>OX465096.1:7896622-8069122 GCA_949987625.1 Chalcis sispes
CGAAGGTCGGCTCGACGATCGTTGATTTCGCCGTTTCCTCGTTAACGGAGCTACTGCTGTTGCTGCTACTGCTGCTGTTGCTACTGCTGGTAATGCTGCTCGACTCTGGCTGCTGCTCTTTAATGGGATTAGATGCGTTGTTGTCGTTGCTGGCAGCGCCGACGTGACGCTTCAAACTGGACAATTCTTTTATCTCCATTCGACCGATTGAAAATTCCTCGCCTGGATATTGTTGGGGGATTATTAATGAGCGTTTTTTTTTTTTTTTTTTTTTTATCGAGAGTCTTGGCCTAAGAGTTGGATATTTCTGAAGATACGCGTTGTTGTTGCTGTTTTTTATTTTTTAATTATTGAATCGTTTTTAAACATTTTCAATTAATTATTACACTTGCCAGTGATTATAAATAAAAAAAAAAAAATAATTTCATACGTTTTTATTTAAAATTGATTTTTGAAATGAATTTAATTAAATGCATTCTCGAATATTGTTAAAAATTTAACGAGTATTCGATTTAATGCGTTATCTAAAATAAATCTCATATAATCACGCAATTAAATATCGGATTGTAAACGCGATAAATGAAATATTTTTTATTTACTTTTTTTGTTCTGCTTTTCATTAAAGGCGTTAATTGTCAATGTACGGCGTTGCGTGATTTAGCAATTTATGGCTTATGAAATCGCAATACTTTACGAGAATAACTACAGTACGAAGTTCTATAAACTTAAACGGAATAAATTGAGTTTCTTGATAAAATGAACATTCTTGATAAATTCTTTAAACAAAAAATTAAAAAAGTTTTGTAAGCAAAGGCAAGACTTTTAGCGCACGTGTTCTAGAAAATTGCTCTTAAAAATTAATGTAACATTATTTTATTACGTTATTTTTTTTTTGTTTTTTTTTTTTTTTTTTTTTTTTTTACTATAAAAAAGTAATAAAAAACGTTTACTTATTTTAATCTTTATAACTAAAGTTACAAAGTTAATTATTTTTAGTTTACGTATTAAAAAGTTTAATATACTTTTCTAACTAGAGTAAATTTACAAAAAAATAATTAAAACTTGTAATGTTTTTTTTTTTTTTTTTTTTTTTTTTCAATTCATAACGTATAGATACAACAAAGAATAACAATAACAGTTTGAAAATATATAAGAAATAGAACGAAATTTATGTAATTTTTATGCACATGCTGACTCAAGTTAAATCAATAAAACCCCAACGTTATTACATATTCAGAATGAATGATAGAGTCACGCGTCAGCTTTAAACTGTTTTTAAAAAGAAAATTTATTTTTTTTTTTAATTTTCAATAATTTAAAAAAAAAAAATTATTTCTTTGATGAATAAATTTATTTATGTTTTTTATATGATTAAAAGATTATTGGTTAAAAAATAATGAATACGTCAAAGTTAATATCAAAGGGATTTAATTAAAATTTTTATGTATAAAAGTTAAGTGCATTTGCGTTAGTTTTTTTTTTTTTTTGTAATAAACTATAAACGTAATATTGTGGATAAATTTATATAATGAGTTTCTTTGACTATCTACTTACCGAAAATAAATAACCATAAATTTTTATTACATGATATTCATATCGTTCATAATAATCACTTTTCAAATAATAACCAATCTGAATTATTTAATACTATTGATGCTATTATTTAATAAAATGTTTATTTTGAAATAATTGTAAGTTTATAAAAATTACACGCCGATATTTTATTTATAAAAGTTTATATTAAAGTTTTATAAATCTATTTCAATTCTAACCTACAAATTAATGATTATTTGTATAAGAAAATAAATAAAACCATCTTCGAAGCTAAACTAAACGCTACAACAATATCAAAACGCATAATCACCTGCAATTTCAAGATTCCACGTAAGCAGAAAACCATCGGTCGACGTGTAAAAGTTTCTCAAATCCTCTGTTAGCAAGCAACAATGCTTCTGCTCCCAAGTAGACAATGCAGTCCTATCGCAAGCTCCTCGTCTTTCGAGCTGAACATTCTTAATGCAGGGATTCGCCTCCAACAGTTTCGAAACACCGAGCGTCAAGTTCACGTAGAACGAATCCTCGCTCACGATATCCACGAAGAAGGACATCCTCTATCCGCCCAATACTTATCTTGGCTTTTATATCCATGCCCTCTCACGCTCACACTCGCGCGCGCATATATACTCTCGTCGATTTATCTCGGGCAGTGAGAAAGTAGGTCCGGAAGGTCGCCGCTGCCCGAAAATCGAGAACGGAATGATTTGTCGCGTCGTCGGCGTACGCACACCCTCGCACGCTCGCACACGTACACACGAGGGGCAAAAAGGACTCGAGGCGGGCCGCGTTTATTCTAGGTGCCATGGTAACGCGCCGCGCGTACAACTACTCCTATGCGAGGAGAGCAAAAAGTACGATGCTAGGATTACATCGATAAAGAAAGATAGAAGAGAAAAGGGAGAAAGATTATTTTTTTTTTTTTTTTTTTTTTTTTTTTTTTTTCTTTCTTTCTTATGCACTTTACAAGCGTAGATTGCTAGCTCACTCGGGTAGCTCGATGCGATAAAAATTTGAATTTGAATTTTTTGCTCTCGTAATGCTGCTTTTTTGCGTCGAGTCGGGTAGGAGCGATGCAATTTATTCGCGGTAAGTGAGCGAGAATTTGTTGCGAAACACGCCGATATACATATAAGACGGAGGAAATATGAAATATGAAAAGCTTGGCTGATCATTTTGTCGAGATGCGTTCAATTTTCATGAATCGATGTTTCGTTTAAAAGTTTTTCGGGCGGAAGTATGCATTTTTAAATTGTAACCGTTGCAACGATTATGCGCACGAAATTGTTTGAGTTTTCGATTCGTCTTTACTTGTATAAAATATTTTCCTGAAAATAATTACTTCATCGAAGTAAAACAAAAAACGGAATAAAAAATTCAAAACGAATACTCATTATTATGAATTTACACGTTAACTACAAAATTATATGTATCTCCTACTTTTCCAAAAATAAAATTGCAATTGAATTTAAACCAATGATAAAACGTTAAATTAATCATTTTTACAGGAGATTTTCCTGCCCCTGTACACACTTGGAATATTAATTGTGGTGAAAGTTTTGATACCCAATCCAAACTATCCCGCAATTACCACCCAGAGGCAAGAGGGTGACATTTTCGAGTTCTTCAATGGTTACAAAAATAACACCATAGCCGTCGTGCCCAATTCGACAGAAACTCTCGTAAGCATATGAAACATATACGCGAATTCTAATATCGAGCTTATCTATCCTAAATTAAGACTAAAAATATTAATAATAATGACGAAAAAAAAAAAAAAAAAATGAAAACAAATAATTTCAGACTTTCCTAAATTCGATGAACGTCTTATGGCTGTCAATGTGGGATTACGCGGGAAGGCATCCCTTAAATTTTATCGTCTACGATACGAAGGACGACTTGCAGGCCGCATACTGGAGGGATCCTTACAGTATACCGTTGGCGGTTATATTCGAGGATCCGCAACCAATTTCACGGCGCTTATTGTGAGTCTTATAATATTCGGATTAATTTTTTTAAAAGCTTAACGTAACGTCGTCGCTGGCTTCTTTAAGTAATCGATAAGAATTGCTATCGTTGAGTTTTTATCTTTGTACTTAAAGTAAGAATTAAAAGGTTTGACTTTTAAATTATTGAATTGTAAATTTTATAGCTTTTCCGTTAAGACTTAATGACTTGTAGTATTTTACTTTTACGGTGCGGGTAAACTAAACTTTTTCTTTAAACATACATATAAAGTACACTGCTTAGAGTTGTGAGTAAAATAAATCCTTTGAGTAAAAAATTATTCAATTTATTAGATTTTAGCTAGCATAGAATGCAATATTTAGCCTTACGGTCAGTGAACGACGATCGCGTGTTAACGTAGTATACCCCTTCGATTTCATCGCGGCAATAATAAACGTTTAATATTTCTTTCATTTCGAAACTGATAAGACTATTCGAGGGAATTAAAAAAATAAAATTTATTTGGAAATCCGACTCGTCGTTCAACCAGTGCATCGTTCGATAAACGAGATTTCGATAAAATTAAACGTTTATTTTTTTTACCTCGACGACAATAGGTATGAAATACGGACAAACCCTTCGTACACGACGCCCCCGTCGCCGACTGAAATGTATTCTTCTTCGGTGACCTGTCGAAAAGACACCAGTCACTGGATGGGCGGTGTTCTCTCCATAGAAACTGGTGGCTCTTGTCCTGTCAATAATTATTTTTTATCCGGCTTCATGGCCTTACAATTAATGATGGATATTACAAAGATCAGGGTAAGCCCTTAGTTTGTTAATTTTTAAAACGCATTTATTTAAAAGCGAAGTAGAAATTTTATCAATGGATATCGTGGTCAATCGAAATAATTATTATCGTCGATGTTTTTAGTTGGATACGGGAAACACCGATATTACGGTGCCGGACATTAAGCTTGAAATGTTTCCAAAGGAAGCATACACAGCAGGTAAATTTAATTAGATAAATCAACCATCGTCGTCAAAATGTTGATGTTTCATTTTTAAAAACTTGAATTTTCACGTTATTTTTTAGATTGGATGCTCGCCTTCAGAGTTGTCATTCCTTTATATATGGTGCTAGCTCTGTCTCAATTCATAACATATTTATTGATTTTGATCGTCGGTGAAAAGGAGAATAAAATAAAGGAAGGCATGAAAATAATGGGTTTAAAGGATTCTATATTTTGGTAAGTAATAAAAGAGAGAACATAGAGAGCTTTTTTAAATCTTATTAAAGTATGTAAATTAAAGCATTAAGCTTGCCTTTACGTATAGTCGACGTTATCATTTTAATTCAATGTTAAACAGGTTATCATGGTTCATCATTTATGCAATTTTCGTTCTGCTACTGTCGGCGGTTGCCGTCGTATTACTCTTTACGTTACAAATGTTCCAGCATACGCATTTTTTGCCGATATTTTTGCTGGTCGTCCTTTACAGTTTCTCCGTCATTATGTTTGCATTTATGATAACGCCATTCTTCGACAAATCACGCGTAAGATCGTTAAAACTTTGGTAACACGTAAATTGCGTTAATTAAATAAAGGACGATTAATAACGTTGTTTTGTGAAAATTTACAGACCGCCGGTGTCCTGGGTAACTTTGCGGTGACGATTTTGAGCCTAATGTACTTCATCCAGGTGTTCGTTGACGACTCGAGCTCGATATCATTTTGGCTCGTGTCGTTGTTAAGTCCCACGGGGGTGGCTCTGGCAATGGACAAGGTAAAACGAATCAACAATTGGCATTAAACAAGTATTAATATAAATCCTACGTACACATTTTTTAATGTTCAAAAAATAAAATATTTCTAGGCTCTCGTATTGGATCTACAAGGCGAAGGAGTTAATTTCGATAATCTGTGGTCAGGTCCTGGTATTCCGTTCGGTGGAAGCCTGATAATGATGACACTGGATATATTTCTATACGGACTGTTAGCCTACTATCTCGATTCCGTTATTCCAAGTGAGTTTTTTTATTTACGTTTGCGAATTACGATTAATTAAAATCACCTAATATTCCAACACATGCAAAGCATGAAAGTAGAATTAATTAAAATTACTGTATTACTATTTTAATGATTTTTTTTTTTTTTTTTTTTTTTTTATTTATTTTTCATGTATAATATGTAGTTTTTAAATAAATTTAAAGATATTTTAAAAAGATAGATCGAAGATAATTATTTAATTTTTTAATATTTTAGAAATAATTGAAAATTAATCAATGCATTTTATTGTCACATAATTTTTTACGAACATTATCGATACATAGTGCTTGACATTTTAATAATACTTTGGAAACTTACATCCAAACGGTATAATTTCAAAAAATTTTCTTTTTTAAATCTAGTACTTAGTTAACGTGTCATGGTACATGGTACGTTGAGGTATAGGCTCCTTTAATGTAAACATTTTTCCTTTCTCTCTCTCTCTCTCTTCTTCGCTTATTGTGCACTTTTGAACGCTTAAGCTTAACTTTACTTACTCATTATGTTATACGATTATCCGTTTTATGAAGCAAAATTTTTATAGTACACGATAAACTTGACAATAAAATTATTAAATTTCGATCTTACAGGTGAATACGGTACAAAGCGGCCGGCGTGGTTCTGTTTCACGCCAGGCTTCTGGTGCAAAAAGAGCAAAGCCCCGAGAGTAAGTTCCGTAGACCGTCTAAATAGCACTACCACCGCGTCGCTCGACGCGACCGATAATGCACAAGTAGTTGTAAGGCCGACAATTAAAATCGAACCAATCGGTAATAATTGCCAGGCGGTGAACGGTGAGTCGAACTCCTTCATACCGGGCGAGGAGGCGAACCGCGACGTCGAGCCAGTAGTGCGGGAGATGAAAGGTCGCGAGGCGATACGCATAGTCGATCTCTACAAGTCGTACAGCAAGTGTCGACGGCCCGAGGTTAAGGCGGTAAACGGTATTAATCTCACGATTTACGAGGGACAGATAACCGCGATATTGGGACACAACGGAGCCGGTAAAACCACCTTGTTCAACATACTCACGGGTTTGACTTCGCCCACCGCCGGTACCGCACTGATATTCGGCTACGACGTCAGGGACTCGAACGACATGCACATGATTCGGAGCATGACCGGAGTCTGTCCCCAGCACGACATTCTCTTCGATCTTTTGACGCCCCGAGAGCATCTCGAGTTCTTTGCGGCAGTGCGCGGCATTCCCCGCAACATGATAGAGCACGAGGTACGTTATTATACATTATTTCGTTAGACATATTCGACACTTTACTCGTATTATACAAAGGCAATGAATATTTTTTCGCGGCACTTTACAACATGTTGAAGTTTTATTTGAAAGAAAATAATTAAATGTCTAAATTAATTAATTATTATTTATAAAATTAAAATTGATTAAAATTGATTAGAATTGATTAAAATTTTATTTATCGTTGATTTAAAATTTAAATTTCATTGACTTTAATAAACTTTCGAAAATTAAATACGTAATTTTTCATTTGTTTATTAAGAAATATTATTACGCTTAGGTAAAAAAGACATTGAAAGACATAGATCTACTGGAAAAAGCGGACACATTCGCTAAATATCTTAGCGGGGGTCAGAAGAGAAAATTATCGGTTGGCATAGCGATAATCGGCGATCCGAAAGTCATAATACTCGACGAGCCGACAGCCGGCGTCGATCCTTATTCGCGTCGGCAAATGTGGTCGTTTCTTCAATCACGACGTCACGGAAAAGTCATACTACTGACGACTCATTTTATGGATGAGGCGGATATTCTCGCCGACAGGAAGGCTGTGATTAGCAAGGGAAAGCTGAGATGCTGTGGCAGCTCGCTTTTTCTCAAAAATAAGTTCGGGATTGGATATCACCTCACGTGAGTATCTTTTTTTTTTTCTTTTTTTTTTTTTTTTTTTTTTTTTTCTTTTTTCTTATCGTTTATTTTCAAATTTTAATATTTATTGTTTAATTGCGTTAAAAATAATAATATTTTAAAAATGAAAAATCTTTGATTCATTATGCGATTTTTATTTTTAAATATTTTTTAAAAAATTATGTAAAATAATTTAGTTTGAATTAAATTTTCAAAAAGTAAAAAACTTTTAATTACTCGCTCAAAACGATAAACCTTGCAATACATCGTTGCAGTCTGGTACTGGAAGGCAACGTGCGAGAAAACGCGATAACCCGTTTGGTATCGTCGCACGTAACGAAGGCGGAAAAAGCACGTCGTCACGGGCGCGAGTTAAGCTTCATTCTGCCGCACAATTCGGTCGAGAACTTCGCGCCCTTGTTTTCCGCTATCGAGCAGGAAATAAAAACGAAAGCCCTGCGTTTGGGTATAAGCAGTTACGGGGTATCGATGACGACTTTGGAAGAGGTATTCTTACATCTGGAAAAAGACGAGGAGACCGAGTGCACAATGGACAATTTGTCGAAGAAGATGGTGAGAAATCGAGCTTTGAGCAGATCGCTCTCGCTGCAATCCAAGAGCACGTCGTATCAAAGTTTGCAAAACGAGGGAGCGACGGTACAGAACGACGCTCAGTTGAAGGGTGAGTCGCGTTGTAAAAATTTTTTCTCTAAATCTTTTGTGAAACGATGCACTTTTTCAATTTTACGTATTCGATTGAGACGTGTGGCGAAACATATTTTTGAAGAATGGATTTTCATCAAATGACGATGGACATTTTGTATTTGTGTTGCGCAATCGAAAATAAACGCCGAAGTAAAAATTTCATCGTTCAATTTTAACGAATTTTAATTTAAATTTGATGAAAATCCATCGTTAAAAAATTATTATAGTCTTCAACAAGAAGTCTCAATGAGTATTAATTTAATAGTATGTTATTATGCAATATTTACATGCAAGTTTTTTTACTTTTTTTGAGTTAAAATGCCACCAATTTTAGATTGTGAGGGACAAAAAACTTTATCAAGAATAAGGCTAGAGTTTGGTAGCATTTTCGCTCCAAAAAATTTGAAAGGTATCTTTGAAATTTGTGATTTTTTATCATCTTTTTAAATCAGTCGCATTTACCGTAGACATTTTTTAATATTTCTCTTTGCTACTAATAATCAAAATCTACATTTAATACAATACAACCTCTTATTCGTTTTTTATATATTTTATTTATTGACATACATATATAATATGTATACGTTACAAACTTACACAAAGCATATCGATAACAAAAAATTAATCTTCTAAAACTTTCATTGAATCATTAAAGTAGTATTTGATTGATCGATAATCGAGTAATTTTTAATAAAACTCATAGTTAGGTTGGATTGATCATCATTTCATAATTTCACAGGTTCAATATACCAAATCAAAGATACAAATTCTCTTTGCTTAAATTTAATAAATAACAAGCGCTCTATTGATAGCACAATTTCGTTTCCAAGTATTTAAATAATCTATTAGTTCATGAATCACAAAACTTTCAGTACCACATTACTATGTAGTATGTAATACGAAATGCATAAACTTTTAGCTAGAATCTTTTATCATCATACGCTTGGCAAAAAAAAAAAATAAATAAATAAATAAAATAAATAAATAAATAAACAAATAAATAAAAAATAAAAAAGAAAAAGAAAATTTGAGCGCATCATTTGAGGATTTATCTCTTAAACTTTGTGTTTATTTTTTTTTTTTTTTTTATTTTGTCATCGCATTCGTTACACACAGCCGGTACGAACGACTTACCGGACGGCTCGGCGCAAAACGACAAGAGTCCGGCGATTCTAGGTCTCGGTCTCGACCCTATCAAGATACGGCCCAACATCGTTCAGACGTTCTACGCAATGCTACGGCTGCGAGTGCTGCGGCTCTTCAGGAGCATTCAACTGCTCTATTTTACTATAGTCGCGCCCTTGGTTCTCGTTGTCCTCGGTCTTTATCTCAACAGCATACAGACCGTCGAGATCAAGATGCAAAGCCTCGAGCTGAATAATGGTATTCAATTCCTTTTCTTTATTTAACATTGTATTTAGATTTCTTTTTTGTATGCCACGAGTTTCTTGATTTTTTTATTTCTTTCTTTTTTTTTTTTTTTGTTTTTTTTTTCTTGAACTTTTCAATTTCATAGTTCCAATAATTTTTCATTGTACAATAGTTCTATTATATAACACAAGTTTTCGCAATAGTATTGTAATGATTTAAAAATTTTAAATTTAATTAAAAAAAAAGGACAAAAATAGTATATATATATAGTACATAAATTGAAAATAAAATATTATTGTTTCTATTAGAATAAAATTTAAACGAACAATACTCTTTCAAGTACCGCATAAATTAGATTCTTTGACCTTTTCATAATTACGTATTAAAATATCTTTCTTTATCAAAAATACATTTTTTAAAATTTCTTATCACAATTAAAATGTTTTTACTAAAATATCATAAAATGCTTGATTAATTTAGAAAGTTACGGGAGCGGCACAATAATCACATACATCAACAGTTCGGGTCGCGACATCTCGCCATTAATCGACAAAATCGGCCAAATAATTGGTAACACGGAGGAATACGATGGAACCTTCGTCGATCTACTTCGTCAAGCGCCACGTATGGCCGTTTTGAACGTCACCGATTATAACTTTTCAAGGCTGAACTTCACGGTTATGTACAACGACACGATGCAACATTCATTACCAATCGTCGTGAATGTCTTTACTAACGCATTCCACAAGTGAGAATTTTTTAATTTTTTATAAACCGTGCATAAATAATTCCATCCACTGGCTTAATGACTAATATAAGTTTTAAACTGTTGATAATCGTCGTCGTTTTACGTTCTAGGTCGCGTTAATTTATTTAGCAATAGCGTTCAGAATATGTGCAATTTAATTTATATAGTATTTTAGTACAATAATTAAATCCAAACAAATTATTAAATTATATATATATTTTTTATAAAATTTGTGCAATGTAGGTTACACAGTTCAGGGAAAACGACGACGCCAATTAGAGTAAAAACGCATCCATTTCAACAAACTTCTCAACCTCAAGAATTCAACATTGGAATTGCCAGTTCAGCGCTATGTATCGGCATGGAGCTTGTTCTTGTACCTATTACCTTGGCCGTTGATATGGTTTATGATCGCGAAGTATGCAAAGCTCAATTTTTTAATGAATAATTATTACTCACGATTATTGTTACAATTACTTTGACTTCGACGAGTAATTCTTTATAATTGTTCCTTTATAATAATTGTATTCGAGCTTGCGCTAAATCCTTGCTATTATTATTCTATTACAGATTAAGGCAAAAAATCAATTAAGAGTTAACGGTTTATCCTTCACGATGTACTTCTTTACGTACTTTGTGGTGCTCCTCGGTCTCATGTCCTTCATATGCCTCGGCATTCTCGGGATCATATTCTTGTTCGACATTCCATCGCTGCAGGAATTGCCGGCGTTACTAACGCTGGGCGGCCTCATCATGCTCTATTGTCCTTCGTCTATATTTTTCTCAACATGTCTCGCCTACATGTTCGACAAGATGGACTCGGCTCAAAGTTTCTTGCCGAACATTGCCACTTTCTTTGGGCTCATACCATTTCTTCTAGTCATGATTTTGGATATGTTGGGTGTCGGTAAGTATTGATTTTCACTTTAATTAAATCGAAGAAGACGAAAAAATTTAAAATTCAAATAAAACGCTTTCTTTCGCATATTTAGGCGGAATAGCGGCGTTTGCTCTTCACGTAGTCTTTTCCCTGTGCAATACGATGTACGTGCCATACGCTGCTTTATATTACATCGATCGCGTTCACCTTATGTGCTCGATCAATGCCGCTTGCCACCACCTTAGTATGTCCGATTATTTGACCAGTGAGATCATTGTCATGGCTCTTGGAGTTATGTTACACTGTCCACTTTGGTTCTTTGTGCTATTACTGCTAGATACGAAAAAGAGCGGTGGAAACGTTAAGGATTTCTTCAAATATTATGTGGTGAGTAGTTTATTTGTCTTATTACTATTAGAATATTCCATTAAATTCCATTTGCTTTCGTAAATTAATAATTCTTATATTTTTAAACGAATGTTTCCAAGTTCTACTGCATTAAAAATATTATACAAAAAAATTCTTTAATTTAAGCGCAACGGTGGTTCTATTGGAGAAGAGATAATGGAAAATCCTGACGTTGGAGAGCACGAAGATGCTGACGTTAAAAACGAGAGACAAAAAGTTTTTAATCTGATGAATTCAAGTGTGCAAGAATCACCCGTTGTTATGGTTCAGGTTATTTGATATTTCTTATAATGTGCATTAAATAAATTCTTAAAACAATACAATAATCCAAAACAAACTCAATCGATTTTTCGCAGAACCTTCGAAAAGAATATCGCATTCAGCAAGAAGGGACGACGTGTAGCTGCTGTTCGAAGCAAGAAGAGGAACCATCGCCGATAAAAAAGATTGCTGTGCGCAATCTCTCTCTGGCCGTTGAAGCAGGAGAAGTATTCGGTTTGTTGGGTCACAATGGTGCCGGTAAAACCACCACGATGAAGATTATCATAGCCGAGGAAGCGGCTAGCCGTGGTCGTGTACAAATCGGTGGTCACAATATCAATTCTCACATGTCCGAGGCCTTTCGTCAAATGGGTTATTGTCCCCAGCATGACGCCCAGTGGAAGAACATCACCGTTAGGGAGCATCTCGAATGCTACGCGGCCATTCGTGGTGTACCTTGGGGCGAGATCAACAGGTAAGATCTTATACATATAACGACCAACTGAAATGCTTTATTGAACAAATAGACTTTAAATGTGGCTCGTTTTTATAAGGTTTCTCTAATCATTGATGAATAAATTATATTATTTAAATTTCTAAAATTAATAAATCAAATATTATTTGTCCAGAATCGTCGATCTTTATTTGTCCGGTCTACAAATTCACGAACACGCCGATAAGCAAACACAGGAATGTTCCGGAGGAACGAGAAGAAAGCTCAGTTTTGCAATGGCAATGATCGGAGGACCTAAAGTTATCTTGATGGATGAACCAAGCACGGGAATGGATCCTCGTTCGAAGAGATTCCTTTGGGATACGATTCTTGCCAGTTTCCAGGTAATATATTTAAAAATGGAAAAATAAATGAATGATTGCGACTATTTGTCAAATTAACGAAAACGTCTTCGCGTAACGTTACAGGGTGGCAGAGGCGCAATATTGACGACGCACTCGATGGAGGAGGCCGACGCCCTATGTTCGCGCGTTGGAATAATGGTGAAGGGCGAATTGCGATGCATCGGTTCCACTCAACATTTGAAGAATCTTTACGGTGCTGGGTATACGTTGGAAATGAAACTCCTCGGTGGCGATTGCACGCCCACCACGAACACGAGCAATCGTATAAGTGGCCTGAAGGACTTTGTCACGGGGATGTTTGCCGACGCAACGCTCGAAGAAAGTTTCGCCGATAGGCTTGTCTTTGCCGTGCCCCAACATTCAGTGCATTCGCTGGCCGAATGTTTCACTCAGCTTGAGAAAGGTTAGCATTCGCCGATGATTTAATACAAATAAAATATTATAAAATGAAATAATTATAAAATAAAAATTGATCGTATAACTAAAATTTTACCATAATTTACAGCTAAATTAGAATTGGATATAGAGGAGTACAGCTTCAGCCAGACGACGTTGGAGCAGGTATTTCTCAAGTTCTCTCATTACGACGAAACAGAAGCCGGCGATTGAGCGAGCAACGTAAATTAATGCAAGAAATCGTTCGAGAATCATACGACAGTAAACTCGAGCCCATAGCGTCGCGGTCCACCGAGTCGTCTCGGGAGACGTTAAGTGATACCGCGAATCACGTGCTATCCGGCGAACGTGGGACCACGCGCGACGGGTTTTTTTTCTCTTTCTTTAATCTCATGAACACTTGTTAAATTCATCACCAATTTATCAATTTGCGAAACAACAATGAGCAAAAAAATCTTTTACACGTGATTTTTAAGTGATGATAAGTAAGGCTCTTTTTTTATCGCTTATTTATTTATTTATCAACTTGTATATTTATGCTTACGGTTAAGTTCGTGTGTACTGCGAGAAAGAAAATCGAAGGACCATCGTGATCGATCGTTTAAACGAAATGTGTTCGTGCCAGTTTTAATCCCTTGTGACGAAGCGTCAATTAATGACGACGAGTATTATTATTATTAATAATCATAATTTGTAAATAATGCGCCAAACGCTCGAACGGCGTAAATGGCGATTATCGTAGTAAATTCCGAAGATAAATGAGTTTTCGTAACGATTGAGTTAAAAAAAAAGAATAAAAATAAAAATAAAAATAAATAAATAATAATAATCATCGTGATGAATAACCAAAATAAAAAAAAAATAATACAAAATAATGAACTCAACCACGAACGTTTATCCATCGAACGAAAGAGATGATGATGAATCCGTAATCGAGGCATTTTATATTGAAACCGAGAACTCGGGTGTGGTCGCATTGTCGCATCGCGCGAATAACGAGCCGCATATCGAGCGGCGCGTATCGTCATTTCAAGATTCAATATATAAGCCGAAGTCCTTTTTGTCATGAAATTTTTAAATATGAAGAGCAGTGAAATGTTCACTATGAACTCATAGACTAACGTAATGTTATAAACGTAAAATATATCAAATTTCTGCATGTAAATAAAAATTTGTTTACGCATGTCCCTTAAGGCCATGTTCATAGGTGATTATACACACACACACACATATATATATTATACATATGTATGTATGTATGTATATATATATATACATACTCAAAAATGCTGACTAACGTGATTAAGTAGATTTTTCATTTTTTTAGACATAACCAAGATTTGATATAAAACGCCTCAATTAAAATTTGGTGTCCAGTATACTGGCATACAATTGTTCTTAAATCACGAACAATATAATATAATACGTGTCCTGATACATGAATTTTTCTCGCATAAATCATAAACAGCTGTATGATAGTACGACTAGATACCGAAGTATGAAAAAGTATATGAAATCATTTGCAATAATTATTTTCTAAGTGTAACATTGCATTAACGGCAAAGAAAAATTCGAAAGAATAAAAGAAAACAGTTGTTCAAAAGTGGGTACACCGGGATACTCGAAGTACTCTGACGTAGAACAATGTGAAGACGATACTGCAATTACATACATACACACACACACATACGTGCATATATACATAACACGACTTCCTATCACTTTTCGTACATGAAGAAGAAGCATAAACACCAGCAATTATATAATTCAGCAACACAATTTCAACATTACAGATTTTACTCGAATTCGCTCGAATTTTTCGTACATAATAATAAATAATAGAAGACACGCTACAAAGATTTGTTACGATAATATTGTGCGACGAAGCAAAGAGCAGTAATTTTGATTTTCGAATGCTAAGTAGAACGAAATAACCGAAAGAAAGAATCAATAAGAAAAAAAAAAAAAAAAAAAAAAAAAAAAAAAAATTAAATAAATAATACAAATAAATAAAAAGTCTGATGTAGATTCACACGGTTACCATTATTGAGCAGAAACGCGAACAAGCAGATTTTACACACGTGCGTAATATTAATTCTCGTCGCGTTACTCTGCCGAAACTTTTGTAGGCGTGTATATATATATATATATATGCGTTTATAGTAAAAAGTAAAGCAACGGTTTAGGCTGATGAACGCTGAGTACACGCGCGAGTAGTATACTTACGCGCACGTTATAAGCAAGAGAGAGCGAGAGAGAAATAGAGGAAGACGAGAGAATGAATAGAAAAATAAGAAAAGTAAAAGGAAACAGTAGGGAATGTAAACATTCTAAAATTTACAAACGGAGTTAATCCGAGAAACTCCGCGATATTTCTGGGATTAACAAACGATATTAATTAATAATAATTAAGGTTGGGCATTCCATTCTGAAATAAGCGTCTCGGCGTCATTGCATTATTTTAGGTATTAGGCTGTTTCATAGCGATATTTCACACGCAAGTGTGCACGAGACGCGTTTCAGTACGCTGCCGGCCTCGAAATGAAGAGAAAAATAAAAATGATAAAAAAAAAAAAAAAATAATAATAATAAATGAATAAATAATGAAACTTTAGCTTTTAGTGAATTTCATCAAAGACTATTGAAAAATATTAATTAAAAAGAAACGAAGAAACGATGAGAAGCTTGAAGAAAAAAAGCAAGAGAAAGAAAGAGAAAAGGAAAGAGAAAAGAGAGAGAGAGAGAGAGAGAGAGAGAGAGAGGGAGGAGGAAACGCGTACGACACGATGTTTTTACAAGTCTTGTATAATGCGCTCCTTTCTCACCTACATATATATATACATATATTATAGGTAAGGATGCAAACATAACAAAAATAAAACAACATACTTTTGTCTTCGCGACGAATACAATGGAATTAAAATTACCGAGTAACTAACAAAAAAATAAAAAGAAAATGAAAAAAAAAAGAATATAAATAAACGATTGGCACTTACGGGTATATATATATATATATATATATATATATATATATATATATATATATATATATATTACCGCAATAATAAGCGATTTAGTAGGTGAAGGGATTTCTTTTTCATAAGTCTAGAAATTTAATTATTATATATATATATATATATATATATATATATATATATATATATATATATATAAAATAGAAAATTAACAACAACAAGAAACACGAACATTTTCGACCACTCGAAAGCATTTGTTCACACACGCGCACGAGATATCGCAATCGAAAGATCGGCGTTTTAAAACGAAAAAAAAAAGATAAAAAACAAAGAAATTAAAACAAAATAAAAGTTAGCGAGATTGAGTGCGAAATAGAGTGCGAGAGTATAAGAGCAAAAGATAAAAAATCCAAGTGAGAGAGAGAGAGAGAAAGAGAGTAAGAGTGAGCAAGTAAAGTATTTGCTGTCACGTTCGGACTGAACAAGATATTTTGTAGGTGAGAAGATGTAGCTAGTAAAATTTAAAATTTTGTCACAATGGAGTAAATAAGAATTACCAAGAATAAGAAAAAAGCGTTTTTTGTATATATATAAATGATGTTATGTAATAATAATTAATAAAAATTAAAAAGTCATATTTGAACGATGAGGTATAAGGACATCAACTATATACATAGGAATTATATATAAAAAAAAGGGAAAAAACCAAAGAAAAAAAAAAAACAAAGCCTGTTGTCACGATTAAAAAAAGGCATTTGCGCGCGCGCATACACGTACACACACGATTCACTGTATATGTGTATATATATATATATATATATATATATATATATATACATACCAGCAACGGAGACATTAAAACACTTTTCAGCGCAGTGGAAAATGTTTCGAGTCACATTTACAATCGAGAGCCGAGAATAATATCTTTATCGTCGCAATGACAACGGGAAGAGAAAAAACTATACGAACGACCCGTGGATTTAATAAAATAAAGTCGGAATGTTAAATAAAAAGCAAAAAAAAAAAAAATGATAAACGAGATTGAGATACAGTGTAAATTTAGTCAATTATTATCACATCACGCGAGTAATTTATTAGAGGATTGTTTCGTATTATTAAAACACATCTTGCGCGCTTGCATCTGACATTTATTATTATTATTATTATTATTATTATTATCACTATTATTATCACTATTATTATCATAATTATCATTATTATCATTATTATTATTATCATCATCATTATCATCATCATTATCATTATCATTATCATTATAATATTATTATTACTACAATTTATTATTACCAAGTGATCACAAATACACACATCTATACACGTTCACAAACACATAAGATTTATAGTCTCTTATTATAAAAAATCTTTCTTTTTTCGCCTAAACGAAAACAAAACAAAAAAAAATATACTCCTCCTTAAATAAAAAAATTTAGTACGCAGTTAGTATCAGCTTTTTGACTTTTTATTTTTTATTTTAATAAAAAAAAAAAAAAAAAAGAATAAAATAAAAATAAAACAACAAACAAAATAAGAAAAGAAAGGAAAACGATTACTTCGATATTTTTATTGCACATTAAACAGCACGTAAGCACAATAATAACAATAAAAAAAAAAAAAAAAAAAAAAAAAAAAAAAAAAAAATATAAAAAAAAACAAAAAATAAGAAAAGGAAAAATAAAATCATCATCAGGTTCGCTTCAAGAAGAATTATATGCGTCAAACTTGAGCAAAGAATACCTACAATCATACTCGAGTCCATTTTTTGCTGGATAAAATAAAAGAAGAAAAAAAAAAAAAAAAAAGAACAAAAAACAAGGAAAAAAATATACGATGAACCTCTTGGAATCACGATATCGTCTAGATGAACTGTGGTCAACGCGTATTTGTTAATGCGAATTGTATGTAAAATCAGTTGTTTAAAACAATGCTTTTTCACTAATAAAATTTATCGAAAGATCGAACGATCTCGCAGTTTCCAATAGCGACTTGTTCTTGTTTTATTATTTACTCATCCTATTGTTTTTAAACGAATAAAAATTTTAATGTTTTTTTTTTATGTTTAAATTATACACATACACACACACACATATATATAATATAAAGTTCAATTTATAGATTGTTAGTGTGCATAACGTTAAATTTTTTTTTTTTAAACGAATAAAATATCATTTTATCAACGTTTTATATAAATAAATTGAAAATTTTATGTTTTAAGTGATTTACAATATAGATTTTGCTGTTTTTTTTTTTTTTTTTTTTTTTTTTTTTTAATATTAAAAAAAAAAATGGAATTTGATATTATCGATTTGAAAGTATTCATGCTTACCGACATTAGGTTTCTCTATTTATTGGATTCGTTGCGTTATCTATATTTTCTACGGCTGAAAATTAATCTTCAAAATAATACAGGTAAGACAAAATTCTGCCAAGATAAGTAAAATCATTAACAATTTTTACAATTTTTCGAACGATAGAGTGTATGAAAATATAATTTTTTTATTAACGTCTTATTTATTATTTTATTATTTACTCTTTTTAAATGAAAATTATGTTATTGTTGTAAAATCTAAAATTTTTTTCTATTTTTTATGATATTAAAAAAGACAATTATAGGTTAATATATATTTTTTCAAAGGCATTAATGTTAAAAAGAAATGTAAAATTTTTCAAGACTTTTAAACGAGTGAACTTACGAGTTTTATCTTATTTTTCAAATTAAAAATTTTAAATTTCACTTAATCAAATTAATAGACAATATAA
Organism: Chalcis sispes; assembly: GCA_949987625.1. NCBI lineage: Eukaryota > Metazoa > Arthropoda > Insecta > Hymenoptera > Chalcididae > Chalcis > Chalcis sispes. Next base: position 7,915,434 of record OX465096.1, read on the forward strand.
ATTTTAATGGACATTTCATAATGACTAAGTAACATATATATATATATATATATATATATATATATATATATATATATATTTATAAATGTTCACACTAACTACAAAGCATTACCTATACCGTACAATGCGCATTAATTAAATAAAAACTCCGTCTACAGTAGATATTACCAGTATATGGTCAGACACGTTCCGACTATTATTCGCGACTTATAATTTTTTATATACGCATACTCGGGCGTTGCTACATTAGCTGCGGCATATCAGTCGGCAAAAAACGAAACGTGTTTCTAGTTCATTTAATAAGCCATAATCGGCTCCTTGAATGCAAAATATACGAGTTAAAATAAAAAAAAAAAAAGGAACTGGAATAAAGAAGAGCAGCGAAGACGACGATTGCGTTGCTGTAAAGAAATATACGCGCGCGATGAATGAAGGAAAATATATCGCAAGCAAAATCACGTCGTCACGGAGAGGCAAATAAAACGTCAGACGAGGCAATAGCTAAAGCTCCTTGACTTTACGCTCGCGCTCGACATTTCATTATCGGCGCGCAAGGTGCATGTAATCGATATCGCAAACTCTCTCTCTCTCTCTCTGTCTTTCTCTCTCTATCGCTTCCCTCCTTTATGCATATGAGGGTGCACATCGATACGTCGCTGGTGACAGAAGCCGCGCGAGTATAAAGCAGTACTCCTCTTTCCTTTCCGTTTAATACAGAGACAGTTTAAATATCGCTCGATGAAAAAGGAAAAAAAAAGGGGAGAGATGGATAGAGGAGAACGACCGAGAATGAGATGAGCTCCAGTGGCCGAATTTTTTCCGAACCGGTATATCGGCCCTGGCGGGCAAACGAGTAGTTGATTTCTCCAACGTTTTCATCGGGCGCGATGGCAATTCTACCTTCGCTTCTGCCTCTCTCTCTCTCTCTCTCTCTCTCTCTCTCTTTCATTCGCTCGCGCTCTTTTACTGCAAGCAACGATGACCGAGCTTTATTTGTCTTTCGCGCGCTGTTTGCACCAATGTATATGACGAGGACGACGGTTAAACTCAACCCTCGCGCTCGGCGAAATGAGTGAGCGAATAAATAAATGCCCGCCTCGTGCGAATATATATACATATATATATATATATATATATAAATGTGTATATGCATCTACAACATACGCGCGCACGCCTCTTTGTATGCGTGGAACCGAGTGATGTCCACGCGTTGCTCTATTGGAGCGTGTATACGCTGTACCGACTCTCGCTCTCTCTCTCTCACTCTCTTTCTCTCTGTCACACTCTCAAGTTCGAAGGGGAACTTGAAAAATAAACGAGAGCTCGTTCGAGGCTTTTCAAAGAGGCCTTTTTGTTTTGTTTTGTTTTTTTTTTTTTTTTTTTTTGTTATTTTGTGTGCTTTTTTGTTTTTTATTTCGTCTGCTTTTTCGTATTTTTATGGAACGACGGTATCAAGTTGCGAAAAACTATGGCGCATCGATGGTGCTGAACTATCGGAATTGATTAGTTTATGATACGGATACGGTATGTGCACCTTAGGTAGTATTAGAATTCTTTTTTTAATGGATTGTTTAACATCGGATCAAGTTTAGAATTTGATAACTATTTTTATTACGGTGGAATAATAAAAATTTGCTAGGTAAAAGATGATTACTTTGTGATTGAATAGTTTGCGAGATGTTTTTTTTTTCTTTTTTTTTCTTTTTACGCATTGTGACATTTCGATAAGAACGAATGTAAAATAATAATAATATAATAAATAAATAGAATATTTTTTATTCTATTTCATGGAAAATTCATTATAGAAATTTATTTTTGTACTTTAACAATGCCCAACAAATTACTTTCGTAAAAAAAGGACATTTGCTTTTTCGTATACACGTATTATTTTAATAAAGTTTAAAAAAAAAAAAAAACTTTGATATTTTTTTCTTTGAATTTTATCCTCTAGGTCTGTGTTTATCTTTCATAAAATTTTTTTTAGACGGGTAAACCAACAATTTCTTATTAATCTTTTGTGGGCAGTTCTATTTTACGGTTAAAATCGCTCACGCCCGAAGGTATATTTTTTCTATGAGATTTATATTTACTTTTTATACGCTATTTCTTTTTTATTTTTTTTATTTTTTTTTTTTCTTTCTCGATTAGTCGGAAAACTTATTTTGATCGAACAATTTCGTTAAAAGCGAAATTTAATTTTACGAATTTAATCTAAATTCTTTTATTTTTGTTCTAAGCTGAAAAATTAATGTAAACGTTACCTTTTAAAAATTAGATAAAACCGATATAATTAATAGGGTATTACAATTCTTAAATAAAATATTTACAGTTGTAAAAAAAAAAATTAAAAACCTTGAACGATCCTATTATCGAAAAACTTTTACCGTTTCAATTTTCTGATCGCAATAGCGTTAACACATCTTCATCGTGAGCAGTTATTGCTCGACGATTACAGAAAGCTCATCCACGAAGACAAAAAAAGAGTTTGCAAGAATATAAATCAGTCGGCCGTGTAATTCTTTCCAATAACGCCTCGGATGTTCATCGTCGAATCTAAACGCAGGCGGACCCCGTTCGCGTTTCCATAAAGCCGCCGGGAGGGGAGGGTGGAGCAATCAGTCGATACGGGGGCGGTCAAACTTCTCTATACCTTGCGTACACACACACACACGCACATATATACACGCAGGACACATATAGGTGAGAAGGTAGAGCTATTCGAGGTGCGAAATCGGAGCTACTCGAAAAGAATAGCGGCGTAGCGAAGCAGAGGAAGGATCGATAGCTCTTGGCGAAGCTACGTCAACTTTCCGTCAGTCGCAGGCCGCGCGGAGTAATTTCGACGAGTGCCAGCCAAGACCTCTAATTTCGTTCTCTCTCTCTCTCTCTCTCTCTCTCTCTCTCTCGAACTTTCGAACTCTATATGCGATAACGTATATGGCAATGGTTTTACGTGCGTACGCGCTTCATTCCCTCACTACCTCGCAAGAGTTTAGTTGTATACGAAGAGCGTTCAAGAATCGGCGCCATCGTTGTATACAGTGGCGAAAACGCATCGGTTATGTATACAAGCTTGGAGCGCATTTATTGCGGTTATGGATGAAAGCAGCCGTTTCCCGCTGATTAGTATATGCCATGGTAAACTCTGTATTTGTATGCGTAACCGCTTATATATGTTAAAGCCGCGACAACGCGGCTTCACTAAAATGCTGATTACCGTCGTTTGTTTACTCCTCCCCTCCCCTCACTCCCAACTCCCCCGCGCACACTTGACTTAAGTTTTTATTTATAGCCGTTCGATATTGAAACGGGATTAAGATTTTTTTTTCTTTTCTTATTATTAGATGTGGATTTTGGATTATCGAATCATTTTGCGAGCTTTATAAAACGACAATCGACAAGCCGCGCTAAATTTAATCGAAATTTAATTATAATAAAAGTAGTTGTTCGTTTTTACCGATATCGATAATTTTATACGGTTTTATAGAGAATTAAAACTTTATAAACTCAATAAGATACGAAATATTTTTATATTTGATCAATTCGAATACTTAAAGCTGCGCGAGCAAAAAATCTATTTTCAAACGATTGCAGTATAGACGATCTAGTTTACGAATTAACGATATTTTATATAAAACATTCATGCGAAATTCGATCAATCAGGAAAAGAATATATTTTATTTAGTTTAAAAAGGATATTTTAATAATAAATATTAAAAATTATCCAGCGAGATAAATTTTTCATACGATTATTTTATTTGTAACATTCAAAACCTTAATAAGATTAAACTTGATCAAAGATAAAAATTTAATATTTTTAATTGCTTGCGCTTGAATGACACGCATCACGTGACTAATTTTATATCTATTTGATAAAGCATAATTATTATTTTTACAATTTCGATCGCAATTATTAAAAATTGCTGTAAAAATCTTTAAAAATTTAAACATTCGAATTGATTAAAAATCGTAATTTAAAAAAATTCACGTCTACTCGTTAATTAATGAGCCAACGAACCGTTCCGTTTTACCGTCGACATTTTGTTGGAATGCGTCACTTCATATATATATATATATATATATATATATATATATATATATATATATATATATAAATCATCGATGGCAGATCGACGCTTCCTTTTTTTTTTCTCTCATCATCGCGCTGCACAATCACCGGCAGTTATCTAACTCTCTCTTTCTCTCACTCGCTCGCACCTTCGCTCAAGCTTCGGGCGAGAAGTCGCGGGGGTAACGAGGGCCGAGCTCGTAATCCGGTTGAGTTTCGTGTTTCGGCTGTTGGCGCGAGCGTGCGCGGGCAATTGATTGCCTTCGATTCACTCTTTCTCTCTCTATCTATCTATTCGTCTTATTCTTCGGCTTGCGAGCTTTGCGCGGTTTGTTTCGAGGGCTATCTCTTGGCAATAAGAGTCGCCGCCGCGTTAGGAAGTCGATGAAGACGTAAAGGAACAGCAGGGTTCTCGCCCTTTTGCGTCCCTTCACTTCATCGAATCCCTCTCTCTTGCTCCATACTTGTACGCACACGTATACGTGTGAGAACGCGTTAGGTGCAGATAGCAGGTGGAGGAGGAGGAGGAGGAGAAGGAGAAGGAGGTGTACCTTAATCGGATTGTTACCTCGGCGTCGGGCTTTCACCATCAATCGCATTACTCTCCTGGTAGCTATGACTCCTACCGGCAGCTTTGGTGCTTGTATATTCTCTCCATCTCTTGTTCTCTCTCTCTCTCTCTTTACCTCTCTCCATCCCTTTTATTATCTCTCTTTTTCTCTCTGTCTTTTCCTTTGGCTTTTCAAGAGCAACTACACTCCTTGAAAAATTCGTAATGACTGCTGCATAGAATGACGATGCTCTTTACTCCTTCCTGTCGTACTGTCTATCGCAACCCGCGTTGCTTCGAAAAGTCAATAGGGCTTTGCGGCGATACTGAACTTTTCTTTTTTTCTCTTTCTTCGTCTCCTTACGTATTTTTATTTTATTTTATTTTATTTTTGTTTTTTTTGGTTTTTTTTTTTTAACTTTGTTGCCGTTTTAGTATGCAAGATTTGTAGAAGAAATAAAATTTGAATTTTAAAATAATGCTTACTGCTTTATTAAGGTTGTAACTTAAAATAGTCGTATGGTTGAAATAAAATAAAAATATTTTAATAAATTTCATGAATGGTAATGTAAATAGACAATAGTATCTGAGACACGCGAACAAAAATAACAATCTGCATTAAAATTTGCATTATTGAAAATATAGAATCGTATTAAATATTTACAATATCTTCAACAATAACGTTATTTCTGTATAGTTGTATAAACACATAAATATTCAACGAATTTATTCTTAAACTACCATAGGTAAAACTACATTAAATTTATGCGGGTTGAACTTTCTATTATTAAGAAGGAATTTTCGCGAGTTATTATTATACACGTCTAATTACAATAATAGCTATAAAGTGGAATATTCTAAAAAATCTTCAATAAGTTATTATCCTTCCTCACGTAAGCGACGATATAGACTTTTAACGCGTTAACTTTTTCGAAAATATATATTCTTCAACTTTCGCTTATCAATCTTGCGATAGTTTTCGCTTTTAATTCAACTCGGAGTTATTCTCATTCGCATTCTCATTACATAAAAGTCCGATTTCAAAAGTTTTTCTCCTATACTACGAGAAAATAATGGTTTTGAAACGCGTACAACACCGAAACGCTTACACCCGCATGGAACTAATGCATACGTCTATAAGTTTACATGTATATACATATAGATGTATATACGTGCACCGAGCTTAATCGGCCTGCCAACGACTTTTTCATTTATCGCGAGTATTTCGCGGATTAAGCTTTTCCGGCTTAATGGATAAGTTCGTCTTCGTGTCCGGCAAATGAGAATTCGTTAAAGGCGCTCGTTCGAACGAAGACGAAGAAAGAGTAAGAGAAATAGAGAGAGGGAAAGAAAGAGAGAAAGAAAGAGAGAGAGAGAGAGAGAGAGAGAGAGAGAGAGAGAGAGGGGTGCAGAGAAAAAGAGAAAGCAAGCGAGAAAAAGCTGGCAAACAGTGAAAACGTAATGAGAATGAAACACCGTTAGGGACGAGGACTTTGTCTACTCGGTTCGCCGAATTAAAACTTGAATCACCGCTTGAAAAGTTTCAAATTAAATCTCCCTTTCTCTCTCTCTCTCTCTCTCTTACTCTCTTTATCTCTCTTCTCTTACTACTTTGAATCGGCTTTGTGTACTACTACCACGTACTCTCCATCCCTTTACTCTTCACTCCACTCCGATCTTTCTTCCTCTCTCTCTCTCTCTCTCTCTCTCTCTATCTCTCCCTCCTACTTTTTTTGTAAACGATCGAAAGCAAGGAAGACGAATATCTGTGCGCGCGAGCGATAAAAATGCCCATTTATAATGAATTAATGCACACAAACAATATGCGGAACGGTAATAAAGCAAAATACAATAATGGAAGAGAATTAAGCGAGGGTAAACGTATGTCCCTCGATTTCGATGATAATTTAAACGGTTACATTGATCAGTTATCGACGACGAGGCGACGGTAAAAGTAGCGGCCAAGTTTTAAGCTGATTTAATCGGAGTAATCCAAAATCACTTTGCATTCTTTGCTGGACGTTTGCTTTATGGTTCATTTATTGAATTTATGAATGGAAGGCTGTTATCGAAAAAAATGTACAGTTTTCTCCCCTGAAACTCTTAAATTATTAGTGTTTTTCTTTCCTTTAGAATAAAAATATCGCCCTTTTGAGGAATTAAATTCAACCTTTATTTGTAAAAAAAAAAAAAAAAAAAATTATACAGGTTGAAAAATACTTTGACATAATTTAGAAGAGTCTCGCTTTGAAATATTTTTAAATTTCTTTTACCCTTTCAATAGAGAAAAAAAAAGTATATATAAGATATACAAACGTATAAAAAAAAAAAAAAAAAAAAAAAAAAGAAAAATTAATAATTCACAGTTTATAGACATTTAAATAGACTAGAATTAAAGAAAATAAGATCTCTTTTAAGAGCGTAAAAGTAGCGCGCGAATAAAAAAGAACGAGAAGTAAAAGAAGGTGTCAAAAATACAGCTACGCTCGTTGAGCTTTCTATGCTTCGCGCGCGTTGGCACGTCGACGACGAAAAAACAGGGCTTTAATCGCGTCCTTTTCCTCCTCCTCCACCTCTTCGTCGTCGTCTTGTTTCACACCTAAGGGGCGAACGCGCACTGATTTTCTCTTCTCTCTCTCTCTCTCTCTCTCTCTTTCTCTCTCTCTCTCTCGCTCTCCCTTTTCTCTTGAAAGGATTGCCGAGCACGCTGACGATATTTTTCACAAGACGATCTTTTTCCCCCCTTCTTCTTCGTTTTTTTTTTCTTCTTTCTTCGTTTTTTTCGTATCCTTTTTTTTTTCTTTCTTTTGTTCGTTGGACTTTAGCATTTAATCCGCGCTAAATTTAAAATTTTTTTTTCAGTTTATTAATCAATGGTTTCATTTAAATTTTAATTTAATGCCTTTGAGTCATTTTATTTATTAAAATTTATTTTTTTATAGGACACGAGGACGGAATATTATACTCTTGAATATGTATAATATTTTAATGAAAGAGGAATGAATTAATAATAATAGTATGTGTGCAACATTTTAGTAAAATAAAATTAAAATTAATTTTATTAAAAATAATCAAATTGTTTATTAAAAACAACATTTTATTCGATAACGCCCGAAAATCGTGCAATTGATGTAAAAAAATCTTTATTAAATAAACCATAATTTAATTAAATTTAATACGCTTAAAAGATATATCATAACTTTAATATAAAATACAAGAAAAAAAAAAAAAAAGAAGAAAGAAAATCAAGTTTTACGTCATATTCTCATATAATGAGAAAAACAATGAATATCACGCGAAAGCCTTTATGAAATTTTATACATTAAAACTGAATAATGCATAGTTGAAAAATGAAAAAAACGTTACAAAAAAAAAAAAAAAAAAAAAAATGTGATAAAATACTAAATCGAAAACATGATTATTTTATACTTTGTGTATTTTTTTTTTTTTTTTTATTTTATTTATTGAATCTTTTTATATATAATTTTTTAATACCAAAATTAAATATTGTATTTTTACTAAATTTTTCTTATTCAAAAAATATGTGTCTGAATTGAATTAAAAATAATAAAATTTCGAAAAATTCAAAGAAAATCAAAAATTTTAATATTTGTTTCTTATTTGTTTATACTGCACCCGCGTTAAATAAAAAAAAAAAAAAAAAAATAACAAAATACCTATATTCAAATTTTATCCGGGCATCAAGAACAAAAAAGTAAAAAAGGTATTTTTTCGATAACAATCAACGAATAAAAATTCTATTTTTTCAAGAGATTAATGGCTTTCGCGCATTATCGAAATACGTAAACATAATTTTATAAATATCGAAAAAAAAACAAGCGTTCATTGTTCATCAAAGCATTCAGCCTCGCAATATCTTTTCAAAGAAAAAACAAGATTAATCGCAAACACGAATCATCCATCATTCGATCGCGTTCTCAACATTGTAATTCAAAACTTTCCACAACGTGGATAACGACGACGAGGAGTACGACGTCGACGACAATCGAACGACTATTTGCCTAACAAAAATCTATCCCCTATACGCCGTAACTCATCAACTCGTGAATTAATCTTTACCTTCCCTCCTGTGGCGCGTGCAAACGATTTACACGCCTCGCGCGCGCGACAAAAGAATACCCGCCGAGGGAACAAACCGACTCCCGCTTCCGTATAATTAGACCGAGCTCTTGAATTTTGTCCCTTGATCAACGCGATCGTCGCCTCGAACCTCGAGCGTTGTGGACGTTGTCTTTCCTTATCCGTAGTCTCCGTCTGGTTGGTTATGTACGCCCGGTAAAGATGGTCTCGAGAGAGGCGAACAAGCGCGCGCGCACGTTTTCTTTCGGATAATCCGCTCCCCTCGAGTGCGTTTTTTCAAAAGACCCGTGAGGTAGGGAACTTCTCAAAGGGCTACGAGAAGAGAAAAAGAGAAGGAGGAAGGGAAAACGTCTTCACTGAGTAAGTAAAGAAATTGAAGAGAAGAGAAAGGGCTGAAAAGAGGACCCACCGTGAATTCCCTACGCCGGTTTCTCAGATTAGTCGCGAGCGTCGTTCAAGTGCACGAGTAACTACGATACTTAGCCCAGCCGAAGTATAAGAAAAAAAAGAAAAGAAAAAAAAAAAAATTAAGAAGTAAAGAAGGAGAAGCTTCTTGTCTACCTGCCGTTTCCGACGGTACATCGGTGGAGTAGGGGAGACGAGAAGTGGCCATCGTCTAATGTCTCCTCTCTCTCTCTCTCTCTCTCTCTCTCTCTCTCTCTTTGCTCGCCTGCAGACGTGCAGTACGCGAACGTTTCTCGAGAATGTGTTTTTAATGAGGAATCTCGGTGTCGAGATGTCGGACGTTTAGTAAATTCAGGGCGTTGCCGTGTTACGACTAAGGTTGTAATTTACATCCGGCACTTTATCTTTTTCTTAATGTGTATTGAAATTCTTGATGATGACGCAATAAAAAATATATATATATATATAAATAAATAGATAAATAAATAAAAATTAAAAAGAAAAAAACAAAAGAACCGTCTATGCTTCGATTACATTTTTTCATCCCTTTATTTTATTGATCTTTTGTATGAAGCATTAGCCGTGATAGAATAAGAGATTATATGATTATAAAAATATTACATGATTTATTTTAATGCAATTAATTGTCCACATGACAAAATGTTATCCTGTAAAATTTTAAATTCAATTAAAAAGTTTATTTTTGAAAACTAAATTTTTTAAATTTTCAACTCTGTAAGCATTAATTTGATAAAAATTGAAATTATATTTCGGATCATACACCGCTATTTATCATAATATAATTATTCAATTAAATGTACATTTTATTTACATTTTATTTTCGTTTTTTCAATATTTTATCATCAAAATAACAATACGTGTCTACAATAATCGCAACTTATCTCGATTCCTTGTAACTTTTACGTTTTAAAGCTCGTTTATTAATTAAAGCCGAAATAATTATTACGATAAAAATAGTCAGCGAGACTAATGGCTATTCGTAAATAAATGTACTTTGAAATAATAATGCATTTTCAATAAAAAATTTTAATTACACTGAATTCATTTAACTTCTTACAGTGTGAAGTTTTTGCGTTTCATTAAAGTATTCGGTTTAAATAAAAAGGATCGAGTATACCTTATTTCAACATCTTCCTTTCAGTCTGAATAATAACTCTTCAGTGCTAAATTGTCGGTTGTAATAAGATGTGCCTTTTGAATTCAAGTGAAAGATTAACTGTAGTTGACCTAGTAAGACTAAATTTATACAAGCATTGTGTAAACTTCCTTTTGAAATTTTTAAAAATGACTCATAACTAATTATGTTTAATATTTAATAAACGTTGCAATCATTGTACAATAAATGAACCTTTAATAAAATATTAATGCGTATATTGTGTCGTAAGAAAGAACTTTATTCAATGATTATTATAACGTACAAGTAGACATATTCCAAGTTGAATGAGACTCGGTCAAGTTTACTTATTTTCATGGATGAAAATTTATTTTTATAATAATAAAATATCTTTGGAAAATGAATCGATAAAATATTGATTGATTATTTAGGCTGCGAGATCGCATTTTAACACATAATAAATTATCGAAAACAAATTCATATTTGGATTCCCTTTTGTTTATTTCATTAAATATATCATCTATTAAAAAAAAAAAAAAAAAAAACTTTTTACATACAAATTTATACAAAATTTTATTTAAGCACTTTAAAACTGTTTACACGAAGAGCCGGTATAACTTTATCTATCACCTTCAAAATTCAAATAAAATACACGAGTGCAATCAAACGCAAAGGCCACAGAGAGAAAACAGCAACTACATGAAGCATCCTCAAGTCAATTACTTCACGCAGACATCAAAATACCGAAGCAAAAAAACGCGCCTATAGCGTTTCTTTAAAACAACAACAAAATAAAAATAACAAACCGCAACAAAATCCTTTCTGCAAAAACAGTTCGTTCGAACTAAAGTTCCTCAATCCACGCGTATCTTTCCAACGCCGGTTAAAAAAAGATTCCAGCGCACGAAGAAAGCTGAAACAAAACCAAACGAAACGAGAAAAAAAAATAAAAAAAAAAAAAAAAAAAAGGAGAAGAAGAAGGTAGAAAATAAATGAAAAAAAAAAAAAAAAAAAAAAAAAAAAAAGGCCAAAAATAATAAAAATAAAAAGAGCCACACGAGTAACCGAGAGGGAAGCAGCTGAAACCCATCGAACATAAACAATCGAGCGAACGCCCATATATACACAACGTTGCCGGCGCGCAACGTATCTCACATCTCCCCACTTCCTCCTCACCCTCTCCCTCGTTTCGTCTCTCGCAAAGATATCCCCACCAGCGAGCGAGAGAAACTCCGCGCGATCCTCCTCGTCGCTCGCTCGCTCTCGCCGAGGGTAGTAGTAGTACTACTACAACGAGCCACCGCTGCGAGAGCGTAAACTTCCTCGTTGCGCAGGCGTCCCTCCTATTCTCCGTCACTCTTGCTCTCCCTCTCTCTCTCTCTCTTTCTCTCTCCTTCCCCTTCCCCTTGAAACCCTTTCTCCACACGTACGTGCATAAAGGGTGAGAGAGAGAGAGAGAGAGAGAGAAAGGTAGTCCGAAGAGAGCGCGGTGGCACACACGTCAGGGCAGTAGTCGGCTCGGCGGCTCGGCCCAGTTCTCAGGCGTTTCTCCCGAGGCTGGGAGCGCCTCCCCACCTTTCTTCCTACGAAAAGCGCGAGGTGATAACGATGCGCTCTCCACCTCGCGAGAGCTGCTGCTGCTGCTCCTAGTGTGCTCCTACACTGACTACGCGTGACCGAGATATAAAAAAAAAAAAAAAATATATATATATATATATATAAATATCGCTCGTAGAGATATGCAGTAAGCGTGGATATCGCGAACGCGCGGGCGATTAAGATAAAGGGATAAATAGATTCGTACAGTGAATTGTCGAAGGGAACGCAAGGCGTAGTAAACAGAGAGCCAGATAACGTTAATAAAAGGACGATGGGTACGAGCGACGACGAGGTGGAACAAGCGAGGATACGTCTCCGCGATATACTCGCCAAGGCGCGGAAATTGGAACTACCGGCCCAGGAGGTATTGGGCACGAGGCCCGCGAGGAAATTAATGGCCAGGACCAGCGGTGTATTCGGAAGGTGCGCCGTCAGGCTTGGATTATTGGTACTCGTGCTCGCCGGCATTTACGTTTACGCGAGATGGCCCACGCAGGAAGTCGAGACCGTGAGGACGGTGCTCAGGAGGACGGTGAGGTTATTATTATCCTTCTTCTTTTTCTTCTTCTTCTTATTCTTCTTCTTCTTTTTATTCTTTTTCCTTCATGACCTACTTTTCTTCATTGTGCTTAATCTTTTTTCTTTTCTCTTCATTTTCTTTTATCCGCTCTTCTTCTTTTTTTCTCTTTCTCTTTTTTTTTCTTTTTTCTTTTTTCTTTTTTTTTTTTTTTTTTTTTGACTTGCCATAATGCCGTATAGTTGTGTACGTGTGCTTATGTGTATCTGTGTGTGAGTGTCATTTTATATTGCACCGGAGAACGTTTTTCTTTTCTTCTTTTGAAATTACGCTTAAAGTAGGTTTAATTTAACTTTTTTTTCAAAATAAAATAGCGTAGTATTATTGGTACAGTGTATAGCCAGTATTTTAATACAAATTGCATTAATTTCATAACATTAAAGTAAATTGTTTTGTTTCTCTAAATTGATGTTTTATTAAGTCAATATCGAATATTGTAATCTGACATTAAGTATCGTTTGATTATGAATAAACGAGAATTTCATCAATTACAAATATTTAATTGAATGAAAAAAAAAATATATATATATCTATATATATATTGCAAATTGCATTGTTACGGAAAAAAATTTCCTTTTGAACTTCGCAGAAGCCGGAATAATTTTTTATTCAAATACGAAAGTTAATTAATTTTAAAATATTTATAATTGTTTTAATGACAATTTAATGTTCTTTTGAATCATTTGAAAAAATAAAATTACTTCTTTGCAATGTTTTAATTAAAAAAAAAAAAAAAAAAAGTATATTACTTGTTTTTACAAATAAATACAATTAATCGTTTGTTATTTAATTTTTTAATTTCACATTTTCTTCTTGTTCGTATAAAATAAAATGTATTCAAAGATTTAATTAAAATTTTTGAATAATTTTTCATTTTAATATATTACTAAAGTTAAAATATCTTATCAATAATAAACTCATTTATAACGAATATTCAATTCAATGTTATTTATTAATTTTATCGAATTATTAGAATATTCAACAAAACGAGTACTTGTTTCAATTGAATACAATATTAATTTAATATTTGTTTTCCTCTGGATTAAAATAAAATAAATGTTTAGTATTTAATAAATTATTTTTATGTGCTGTAAATTAAAAAATAATATTGATAAGCGTAACGTTTATTTAACTATTTTAATTTGATTCGTATAAACAGTATTTTACATTATTCAAAAATTAAGGTCAATCAATATGTTTTACTAATACAAAATAGAATTCATATTTCAAAGTTAAATATATTGATTTTATGCAGCAAAAATAAAAAAAAAAATTTCTAAAATTAATTTAAAAAATAAAAAATCGTTAATGAAAATTTTAAATAAAAATAGTATAAAATTTCACATCGCAATCGATTAAACTAAATTCAAAATTTCTCAAATTCAGTTGTACAAAATCTATGTAAAAACAATTGCATTCATTCAAACAATTAAAGGGTAAAGTGTAATCGCTGCACTATATACACTTAATATGCAATTTATTCGTATAAACGAGAAACGATCAAGTAAAATCATGGATCGTTTCTTTGTAAAAAAAAAAAAAAAAATATGTTTACGACAAAAAAAAAAGAGAGAGAGAAGAAGCGAAGAGGGAGAGGGATAAAATTTTCTCAGGTAAAAACCGGTATTTACGGTTCGGTATTACGCCATTGTTTCTTTTTCCAACGGACACATAAGGAATTTTAATATACCGTCTTACACATCGTTTACGCTTAAATGTACGCGCACACGCACACACACACACACACACACACACACTCGTCGTTCCATACGCGACCTATGCGCCAAATTGAAAATAACCTCGCGGATGGAAAAGACTGAGTCAAAAGGAGGAGGAGGAAGCGAGACGATGTGCGTCCATGCAAATTTTAATAAACATTGATGAAATTCCGCGGCCGAAGTTGCAAAGTAAATTTACCTCTTGCGCGCTGCTTCTTTTTTCATTTATTCATTTCTTCTTTCTTTTATTGCTTTTGTTATTATTATTATTATTATTATTATTTTTTTTTTTTTTTGCACCCTCTCTCTCTCTCTCTCTCTCTCTCTCTCTCTCTTTCTATCTTTTTCTCTCTTTTAACGATGAAATAAGTTTCGGCTTAATACATAGCGCCGAAAAGATAAAAGGCAGCCGGTATTAAAACGTGCAAAGCGCATAACATCAACCCACTACCCACCTTCTCTCCATCGTCCTTTATTTTTTATAAATGCTCCCGTACGAAAAATTGCGACTTGACCCAGTGCCCTGCGGTTTGTTTCATTCTATCTTTATTTTTTTCGCCTCTTTTAATTTTTTACTTTTAATGCATGTCGCATGTGAAAATGATAAAAAATGAGTTTAATGTTTGCTGCGGATTTTTTTATTTGGCCTTTTTTTTTCTTTCAACAATGTAAGTATCATGTATGTCATTATGTTGGTACATATTTTTTTTTTTTTTTTTTTTTCTTTTTTCAAATATTTCGAGAGTAAGTATTCTTTTAAAGTATAAGCTTTACGGATACTTTTATAATCGATAAATCCGAGAAATAAAATTTTATTTTTATTTTTATCGTTTTGTAAGACGAACTAAATTGTTATATAAATGAAAATAATAATAAAACTTGTGTCATGATAATAAAAATGGATATATTGCGCAACATTTGAATTTGAAATTATTTAACCGTACGTTCTTGGAAAATAAAATTAAGTAATTTTAAAATTGAAATTAATTAAATACAAATGTAATGTGTGTTCGGTCTAAAAAATAATCATCAAACATTTAAATTTTTATGAATATAAAATTAAAATAATTATAAAATTTTAAAACGTAAATAAAATAATAATAATAATAATAAAAATTTTCAGTAAGAAAAATATTCATGCATGTTTTTTTTTTTTTATATATTACCATTATGAATTTTTAATTAAAAAATTTATCGTAATCTGCGTATATAAATTTAACTAATGTAAACGAGCATTTGTGGAAGTATTTACATTAAAAAAATCCATGTACATACATTTATAGTAACGAGCAATGTTATTTTATACGTAAAAATATTAATAACTATATAAAAGTATACATTACTATATTAAAGTTAATATAAGTATTACAATTAAAATGCGCTCGTAAAAATTATTGTATTGTGAAATTTAAAACTTTTTTCTCGCGTATGCGTGTCTGACCATATCGGGAATTTCTACTAATTTTATTATATACACAGGCATACACGTTTAAACATTTATTTTTAATTACTCGAATTTAAAAACTGCGTTCGTTTATTACGACCGGCATCTTTCATCGAACAAACAAAAAAAATTATAACGAAGCAATTCA
Source organism: Chalcis sispes (assembly GCA_949987625.1). NCBI lineage: Eukaryota > Metazoa > Arthropoda > Insecta > Hymenoptera > Chalcididae > Chalcis > Chalcis sispes. The sequence goes on from OX465096.1 coordinate 7,931,180, forward strand.
AATAAGATAAAAAAAATCATGCTAAATACGCGTATAACCCGATAACAAAAAGATTCTACGCGGGAACAAAAATCTCGAAAGAAGAAAAAAAAAAAAAAAAAAAAAGAAGAAGAAAGAAGAAGCAAAAAGAGGGCAAACCGATCTCTCGAGGCACTTAATTCGAATCGATAGCAATCGGTCGCAATTAAAAATACACGATATACACAAGTGTACGAGTGCTCCAGCGGCGGGTTATCCAATTAACTCTCTTATTAGGAGCGAGGAGAAAAAAAAACTAGCCGAGAGGGTGAGAGAGAGAGAGAACGAGAGATAAGTATGAAAAGGAAAATAAAAAAAAAAAAAAAAAAAAAAAAAAAGGAAAAAGAAAGAAAAAACAAATAGAGAAAAAGGAAATGGGAAAATACGGCACGCGAAACTCGCGTTTAAAATGGAAATAATCACGCGCGCACGCGTCTACGCTATATACCCACGCCAGGGTATGGATATCCCACGGGCTCGTCGAGATATAATAGAGAAGTGGATTGTGCCCTCACACACACGCGTATACACATACTCGCGTTATCCGCGAGCCTTTTATTTTTCTACATTCGCACGTATAGTGTATATATATGTATGTATGCGATGTGTGTACACGTGGCGAGCATGACATCGTAATGAGCTCTCGCCTCTAAGTCTTATCTACGTTGGAAAGAGAGAAAGAGAGAGAGAAAGAGGTGGGATGTTATACGTCTCATCGCTATCTTGTTATCTTTCTCGCAACGACGTAAGTGAGAAAGCAAAAGAGAATATCTCTGTCCGTGACAAAAAAAAAAAGAGAGAGAGAGAGAGAGAGAAAGGTCCTCAAGCGATCTCAATTAGGATAAGTAGTCGATAAGATTTATTCTTTACTTTTCCTTGAAGGTTAATCGGTACATTCGAGTAAGTAGTTTACCGTATAGCATATAATAATGAAAAATCGAAATATCGATTATTTCTAATTTTCGCCGATATGTAAACTTACACCGGATGTTGAATTTAAATAACAGGATTGCGTTGACCCGATTATTTTACTGTAGATAAAGATCAATTATTATCATTATTATTGCGGGTAACTACTAAACTCAACTTTATCACAGGTGAGTCGGACAAGTTAGTTGTTTCTTTCGAAATGCGAACTTTTAATATGTCGTTTATTTTTCAACCTCGCGTCGCGTGCTTTTTAGCGAGAAAATTAAAAAGCATAATGTGACGTAAAAAGCGAGGGGGGGGTCTTGAAAAAAAAGAAAAAAAAGAAAAAAGGACAAACAAACAAACGCTTCGTAAATTTTATGCGGTAGATAAAAATAATTGAAATTCGTGTTTTTCTTAAAACGAGAGCAATGTACATAACTAATTTTCCACGACGCGTTTCTTCTCCGCGTTTAAGAACGAAAATATTTCGCTCGCGAATGTATATGTATACATAGTTCGCTTTTAAATTAACGTAAAAATGTTGATTAAAGCAGAATTGTTTGGTTTGAAAAAAATGAATGTACACGCGAGATCCGTTGTAAGATAAAAAATAATCGGTATGAACAATGGCAAGCTATAAATCTAGCTTATAAAAATTTGAAGACTTTAAAAAGAAATTAAAAGTTTGAGTAATTCTAATACTTTTAAACGAACTTTGCAAAACTTTTGAGTTCATTAAAAAACTCTGTATCTACTCGTTCCAACATTAACTTTCAAATAAAATTACTTCGTGTCTGTAAAATCATTTTCGATTGTATCAAAGCGCTTCTTTTGTTTTCTGTATCTGTACTCTTTAAAATAATAATATTTAAAAAGTTTTATCGAAAAAATTTTTTTATCTTTTACCGAAAAATGTTATCGAAACGAACCAACAATTTTTTTTTATTAAATTTCATGTATGTAAAATTAAATATCAAATGCATCATCCTCATAGAATACCAAATTTCTAATTGTTTACTTCGCGCTGATCATAAATCCGTAGTCAGAATTATCATATTTATGAAAACAAATTTAATATACAGTTAACATAAAGAGTTTTGGAAATAAATTTTTTTTTTTTACATCAAATTACATGGGATATAAATTTACAAAAGTTTTTAAGAGTGATAAAAGCCGATAATTATATGTAAAATATGTATTACATGAAAAAAAAAGAAAAATAAAAGAAATGAACAATTAAAATAAAAAATAATCATAAAAATCTTCAACATAACTTTATAATGGATTTCAAAATCGAACGGTTTATCATACTTCATTTAAATTTTATAACGGGGCAAGTTAAAATTCATATAATGAGCTCGGCAAAAATACCTTGCACGAAAGCCCAATTGTTGCCCTACAATTATCCGTGTAAACTTTGTCTCGCGCTCAAATGCGCTTTAATCAAACTGAATATGCAATTATGCAAATTCACACGATCATGTACACGCATACACGCACATTTATATATATATATATATATATATATATATATAAACGCTCACACGCACGCGTGTGTAACTATGAGTCAATAATTATCTAATTATTCATAGTCTTTAATTAATTAATTTAATTAATTAATCAATTATCGTTGCTTTTCACGCGGGAGCAAGCGAAAGTTTTGCGCTCGCGAGCGCGTTTAAATTTATTAAAGACATACATAATAAAGTAATGATTTGTGTGTCCCGATCGTAAAACTCGCTAAATCCCTTACTATATGCGTGACTATACATACATATGCATACGTATTTGTCTATGTGTGAGTACACATATACATGTGTGCAAGAGTCGCGCGTACGTGTGCACATAATCCGTCAGCTGAGTTTGCGATAAATTTTAACCAGTGGGGGGGGGGGGGTGGGGGTAGAAGCGGGAGAGGAAGCGAAGCACCGGGTCTCACCGAGTTTTATTTGCCGTGGAGGCTGATGCGCCGCCGCCACAGCCGCTCTCGTCCAGCCGTGGAAAGAGCGAGCGAGAAAGATAAAAAGAGGACAAAAGAGGCCGCTGGTAAAAATTTTTGCATACGCAGGCTCTATAACTGACGCCGTTGCGGCCGTTCGCCTTTTTCCTCCCCCTCTTTCCCTCCCTCTCTCTCTCTCTCTCTTACGTTCTCACTCTCTTGGTAGGTCCAGTGATGATATATTGTCTTGCTTTTTCCGCTCGGTTACTTTTCCTTTTCACTCGCTCGCTCGTTGACGTCTCTCTCTCTCTTTCTCTCTTTCTCTCTCAGTCGCGTTTAATCTTTTCTTTCGCTCTTTTTTTTCTCGCTTTCTCCGCACCCACTCTCATCGTCGCTTCCATTTAATTTACCGTAGAAAAGAATGAGAATAAAAAAAAAAAGAAAATGAAAAAAAATGAGACGAAATGGGGGAGGTGGAGGAGGGGGGGGGGGAAAGAAGGAGAGCGCGAGAGACTTCGTGTATAATAACGCAATTATGCTCCGAGCAACTTTTACATTAATTGTGAACGCGAACTGAATTTCATAAGCTAGAAGAAAGCACTAGCACGCGCATAATGATGTATAAAACATAAATTTTCACTTTTGACGAGATTTTAAAAAAGAAAAATAAGAAGGAAAGAAAAAAGAATAGAAGACGGTGATTTCCTTTAGCGTAGCGATATAACGAACGCGATGCGGTGTAATGTACAAGATTTTTAGTGTCGTGCAAGTGAGTTTTTCTACATAAATCTGCAAAAATTAAAAAAAAAAAAAAAAAAGATAAAATTAAAAATGACAACTTTGTGAGCAAATAAATTTTAAAAAAATAATAAAACTAGAGCGATGATGAATATTTTGATGAATTTTTACCAGAAAATTGAAGCAAAAGCTAAAAAAAAAAAAAAGAAATGTGAAAAAATATTATACGCGCTCCATCGCATCAAACCCAAAGAGTAAATGAATTTTAAAAAGGATTCGAATCTTATTCGACTTTTTCGTGGAGAAAAGTTAAAATAAATGCTTATAAAGTTTATGAAACGCGACGAGAGATGATGTATGACCTATTATACATATATAATAAAGTTAGAAATAAATCAGTCGATTTCGCTTTATTAACGTTGCTTAAGCGCATATACGTTTCTCGATTATTCTGCAAATTAAGGTTCATCAACCACGATTGACTATTTCTTTTGAAAACATCCTTAATTTTAACGATCGATATTTCGCTTTTGCAAAAGACGAATAAACAATGACTTTGTTAAAGTTATTCCAATCATTTATCTTAATACATCGGGCATTCGCGAAAAAACAAACACAACGATTCTCCCGCAATTTTTTTCTCACTAAGATTTACTTGCGCAGCTTAAAACACGAGGAAGAACTTTATTGGCTTACGAAACCGAAAACGCCGAGTACAAAAACTATACCTTTATGTGGAATGCACATCCAATGCGAATTGTTTCCGTCGCACTTTGACGACAAAAAAAAAAAGAGAGAGAAAGAGAGAAAAGGAAGAGACATAGTGTAAGAGTATATAGAGTTAGTCGTAACATCTAAAAACTTGCGTCGTTCTGTTTCAACGATGGAAAGAAAACTGCCCCCGAGCACTTGTTCTCCTCCCAAAAGGACTGAGTTGTCAGAACTCTTAAAAGACAAAGGGAGAGAGAATAAGGAAGTACTTGATCGCATTGAATTTGAGATCGCCGATAGCAAAATCCTACGCCGTGGTGTGTTCAATGTATACAGTATTATATATGCAATATGCACGATATACTTTCGCACACGAAAAACTTATGCAACGCACGAAAGATATTAACTTGTTATTTATTCTCAATAAATCGATTACTCTTAATTATAAAATATTTTTTTTTTTTTTTTTTTTCTGAAATCGATAAATTTGTCAAATGAAAAATTGCTCGACTTAATGTAAGTAATGAATTAATTTAAATCCACGTATAAGTATATTTCATCGAAACACGGCGCACATCCGATATATCGCGCTTTGAAAATCAGCTCTAACGGTGTTTCATAATTTATAATCGTACCTTTTACCGATGCGAAATGCAGATTATGTCTTTCAGCTTTGAAATTCATTTTAATAATATTTTATAAATATGTGCGCGCGTTGCGCGCGCGCAAAAGTAGAGGATAAATAATAACGATGTTAAAAAATGATAATCATAATAATAACAATAATAATAATAATAATAATAATAACAACAATAAAGAAAAACTTCGTACCTTGTATTTTAAATGAATATTCAACATAATAATTTTTAACGAATGAGTTGCTTAATTCTGATAAATATATACACGTGTATGTATATACACAAAGTAAGTGTATTTAAAAAATTCGCGGAACGAAATATTTATCCAATGCTTATAAATAACATCTTTATTAAAAAATATCCAAATAAATATTTAAAAAAGAGAACAACATGAGGTTTCTGGTTTACGTAAAATTTTATGAGAAAACTTCAACGAGATTTAATTTTACATTTCGATAATTATTTTAGCAAACTCTTTCGCGTATCCGTAAAAAAGCGAAAATATTTACTTCGGTCAAGTCCAATGTACTAAATTCGACAAACTTCTCTTTTCCAATGGCGTCAAAAAAAAAAAAGTACATAATCGACGAAGAGTGAAAAAAGAAAAATAAGACAAGACACACGGCGATAACTTCGTCGGACAAACTATCTTGCGGATTCTTGTGGAAAAAAAAAAAACAAAAAACAAAAGCGCGCTGCGAAGTGAAAGAAAAAAAAAGAAAAATATAGGAAGACCGAAAGTAAACTCAATTAAACCCAAAGAAAAATATCCCAGCACGACATCCTATAAATATAAGCACGTGGCGCGCGGAGAAGAATGAAAAATAAATGGTTACATACAGCGCATATAACACACGACTAACATACCGCCTGCTTCTCGGCGATCATAATTCAAGTGCGCGGTTAGCTTCGTTTGCAATTCGCATTCCCCTTCGGTTAATCGCTCGACATCTCGTGCGACACCGCACGACGCTCACTATGTATGCATGTATATATATATATATATATATATATATATATACGCGCGTGTATAAGCGTTGCGAAACAAAAGAAACGAAATGAAGAAGAAGAAAAGAAAATATCCCAAGCAAAGGTAATAATCTTGAATATCGAGTTTGTCGTTTCGCTTTTCTCCACCCCACACCTCCTCTCCCCACCCCATATAGACTGCGACATATTTTCCCAGTCGGTGTATACGAAATACACTAATTACGTCGAACATCGCGTTCCCACACAATCAACAGGCATCCCGTCTCTCTCTCTCTCTCTCTCTACCTCTTTCTCTTCTCTCTTTGGTATAGAAAGGTAGTACCCTCTCGCCGGTGTACACATACTCGAGATTCGCAGAGAACAGCAGTCGGTGAGAGAAGAGAAAGAGGAGAAGGAAAGGAGGGGGAGGAGGACTGTGTGCGCAGCAGACAGACACTACACGGCAACGTCTACGGGGGGACGAAGGAGGGTGAGGGTAGTCGATGCACCAGCGGGCGTGGCGTTACCGTCCTCCCTCCCCCTCCTCCTCCTTCTCCTCCTCCCTCCTCTCTCTCTCCTCCCTCGTGTGCGCTTAATTATGTATGTAAATTACACGGGCCGTCGAAACCTCGCCCCAAGCCGCCAGCCGCCCGTCCGCCGTCTCTACCGCGCTCAGACTTTAAACGAGCCTCGTCAAGTTGCCGAGAGCAGCTAGTTTCACCCTGTGTGTATGTCTAGCTTCTTTTCTCTTACTCTCTCTCTCTCTCTCTCTCTCTCTCTCTCTCTTTCTGGCGCGTCCGATGACGTCGGTGGTGGAGAGAAGAGACGAAGGAAGAAGAGGGACTCGACTGGAGGTAACCTGTCACGTACAGAGTTCCGCGCTCGAGCGACTTGGAGAGCGGTAGCAGCTTCGTTCACTCGATGAATCGACGTTCGAACCTTGCCATCCTTTTTTTTTCTCCTTCTTCTTCTTCTTCTTTTTCTTTTTCGTTCCTTTTTTTCCCCTTTTCTTCTCTCTTCTACACCGCTAAACTCGACTCCTGTTTCATTTTTTATTTCCTCGCTTCTTCTTCTTTCTCGTTGCGGATAAAGTAGGTCGGAGATTCCGTTCGATCTCTAAGTACACGGGGTCGCCTCTTTTGCCAATTGCCTCTAATTGATTCCAACTTAAATTATCCCGGAGCTGTTATACGCCGCCCCCGGTGAGTACGAGTGATCGGGAAGTGAGCGGGAGTAAAATACAGTAAGAGAGAGAGAGAGAGAGAGAGAATGACTGGATTAAAAGGTGGACACGGCTAATACCGCAAGCATACCCCTTTCGCAAAAAGTTACGCGCGCTCGGGCTCGTTCTTGCGCATACTTTGTTCAGGAAAAAGGACCAGCTCAATGATTTATAAAGTACCCTAGCAATTTGTGCTTCTTCGATCGAAGTGTATTTATATATAATATACATTGCAATTAATCCATTATTGGCATGGTAATGATTTGTTACGAAAAAGGAATTATAAATTAAAATTTATCTTTATAAAAGATTTAAATTATAATTAATAGAATCGTAGAAAAGGACCGAAGATTATTGTTAAATGTATATAAAATGTTCTTTTTATCAAAAATAAAAAATAATCGATTAACATTTCATGAAATCTGTTTATAAATTATACCCCAAAATTAATAATGAACATTTTTTTTTCTCTTTCATTCTTCAACTTAAAATTTAATTTAGTAAATTATTCAATTATACACAGTTGATAAATAATTTAATAAAGTATAATTTATTTACAATATCAGGTTACCCAGGCGTTAATATATTAATAATTTTTCGAATCAATTTATTACGAAATAAAACTTATCCAATTGTCACCTCGCTCAAAAACTCGACATGCACACACTCGTCCTCGTAAAATTCCCCGCACTTCTCTCTCTCTCTCTCTCTCTATCGCTCTTTCTCTCGAATTGACGCGCGCCATAATCTTTCCCGCGGGTAAAAGTCGACGTCGTGCGCGCGCGCGAGCGCGAGATTAGTGTGTTCGCGCATAAGCTGTCAAAATGAAGGGTAACACGTACCTCGTGAATAAAACGCGCACGGGTACAATCGCGAAGCCCGAAGACGAAATGCAGCCGGCAGAAGCCCTCGGCCCGTCGCGAAACCTCGACTCGCAGCCATCGCGCGCGAGGTTATATATCGACGACAATGAAAACGTCACTGCCACATATCGCGACTAGAGCGCACGAGAGAGAGAGAGAGAGATGAAACAAAGGGAGAAGTCTCGCGAAGAGAAACGCAGCTGCCTTGCAGCCGAGAGTCGATCGACTAATCATCCGTGGTTTTATAAATCGCCGATGGAAACGTCACATGTGTCATCGAGAAATTTCATAGGATGCATATAGGGAAATGGTTATTCTAATACAAGCCGAATATTTTTATCTTCTTTCTCTATATTTTGCCGCGAGAGTTATTGGGCGCGAGAAAGTGCGAAAAAAAAAAAATAAAACGAAAGGGGATAAATAAATTAACGTTAAAGACATAGTTTGTAAAGATTTTATGTATATTTAATCGTGACGAAACAAAGTTAAAATATGCATAAGATTATCTTGATGGCTTTATATAAGACGCGAGTGCTAATCTAGCTTTAGCAAATCTACTTTCGTAAGTGAATTTCTACAAAAATATTAATATTCTCGCTGTGCTATTAAATCACTTAATACATCATACAAATTTTATTATAAATCGTTATTTTCTCCTTCACGTTTCTTTCTTTTTTTGTTTTTCATCTTTTTTTTTGCGCTCTTTAATTAAAATTAATACGTAAAAATATCATTACGAGGCAACCGTAAAAATATCCTCGCCGCAAAAGAGGACAAAAAAAAAGAAGTAAAACGAATACCGACAAAAGCTCGATAACTGTTGAGCTACTTTCGTCGTATATACGACAAAATTATTTTTTTTTCCCTCAAACCCGTTGTACATCGAAAAATATCGAATAGTGAGAGAGAGAGAGAGAGAGAGAGAGAGAGAGCTTGCTTCCAACTCATTAACATTTATGAAGATCTGTAAAATTATACGAATCATCGGGGGGACTCGGCTGGTAACCCGTTGAAGAAAAAGAAGACGAAGAAAAACGTGATTCGAATCACGAGAGACATATTCAAGCCTCAAGAGTGCGCCTCTCGGTTCTCTCTCCTGCTCCGCTTTTAATTAACATCTAGTTAACGCTCGTTTTATACTTTACTAATAAGAATACGAGCTAAGAATCCTAAGTAATCCTTTCACTTTTTTTTCTTTTCTCGTCTCTTTTTTTTTTCTCCACTCTTTGTCTCGTTTTCTGAATGCGCGCACGACGTAGAGTATTAAAAAAAAAAAAAAAAAAAAGATTTTCTAGTATGTATATGAATTGCCTGTTCTGGTCTCGTACGCGCAAGCTTACGCGTTTTTGTGCGCGTAATTGAAAATTGTTTTTTTTTTTTTGCAAATTAAATGTGACTTTCTCTCTCTCTCTCTCTCTCTCTCTCTCTCTGGGTTTTTCTTTTTCTTTTTACTTAAATTATGAACGAGATGAATAATCTTTTTTAAATTTTCGTCGTCGTCGTCGTCAATTGTAAATTTATAATTTAAATGGATTCTATTTTGGCGTGACAAAATTGAGGTACTTTTCGTATATTAATTATTTACAAAGAAAATCTCTTGTTAAACGTTTTATGCAGTTTTTTGTTAAACAAATGCATGTGTATATTTTTATTATATTAAGTGAAATGTTATAGATTTTAAATTACACGTAAATTCAAAAGTGTAAATAATAAATAGGTAAATCGCGCTACTTTAATTTTTAAAAAAACACCGATAAAATAAAAAAAAACGAAAATTTTCATCCTCAGAATTTTACAATTGACGATTTTTATTCAATTTTTTCTTCCGTTAAATTCTTAATCTCACACCGCCGCGGTGGCGTTTTTTTCCTTATTCTTTTATTTCATTTTATCAAAACAATTTTCAAATATTCACAATTTACATATCGTATCATCGATTTCTCTCTCTCTTTTTTTTTTTTTTTTTTTTTTTTTTTTTTTTTTTTTTTTTTATTGTACAACCATTTCTCGTCAGAATTTACATTAAGGCAAAACATCTCTCGTAATACATATATCTATAGATGAGAAAATGTAGGACACGTTAACGGGGGATAAAAGTATTACAAGCATAACACCCACGAGATGCCATTCACGTGCAATAAAATCTCCGGCGCGTACTAAACCGAATAAATAACGCCCGAAAAATTGGCTGCGAACGCTTTATCGAAGCCTCGCTCGTACAATATCGTACTCTCCTCCCGATATATCCCTCCCTCACCATCCCCTCTCTCCCGTACATAGTTATATTCCCAAGTGTCGCGGGATGCGCCAACCCTTTCAACTTCGGTGACTCTCGCCCCGCCACCCCCTGAGTTATTAAATAAGAACGACTACGTCAACGATTCGACATTACGAGCGTACAAAAAAAAAGGAGGTGGGGGGGGGGGGGGGGGGAAATAAAAGAAGAAAAACACAGAAAAAAATAAAAACAGCGAGCGAGAGAATAAACGTTTTTTTTTCCCTTTCCCTTCCACCCTTTTATTGTTTCTTTTTTCGCTTTCTTTCTTGCAAACTTTCGTATACGAACGAGTAACACACATGTACATGCACAACACAAAACGATTGTCAGAGAGCGGGAAACAAGAAGAGAGAGAGAGAGAGAAGAATCGGGTCAGAGGAGTTTGACGAAGCGTATATAAGGAATTGCGATAACCTCGTATACAGCTCAGATTTTCTTTCTCTTCCTCTTTTTTTTCCTCCTTTTTTATTTTACTCGTATTTTTTTATTCTTTCGAGAATCTTCTTTTACGAGGCGCTGCGCGCAACCCCTCGACGGCTCAGCGAATCGCGCGATACGTATATCTCTACACGCGCGCGCACACACACACACACACACACACAGAGACACTTGTACAACCCGAGGTTTATTCCCCGGAAGAAGCGCAAGAGAGTCGCGCGAGCCCGCGAGAGTATAACATTTTTTCTTCCGTGCCACAATCTCCCTCGCTCTTCCTCCTTCTCTTCTTCTTCCGTTTTATAAGGCTTTCTATACCGCGAGCGCTTGCGATACGCGCCACTGGATTTATTCGTTCGGAGTTGTATATATTTTATAAACGTGTATGTATCGTGTATGTGGGAGAGGTTATACACGGCGAACTCGCGAAACTCCGGATAGTACGGAGTTGATGGAATTCATAATTGGCCGTTTGCGTTCTTCTTCTTCTTCTTCTTCTACTTCTTTCCTATCCATTACCTTTTTTTTTTTCTCTCTTTTTCCTCGGCATTGGTTATACAGTATATATACATACATACCTACGTATATAAGCGAACTGTAAAAGAAGGTTAAAAGAATTTTTTCCGCGCTCTTTTTTTTTTTTTCATTTCTCTCGCTTCTTTTTCTTTTTGAACGAGTAATTTCTCATAATCGAGTCGATTTGCGCGGCGTACGGCAAAGCGGGTTCTCCTTCGGAGAAATCGGTGAAATACGAGAGAGCGCACGAGAGTAAGAGAGTAAGAGAGAAATAGAGAAAAAGACTGAATTTAAGTGACGATTTACGTTTCTTTTCCTGATTATCTTTTTTTCTCCCCGTTTCTTTTTTCTTTTCTTCCTTCATTTTATTTTTTCCCCTTTAACGAATCGAACCTTAAATTTGCTATTTCAGCGAACAACGAATTCGTTTTACACGTAAGTAGCTTTTAAAAAAGAGCTTATCTACGGAAAGAAAATAAATTTCAAAAGTAAAAATAATTAGAAAATTTTCGTTAATCTGTAAGAAAATGGGCATACATAACCGACCTCGTGTAAGCAATTTTTTAATTAAAATTTTGAATTGAATGGGATCGCGGTTTAATTTGTAATTTTAATCCACTATTTTCTAAGAGATTGCAATTTTAATTTAATTATAGTTAGCGCTGACTTTAAAATTACAAATTATTTGAAATTACAAAAAAATATTTTCGACTTTATTTTTTTTTTCAAATAAGGAATAACGAATAATTGAGTTTAATTATTTAATTTGCGGTGAAAAAAAAAAAAAAATTAGTTTTTTATAAAATTAACATTCATTAGCATTGTTTGTTAGATAATTATAAATGACTGTTACAACGATCGGTAATTAAATGCAACTTTATAAATCAATAAATAGAAGATAGCGTTAATTAATTTAGTAAAATTAAATCGGTCGAATATAGTAAATTTCCATTTCAATTTTGCATCGTTAATTATTGAAACATTAAGGTATAAATTAATATATTTACGCTTGATCGGTACAAATTACATTTAATAAAGTCTTTCAATGCATTTCAAAAGCTATTTATTCAAATGTTAATTTGATATAGAAAAAAAGTAAACTTTTAATTAGAAAAAAAAAAAAAAAAAAAAAAAAAAAAAAAAAAAAAAAATAATAAAAAAGCATTAAAGAAAAAGCGCTTTTCATTTATTTTAAAATGTAAATTACAGCTCTCTAAATATTTATCCAACAAATATACGTAAGCGCTGAAACACATCGAAACGAATCGCTTTATAAAACTGTAACTCTTTTTGACTTGTTATACACTGTAGCAGGAAGCGAAAGATAAAATAACTTAAAATTCGCAACGATGTGTTACGAATTTACGAATTGTTTCTGACTATAAATTTGATAGTAAACACGAACTTTTGGAACGGAATGCCGGCATAACTCATTAAAGCCAGGTGTAATCCCTTTTAACTCTTGTACACTATATACGAGCGAGCGTTAAAATTTTATAAATATATATATATCCGTTGCACGGGCGCGTCTCTTTTTTATTTTCGTTTTTTTTTTTTTTTTTTTTTTGTTTTTAAAACGTCCAGTAGTATCGTTAATTTATCGAATTAACATTTGGCATTCGATAAACCGCGTATCCGTATATGTGTATTCGGTTACGGGTCGAGCTTAGCGTTTATCGCCGGCCTAAGCGACTCGGTCACATTAATGATCGGTGTGCAATGGTAATAACATTTTATAGTAGGGCAAAACTCGCTGCGGATTCTTAATCAGCTTATCGTTATTCTCTTATCATAAACTGCTAATAAAACCAGCTGTTATCGCAACATTTGCCTCCGCAATTTTTCTTTTCATCTTCTTCTTCTTTCTCCGTTTTTTCTTTCTTTTTTTTTTTTTTTTTTTTTTTTTTTTCAATTTTTTTCGTTTTCGCTTTAATCGGCAAACTTTCGAAATAAATTTTGATCTTTCGTTCGATGGTCCTCAACGAGATTATATACTCTTTCGATTTCGTCGTTTGGTCTCATTTAATCTTGATTTATATTTATAGCTTCTTAACAATATCAAGACGACGCGGTTTTAAATTAGATTTTAAAAGATGGTAACCCGGTTATAATTAAAAATTTACGCGCTATAATTACGGATTTTCTCTTCTCCATCCAGATCGGGCTTCCATCTCTTCTGCTGAGTTAATTTTGATTAAGTGGTGTTTAAGTCATTTCTTAATTAAAGAGTACCCGATAAAAATTTGCTCGAAAGAGATGTAAAAGTTTAACTGTAAAATTTTAAAAACATCTTTATCTTTCTCTTTCAGATATTAAAAGTTTTTAAACAATTAAAAAGAAGTTGTATTTTTAAGAATGAAAACTGTACTTTTTATTCAAGCGAAGATAATATCTTCGTTAAAAAAAAAAAGTACAAAGGATGTATTCATTCTTATTCTCAAACACCGACAGAGATTTTTTCATCCAGAGCATGTATTTATTGAGTTTAAAAATATAACATTACTTTAATATAACGTTAATTAAAACTTTTCAATTTTCTTTTTAATTTGTTTAAGACGTGTAATAAATAACTTTTACAATAATGTTTGATATCGCTTATTCAAAGTTTGCTATATTTTACGTAGCATCGATAATAGAAAAAAAAATTTTATTTTAAGTGATTAATTTGTGAAAAAAAAATTAAACATAAAAGCGTTTACGTTTAAGATTCGCGAAACGATATCAAAATTTAATAAACGTTGCTTTAAAACTTAGCATCAACGTTTCTGAGCTCAATTTTCCATCAATATTAAAATTTAATATCGAAACTTAACTTTAAAATCTCAATTAACGTTCCGACGTAATCCCGTCAAAATCAAAACGAACGACAGATCGAGAAAATACACGATAGGTATATGTTTTTTCAAAACCGCGCAAAAGTTACGTCGAATAAAAACAAAACAAAAAAAAAAAAAAAAAAAAAAAAAATGAGAGAGAGAAAGAGAAAGAATAAAAATAAAAAAGCAGCCGTTATACAACATCGCGATATTAATATTCTAGAGGCTTGGAAAAACATATACGGATAAATTCGACGTTACAAGTAGAATTCGCAGTCGTCGAGGCGCGACGAGAATTTAATTAAATTGTCGAAAAATACGTGAGCTCGCTTTCGCGATACACTGCCTTCCCCCCCCCCCCTCCCTCCCTCCCCCGCCTCCGATACACGTACACGAATTTTGAGTACGTGACGCGAGGATGCGTACTCGTTATCTGATGCATATACATACGTGTATATTGATATACACATATTATGTATATATATAATTTGTATAAATCTGTACATATACATTTATATACACATTCACACATGCACACACCGTGGGTAGCACGATAAGCTCGATTGCCTCGGATCCTAAATATCCTTCTCTTCCTCTCTCTCTCTCTCTCTCTCTCTCTCTCTCTCTCACACACACGTACACACACACACACACACAAACACAAACGCAGTACGAGCGCGCGTCTCCGTTACGCGGACGGGCGGTTGCAAGAGCATCGAGTGAACGAGCGAGCGCGCGGCTCGATGCGCGCATTAGCTCGTACGTTACTAACAGCGAGAGCGTGTACGAACGCGACAATGCATATAATATGCGCACTTTCCCCCTATACCTAATAGGAATATTAATATTAATCGGTGGTTCGGCTCGAACCTCTCTTCTCTACAATTTCTCTCTCTCTCTCTCTCTCTCTCTCTCTCTCGCTCGCTGTCGTGCATCGATATCGCTTCTACCTTGTAAGTTTGAGTGCGTAAACGTATGTGTGCGTGTGCGTGCGTATGCGCGATACACGGACTATTGCCTCGCGGGTGCAGCAGTTGCAGGATATTTCGGTGGCTGCTGGTGGGCTGCTTTGGTTATTCGATATTACTCTGATAGTTTCATATTAATTATTATGCTTTATTACGTCGACGCCTTTGGGCGCTTGTTGTACCGAATATTTGCGTTCGAATTATTCTAATCGCGCCGAAACAATTATGCACACATCGCGTATATTAAAAATTGATGAAAAATTTATTTCCCTTTCAATTTTTAACTCTACTTGAAATAGACCTTTCAGACGTGTACCTATCATTGGGAAAACGTCATTTGGTAAATCATTGCGTTTCGGATATTGTTATTCTACAATCTATTGTGCGATAGAAGATGCATCAAACGAATGAAACATATCGAAACACAATACGCAATATTTATTTATTCTTTTTTATTTTAATTTCAATTCTATTGATTAAGCAATTTTTTATTATTCAAATTTTTTTAATATCACGAAATAAATAAAATTATCCGATTTTTTGTCATTAAAATTGTAATAATCTCTAAGTAATGCTGATAAAAAGAATATTAACGTAGTTGAAATTTTAATTCACTTTTTTATCATTACGTTATTAAAATTACATCAAATTGTCCCGTTGCTGAATGTATTTTATTAAAACTTTGTTTACTTTTTTCTCAATAATGTTTCTATATAAGCTGAGTTAATATAATAAAGAGCTATTAAAAAACTATTTAGATCTTTTAGATCTTTAAAACTTTAGATCTTTAAATCTCGCAGAAACCGATCAAACGGGAAATTGAATCGTTGAATCGAAAGTCGAACAGCCGACTCCAACGAATCTATATAAAGTATTCTCGTTCTACTTTCGTTTTCTTTTTAATTTCAGCTATAACGAAATATTAATACATAAATATAACAAGTTTTCGTGGTGTAGTGGTTATCACATCCGCCTAACACGCGGAAGGTCCCCGGTTCGATCCCGGGCGAAAACATTTTTTTTTTTACACGCCACTATCTAAAATTATCCATTTTCGACGAATCTTATATAATGTCTACAGCAATTGCAAGTTTAAATTGAATACTGTGTAAATTTGATATTAATTAGTTATAAATTCTTGAGGAAAAGTTATATCGGAAACGATAAAAGTTTGATAAAACATTAAATCAATATCCGAATCATTATTGTATTATATGGATAAGTTGTAATTAACAATATATAATTTTATATATCATTGTTATAACGTAGGATTACGTTTAAAACAAGGAATCAAGACTTAAATCGTGTAACAGTGACAAGCCAAATACATTTCACATTAAATCAAACCAGATTATAAGATTATTCCTGTGATGAAAATCAGGATGCCACTGGATCCGGACCTGAGGTTCGCCCCCGTTTTGTCTCCAACGCAACGTATCAACAAGTTTTCGTGGTGTAGTGGTTATCACATCCGCCTAACACGCGGAAGGTCCCCGGTTCGATCCCGGGCGAAAACATTTTTTTTTTTTATTTTTTCCTTTTTTTTTTTTTTTTTTTTTTTTTGGATAACTTTCAACTTTAGAATGAGCAAACTTTATGATAATCTAAACGGTGTAAGCGTTAAAAATTGCCGTATTATTTTACAGCAAATATGATATAGGCAAGAATTGTAGAATTTTAAGAAATTTGAATTTAAAATTTACTTTGTCGATTTAATTTTAGTGGCATATAAAATATAGACGTGCAAAATTGACAGGAAATTCGTTTAAAATATTATAAGAACCTTGATTACAATTTGTAAATAAACCTTCAACATCGTAAACCAACATTCTATTTTAATCGCTAAGTCGTCAAAAAATTTGTCGATTTTAGCGTTGAAAATCCGACCGAAAAAAAAAAAAAAAAAAAAAAAATGTTTTCGCCCGGGATCGAACCGGGGACCTTCCGCGTGTTAGGCGGATGTGATAACCACTACACCACGAAAACACGTTGAAGGTCATTGATCTGATGAAAGTCGTATGAATAAATCACATTGCAACCCTCGAATTGTAGTGATTTTAATGCATGACTTCACAAAAACATTATTAACCTTTTTTTTTCTCTCTCTCCCTATCAATATATTTTCGTAAGCTTTACGTGCAAACGGAAATACACCTGTCATTCAAAAACAACAACGACGAGAGAAAATATATATATATAACGGCGCGTAAAATTGTTATTTGGGTATACGGAATTTCCTTTGTTTTTATATTTTGAAAGCCGAAATACCGTTAATATTCATGGAAAAAAAAAAAAAAAAAATAATTGGAAACAACAATAGAATAATTCGACGAACTATGAAAGAGCTATATGTATATCGATGAAAAACATTTTTGTATAGAAATATTTATTTTGCTGCTTCTCAAACAAACTGCAATTTTTTCCTATTATTATACCTATATCATATCTTTCCAGAATATACATATTCCCGGTCATTAGGAGAAAAAAAAAATGAAGCAGTACATCAATATCCATCATTTTAACTTGGCAATTTATCTACTTAAAACTCGACTCGTTTTAAACGCAACGTTGGAAAGTGGAAGAAAAATAATTACTTCGAAAACTATTCTATCTTACTTTTCTTTTACATTCGCTCGAATTATCTACCTTGATTAAAAAGAATTGCCGGCCTTTCAAAGAAAACTTATATATATGCACTCATTAATGTATATATATATATATATATATATATATATATATATATATATATATATATGATCGCTGCACTAACGGAAGCTACTTTACCATAAAGTATGCGCGCGCCTCTGACAAATAGCCTTTTTCCCTCCCTTAATAAGTTTAAATTAGCACAAAGAAAATTAATCTCGGCACTATCGGAGACCCAATTAAATTTCTACGCTTAAAAGGACAGAGCAAGAGAGAGAGAGAGAGAGAGAGTCTACGTATCTCTCTTTATATCTATATGCGATCTACCGTTCACTCGTTCTCGACCGGAGAAAGAAAGAGTCGAAGAATACGCGTGAATATACTTATGTGTGTGTGTATATATATATACATGGAGAAAGTATGATCCGTTCATGGGTCAACGCTCTCTTATACTATATCTAACTCTTTCTCTCGTTTTTTTAAACTCGTGCATCCATAATCGCCCGGCACTCGATCGTGAACACTTTGCCTGAACGGTTTCGATGTGCGACGCGCGCTGTTCTACGGAAAATTTTCCGCGAAATACCGTCGGACGAGCGAAACGCGTTAATGGAAAGTGCGAAATATACGTTAATGGTTATTTTCTATAACGATAAATAAAAAATTAAACGATGGATCGTTTTTCATGGGTGATTGATTAACGTTAAAATTATGCGAGCTTTTGTTATTATTTTGCCGCGTCGAATTTTCAAATTTTGTCGTTGGCAATTATATTCGGCGAGATAATACGAAATAGAGAGAGAGAGAGAGAGAAATTTATTCGTTAATGAAATATTTTATTATTTTCAATTTTAATTAGCGTTTATTTAACTTCAACGAACGTTTGATTTATTCAGAAGGTATTGATTTAACGAAGAGAAATATATACTTCGTCATTTTCGAGAATATCGCGCGTGAAATGGAGATTTCGCAATGGCAAAAAACGATCACTTTTCTGATTAAATTACAACTTGGCATTTATCTTGCATGAGCGCTTAAATCCAAAAAATTTTAAATTATTACATTCGAAATTTTTAACCTTTTAATTAACAGACGAAAAAATAAAAGAAAAAAAAAAAAAAATTATAAAATTAAATCGCAAAATTTTGTAGGATTTATGAAAACGAGATTTAATGAAACAAATTTACTGAAACGAAAGGTAAATCTAACTTAAATTGAACTTCAAATAATCACACTGAACTAATATACATTTCAATAACAATACCATACAAGTATATGGTTCAATAATAATACTATGCAAATTTACCCTCAGAGAGAGAGAGAGAGAGAGAGAGAGTAGATTCGCCGGCATTGCTTTTGTCTACAAACTTACTCTGAATCTTTCCCCCCCCCCCCCACCTCCCCTACATACTTCTGAATACATATGACTTCTCTCGACTTTGGTATTAAGAAAGATTATTTAAAGAGATAGACTTTTATTTGCTTGGTTGAATAACCCGGATCTCATTAAATATCACGAATTTACATTGAGAAAATTAAAACTTCCACGGTTCGCGCTGAACTTTAAAATTTTTTGGTCAAGTAAAAGCCGTTAAATAATTGAATTTTGTTTGATTACATTATTACTGGATATAATTATTTATACGTAAAATAATAAATTTTATTCTTATTCATCGTTTTATTTATTTATTTATTTATTTATTTATTTATTTATTTTTTTTTTGCACAAAACTTTTCGTCAAAGAAAAAAAATGCAAACGCTCGCATAAACAAATCTCATTAATTTTCGTTGCTTTCCTTCATCAACCGACGAAATTTTCATTTACACCCCCAAAATTTAACTTTCCAACTCCGTGGGCAAATAAGGACAGGTAAACTCTCGGAGCTTCGAGCTTATCCATATTCAACGGCTTAATTTTTCGAAAAGTCAAAAGCAAAAGGGCCGCTGCTGCACAAACAACGCCAATTCCCTTTTCTTTCTCTTTCTCTCTCTCTCTCTGTACATCATAAGACACGGGAATATCTTCAACCCTTCCTCTCTTTCTCTCTCTCTTCTCTTTGCAAGCAAGCGACCAAGCATCTCTCGCGTAACATACAGAGAGACTATCAAAGCAAGAGGGAAATTCGATGGCGACGGTTTAAAGGAGGGGAAGCTTAGGCCGACCTCGTTCTCTTGCTCTCGTCGCTTCATTAAGTGCTAGCGAAATAGAGGGAGAGAGAGAGAGAGAGAGAGACAGAGAGAGCGAGTGAGAGAATTTGGAGTGTTTGTGCGAGCCGCGAAGCGAGCGATACAACGCTTCGTGTGGATACTCGAATTACCTTACATCCCACCGTCTCTTCAAACGCTCCTCTTTGATTCTATATACTCGTATACCGACTTCTTCGAGCTAAACCGCTACGAGTTAGGGCTGTATCAGTTTTCCAGAGTGTATGCAAGAGATTTAGCTATAAATTAATCGAAAACTCGTTGGAAAAACAAGCGGCGAATTTCTAATGATTCAACGATGACGTATAGGTACTACATACGAGTATAATACTGTAATATTACATCTCGAGTTAGGATAGATTGTAACTTTTCGCCGAGCTTTTTGATGAGATATCCTATGCTTTTTAAACGGATTTCCTCGGTCATATAAACGATCGACGCGCGATAGCGCGCTCAACGCGGAATGAAACGGAAATTGTTTGCGGTCTCTCAGCGACGTATACATAAAGCCGAGCGCGTTCGCGCGGTGTACGAGTGGTTGGCGCGAATTTTTTAAAAATTTCTCTCCTGTTACAGCCCCTACTATCGTTATAAAACTCGTTTTCAATGAAAATGGTCGCTCGCCGCTCGTTTCAATTCTATCTCTCTATATGTATGTATTTCTTGCTCCGATGGAGTATCGAGATTTCATGGGAAAACGCGACGATGAAATATCGACGAGAGCGCAGATCGAACGAGCAATGGACAGCTTTTGTCGAGGACGGATAAGGTACTCGGCGCTAAAGGGAGATTTTTAAAGAATCGATTTTACATTTTTTATTTCTCTTCCTTTCTTTCGCTCCTTTTTTTTTTTATCCTTTTTTTTTTCTCGAATAAAGTAGACTTTTAAAACACTGCTTTAAAATTCTTCAAGGGAATATCGAAAATTGAAAGGAATACCATACTTTTAAAATTTTACGTCCTGAATTTTTAACGAATACTTTGTAATACATTTAAAAGTATAAAAGCTGCACATGTATATAGTCATCCCCGACGAATCAATTATTCAAAGAGTATACTCTATCAAATTAATAACATTGTGTTTATATAACGCAAAAATGTCAATCCGACGTACGAGAGAGAACAAAGGGCCTCTTTTCCACGCGAAAATTCAATCGCGTAAAAAACATATCTTCCCGTCCGAGCTTAAAGCAAAAGAGAAAAGAGAAATAAAACAAAAACCATTATAATTAGATAATTAAATTTTCAGATCCCCCCGCCGCGGTTATAAGGTCGAAAAGCAACCGCGATAAACTCACGCTAGTGCTTGCGCTCATACACGCGATAAAGAGAGTCGAGTGACGGCCGCGTGCGCGTTATCGCGCGCTCGTGAAAGAATCATCTTTGTACGTCGAAATAGAGAGGCTCCGAGTTCAATTTATCCCGAGCGCTTGGGATAAATACGTATATAGTCCTTGGCGCTTAACGAATTCACGAGGGAAATCTCAAATGTATATAAGAACCGATGATGACACCTCGGGAATATATTTACTTTATTTTTTTTTTTTTTTTTTTTTTCAAAACAGCGTAAGAGGAGAAAAACTCATCCATTTTCTCCGTCGTTTCAACTCTCGCGTCACGTATCGCTCTTTCTCGCTTTGACGCATGTTGACACGCAAATAAAAAAAAAAAAAAAAAAAAAAAAAAAAAGGAACGCAGCGCGAGTTTAACGAATATGCATTTGTTGATTTGCTGCTACCTTTCGTCACCTTTTTTTTTCTCTCTCTCTCTCTCTCTCTCTCTCTCTCTCTCTCTCTCTCTCTCTCTCTCTCTCTCTCTCTCTCTAATGCGTATGTATGGAGTGCAACTTATATCCGTCGAATCGACGTTGATGTAATTATGCGAGCCGACGAGGTGTGATGCACTCGTATCCGCGTTTTGTTTTTGTATACTTCAACGACATCGTATATGAGCCTTTGTTTTTTTTTTTTTTTTAATAGCAAACTTTTGGCGAGTGTCGAGTTGTGTCTTTGCATTTTTTCACTTTTCAATTGTTTCGATGGAATTTTTCGTATCGATAAGCTTTGTTTACAAAATTATTCGTACGTTTTTTGTTTAAAATATAAGCGATTAATGAAAAATTCTTTGTCGATAATGACGCTTTTCATAATTTTATTATTCAATGACGTTTAAATAATCGATACGTATATAAAATAAACGTACTAATTGATATCATTTTGTTAAAAATTTAAAATAGGCATTTTCTTGTGGATTTCGAATCATAATCTATAATTGAATTTCTGTCGGAACAAGCGCAGACATTATTTCAAGAAATTGATGAGCGAATCAATTATAAATTATATACATTTACAAAGCAGGATTCATTAGAGTTCGATTCGCTTAGCTTAATGAATTTCCATTAACAAAAACTATTGAAAATATTATAATTTTTTAACGGCGAATAAGCGAAAAATAAACGTATTATGCAGAGAAAATTTTAACGATACGAAATCGAGAAATTATGTACGGTGCATGTACATTTTTTTATAATTTAAAAATAAAGGAGCGAGATAAAAATTTAAACAGAGGTAAAACTTGGACGTCCCGTCCGAGCTGTCTGTTACTACTGAGATTTTCCCAAGTTCGGTAACGTTATATACTTTTCGACTTATCGTAAAACTTTTTTATCTATCCGACAATGAAAACGCAGGTTTTCAGTTCACCTACATTCTGTAAAATCGATTTAACACAATCGCGAGCATCTTTGAGTCTCATATCCATATTCTCGAAATCTCCTTAAATTCCCGAATCAAAGGATATTACACGTATAACCAACCTGCTCCGTGAACCTTATAAATCCTTCTCTCTCGCGAACACGCATACACACACACACACGCGAGCGCGCGCGCGCACACTCTCGCGTAAACTTCATAACCAAACACATCCACACACACACACCCGCGCACATGCACGAGCGCGCTCGAGCACATTAAAGCTGCAGCTTTGAAGGAGCAAAGTGAAAGAGAGAGAGAGAGAGAGATAAAGAGAGAAGGAAGGTTCGCGCGACTTCGCGAACGAGATTAACGAACGATCAAGTGCACGTAGCGTTACGTGGCGCGCGAAGTGTACATAACTCGCGTGCTAACGCGCCTCCTCCTCGGCTGCACGTAGTACAAAAGTAGGTATAGATGGTGTGCGTATATGCTATGTGCATACACGCGGGCAATGTTATTATGCCGTGCTGCGGGTATAAAGCCGGCTTTCTCGCTCTCTCTCTCTCTCTCTCTCTCTTTGCGCACTTTAATACCATGGGCTAAGGAGAATCTCCGCTCGCGAGAGAAACACTCTATAACGTCTTGGAATCTCTCGGGAGGTGATGCAAGTTTTACATATATATATTCATACACATTGTTAAGAAACGTCTCCGTCGTTTATCGCCTGCGCGCGCTTGCTTTTTCTTTCGTTCCTGAATATTTTCGATACGGAATCTTTTCGCGAAAAATGAAATTTTTTTTCCCTTTCGATTTATCTTCTCGACTGGATAAGTGACGCGATGATCGTTCCCTTTGTTGCTTAGATTTGCGTGATTTTTATTCTTAAAATATCGAAATATATGGGTGATAATCGGCCGTCGTTAAAAAAAAAAAAAAAATAAAGGTAATTTATCGAAACGTTGTCGTGCGATTTTTTACGATGCGACGTGCAATTTTTTACGGATAAGTAACGATATTTTATACATTAATTAGCTTAAGCAGAGCCGTATATTATCAAATAAACTCATTTTCAGCGTAATGTACGATTACTTTTATTATCGGAGCGATAATAACATCGCGCCATTTTTTTTTTTTTTTTTTTTTACTTCTCTCGATATATTGTCCCCCTTTGTATGCTTAATTTATGATCTATAAAAGATTAAGTATTACACATGCACTCTATAAATAATAAAAACGTCAGTGTCGCGTTTAACGAGGTAAATTTATCGACCTGTAGTTTTTTCCTTTTAAAATTGTATAAAAAAAAAAAAAAAAAAAGACATATACAAGCACTTGTGTACACACGGTATAATAAAATATTACGATCGTTTTGAAATGGAAGCGTATTCATACATAAAAAAAAAAAAAAAAAAAAAAAATAACCGTAACGCCGGTGTACCGCGATAATTACTATATTTTTTTACACAAAGCGGAAAGACTTTTTCACTTTTCCGTCGATATCGAAAAAATATACACGAGAAAAATCTTACATACAGCTTATGCAAACGAAAAATTTCAAAGAAAAAGACGCGCGGCTCTCTCTCTCTCTCTCTCTCTCTCTCTCTCTCTCTCTCTCTCTCTCTCTCTCGTACAAAGTCGACGTTATTTCCTCTTCTTATGTAAGTATCAAGATAAAGAAAGTAAAAGCGAGTTTGAAAAAATAAAGGGAGGAAGAGAGGAAAAGACGTAAAATGAATGCGTAATTTTCTTAGCGACATATATACAGAAAAACAGGGCGAGGGAGCCAGTAAGAAGGTGACGTTAGAGATTTTCTCTCTGCCGCTCGGGGGCGTTTCTGAATTTGTCGGGCCGTTTATCATCAGAAGACTATTCAGGTGCGCTTGACGCGGGCTTTTGAAAGGTTGGCTCGTGCACGTTAAGATCCATATATACATATCTTCGGAGGCTTTTGCTAAAAAGCCAGTCGTGCTGCTGTACATACATATATGCGAAAAGAAATTTTGCCGCAACCGCCTAACGTATATATATATATATATGTACATATATATATATATATATATATATATATATATATATATATATATATGTGTGTACATATATGTATATTATATATGTGGTTGGGTATATAGCTATTGTATAAGTCACGCGTTGTCATTTTCTTTGGCCTCGAGGCATCGAGAGCTTGCGCACGGGGGCGCAAGCGCAGCTCCTTGAAATTCGTTCTCCTCTTCGCTATATACATATATGTATATATATATATATATATAGGTATAACTATAAAGAGACGCGGATAGAGCGCGAAAGACGTAGCTCGAAGCGTCGAGAGATCTACTTACTTTTGACGCGACGCAACACAACGGCACAGACGACGAGTCTGTCTTCGCGCGCGGAAGCGCATTATTCGGTAAACTGACGAGAATGTCGCCGTTGAATTACCGGTGCAAATCTGCTTTTGAGATGATTCTCTACATTTCTCACTCTCTTTCTCTCTGTCTTGATTCAAAAGGGAATCGCATCGTTTGCGTACGATGTCAAAATTTTTTGCCGGCTCATCGGTAACGATTTTTATTCTTTGTATTCAATAATCTTTATTAAAAGATAAATACAATTTTGTATTATTTTTATTAAAACTTAAAATATTCCGCGAAAATATTTGTTTTGTAAAATAAAAACGAATAACGAATGAAATAATAAATTAACGTTTTTTTTTCCTCAAAATAAATAAACTTTGAATAAACAAAATGGTAAATATTTAATAATTTAGATTTAATTTCCTATTTTATGCAAAGCAAATATTACGCGAAGCTATGCGAATATATATTTAATATCGATCCCGGCCAATAACATCTATTTAATTTTATCAATATCATCTATTTAATTTATTAATTCTCTCTCTCACTCTCGCATATATCGACGTATATACACATTCAATGGATATTGTAAACAAATCAAATTAAACACTTCGCTCGGCAAACAGAACAAGCAATACGGGAAAACCATCCATATCGAGGCTCGAATCTACTCGTATCTATCGAGGCGTGCACGTCGCGTAAGTTAACATCGGTAACGGCGATCGAACGTCGAACTCTCTCTCTCTCTTTCTCTTGCGAAGAGCCAACGAAAATCCAAGATATACAAGCTTACCGGTAGATACGACTGTGTATAACGCTATCATCGCGGCGTTAATTCACGCGCGCGAACTCTGGAGATTTCCAGTCGGTACGCGCGTACATATACACACATTCGGCTCTCTCTCTCTCTCAGTTGATCTCCAAACTTCCATTTCACCTCGTTAAGCTTGCCCACTGCGCGACCTAAAGATAAAGAGAGGGGGAGAAGAGAAAGGTGGGACGTTACGTAGATTATAGTCAGTCCAAAGGCCGAAGGAGCAAGTTAGCCGGCTCCGATTTCGGCTTTATACGAACGCCGTCGCGCATAATGCCCGCCGCATCGCACGTTATGGCGTGTATCGGCGTTATATAGCCGAACTTTTGACTAATGTCCGAACCCTATATAACCCCTCTGTGTACACACCAAGTTTACAAATAGTCCGCTTAGCCAAGTTAAGTTACGAGCATTGTTTAAACATTGGACGTTGTCTACCTTATAATTTTTTTTTTTTTTTTATTCGATTTCGATTCGTAAAGAAAAGAAAATAATTAATCGCTCGTCGTTATTGATGAATTTACGACGGATTCATTTGTTACGGTTTAATTGTTTTTTTTCTTTTTTTTTTTTTTTTTTTTTTTTTTTATTTTATTTTTAATGCTCGCGTACAGATAATTGTATACTTAAACGCAATGTTTTATGGTTATTGCTATAACCGTTGATTAAGCTTATTGACTTTCATTCGTCTGTTTATATACGCGCTTACACTCAATATTCATTCTTCGTATATACATAAATTTTTACTTAAAAACACGCGTTTAAGAGGGCAATTTTATTTTATTTTGTTTCACCACCTATAAAAATATTTCACCGGCGTTTGTGCTCGCGCATCCGTTCGAACAAAATTCTATATACAAATGGGTTCTGCTATCCCTCGTAAAAGTACATAAAATTTATGTCTAAAACTATATAAAAATGTAGATTTTGTGCGTGAAAGGATCCTTCTCTTTTTCTCCAGTCTCGCGAAAAATTTTATCCACGTTTTAATAGGCTTTTTCGTAAACGCGTAACGCCTCCGCTCGATTAAAAAAAAAAAAAAAAAAAAAAAAAAACAAACAAAAGAAATATATCGCACCCGTATACGCGCGCATAAATTTATACACACCACAAGTATAACAACAACAACAACGTCGTCGTCGACAACGATCTCGGAAATATATCGTTACATACTCGATGAATATATATACACAAATTCGCGGCAACGTTCCCGTAAATCTCTCCGCGATATTCCTTGTAACAGCATATACACACATACAATCTACATACTCGAGAGCTTGTTTCATATAAGAAAGTATAGTACATACAACAATTTTCGGAAAGGACGAGAACGCGTACCGATCCGACGGTATATCTAAACGCGAAGAGGGGAGGAGGATAGAGGATGAAGTGTGGTGGGAGGAGGGGGGAGGGTAAAGCTTTCTGCTGTGTGGCGGTGTGTAAACGTCAAGGGCCGCTTGATATACGGTGCATGTGCAATGATTTTCAACACGGCCGCTGGGCTCTGGATATATTCTACGTTGCAATATTCATACGTCGAGGACGTTTCGCTATATATACTATTGTATATACATATACACATACCTATGGTGTATGTGTATATCGTTATACGTTTAAACATATATATTCTATTAGCTTTGCCGCGTCAAAGCGCGCTCAGACTCGTCGAGTTTTCGTCATCCTCGCGCGTATATATACAAAAATCGAGTTCGCGATAATTTAACGTTCGCCCTCGCATGTGTACAACGCAACCGATATGTTTTACGTATACACGCGCGAGTACTCGACGGTGTAACGAAGGATTAAACAATTTTTTTTTTTTTTTTTTCTTATTTATTTATTTATTTATTTATTTGTTTTTTCATCGTTATCAATGTGTATTAGTTTGCCGAGGGCTAATTTGTTTACGTAATGCAAGGCTGTATCGATTGAGTTTAATATAATATAAAACGTTACCTTTGGGGTTATATCGCCAGGAGGACGACGGGGAAGGAAAAACGTTAGCATAAGCCTTTTTATTTCGCGACTTTAAATTGGATTCTTCGTTGCGTTCTAACTTTAAATTGGATGTTTCGTATAGTTTTATCCATTTACGGGAAAGTGCCTATTTTCGTGAGAAATTGATCGATGGTGTGTACACTATCGCGGTGTATTTACAAATATATTGTGTTTCTTAAAGTTTTAGCATAAAATCATTGAAATATATTTTTTGAAAATATTTTGAAAATTGTTTAAAGGTGCATTGTAAAAATCAAATTTGTATATACGGAGAGTATACATTTTTTGACAAAAATTACCTTTTATTTCCTTGATGAATATTTTCGTGAATAATATTTTTTATATAAAAAAAAGTATGTCATTAAACTATTTTTACGAACCTTTTTTAACAAATTGGAAAATATTTTGTACAACGGATAAAAAAAAAAATATTAAAGTATAATTTAAAAAATTCCAAATTTCTAAATAAAAATATTACCTTTTGATTATGTTATTTTTAAATATATTTGAAAAATGACAAAAATGTTTTTCTATATTTTTTCATTGATATTAAAAGAATTTCTCTTACAAATGGATAGATAAATTGCCCAATAATTTAATATATTTTACCAATAGATGACGTCAAAAGTTATCAATATTTTAATTCTACGCCGAAAGAAAAATTATTTATTTGATTTTACTATTCAAATAGTAATTAAAAATTTACTATTTTGGGTGGGTATGTACATTGGATGTATACATATTTTGTGAGATACATTTTTACAGACATTTTAATGAATATGCATCATAGATTATTCATCCTAATTGAATCATATTGATGTTTATTTAATACATTATTATTTACATAAAAATATTAAAAAAGCGAAACATTTATTTAGTCGCGATTTTTATGGTAATCATGAAAATTTACTCATTATCCAACTGCGAAAGTTCTTGTAATATTCTAAATGCATTGAAAAACGTAAAAAAAAAAAATATATATATATATATAATCTCAGTGGTCAACGTTACACAACTGATTTTAAAAAGTTTTAATAGAATTGCAGAGTTTTAAATTTCAGTTTATTATTAAATCAGTCAAAAAAGCGTAGTTGATTTAATAATTCATTAAACTTATCTCCATAATTCGTTCAACGTACCGTAATTTCATTTTTCGTTTACTTAATACTAATTTACGTTAAATCAATTACTTTAAGAGAAAAAAACAAAACAGAAAAAAAAAACAGGCGTCAATTTTTTTTTTTTTTTTTCATCTCAACAAAGGCACGCGATGTTTTATCAATCGAGCGTACACGGTGCGATTCATTAATAAAACGAATTTCCGCGAAACAATACCCTTAAGTCTAAATAATCGTGAGTAACTCCTCGTCACGTTGTCCGGATAGATTAGCAAGATAGCGCTCGACGGAAAAGCAATTCTATTAAGGCGGCACTACTCCGCGCGCCGGTCGTTGTACTCGTCGTCGTCGTCCTTCTCTATCCTTCTCCCCCCTCTTTCTCTTCTTTTTTCTTCTCCTTCTTTCTACGTATAGCCGCGCTAGCGCTGGCCGATATCAATCAATGGGACGTTTTACAATAGTCTTGCACCTGCAGTTCACCGATTTTATCGATAAATCATTTCGACTTAATTAATCACTTCTACGCTCCACCTATATCATATTCTTTTTTTTTACACTTCGCGACTCGCAAATCCGATAGAGAGACTTCATATCCTCGACTTTTTATCGTGTATATATATATATATATATATATATATATATATATATATGAAAAAGAGAGAAAGAGCGTGAGGGTGTAAAAGCTTGAGATTTTTGGCAATGTCGCGTGGCTCGTCTTTCACCTCGAATTAATTAAATTTCCAAGAGAGCCGCTTTTTCGATCTTCTCTCTCTCTCTCTCTGTCCGCTGTAACGGCAACGCGTCCGATAACCCATCTCGCGACTTCTCTCTCGACCCTTTTTACTTTTCCAATTTTCAATTAGCGAAAATTCGCTCGAACGTCCTTCATATCCGTACACGTGGCATGTGTGGGTTTGCGCTCGTCCGCTCACGCTAACTTCACACGCGAAGCAAAAGAGTGGATAGTAAAAAGAAGAAGAAGAAGAAGAAGAGAGAAATTGTAGAGGACTAGGATGTCGAAAAATTGCGAAAATTGACCTAAACGCTCTATTGCATTACGTCCGTCTAACGTCCGCACCTTCCAATTTCCAATCGGATTTTGCGAACTTCTATATATGTACAGACATTTACATGTCTATATCTATATATACATAAATGTATATAGATAGTAGCAATCGTAGAATGCTTAGTTCAGCTTCTTCAGCGGTCGGACCTAGCGTTATATAGATATGTACATCGATACAAAGGTGACACAAGACCTTTAGTCCGATGGTCGGGTCGAGAAAAGCACAATACCGCTGACTTTCTCTCTTTCTCCTCTCGAATTCTGTACGATTCGAAGGATAACTTTACCCGGATTAGTAATACGAACCACCGAGGCAGCCGTACGCCACGAGGAACTTCATATCCTCGCGTGTCGTGCAAACTAATCGCGATATCTCTCTCTGTCTCTCTCTCTTCTGAATGAAGGAAGAAGAAAGAGAGAGAGAAAGAGAGAAAGAGTGGGGACTGGCTTACTCGAGCTTCGGAGAAAATATCAACGTCTCGAACTTGCACCGGATTTTGATATATATTATTGTAATTTATAGTGTCAGGACTCGTCTCTTTCTCTTACTTACAGAGATCTACGCCGTTCTTGTCTCATCTTTGGTTGTTCAAGGAAAAGAGAAAGAGAGAGAAAGAGGGGAGCGGGGAGAGAAGTTAAGAGAATTCATTTGTAATTGTTCACTTTGGAAAGTTATATCGCGAGAGGATGTTCATAAGGCACGAAAGTTTGTTTTTAAATTGTTTCGCGCAGCAGGTCGAGGCACACTTTACTACTTTGTAATAATAAATCTCGGATAATTTTGACGTTTTAATGAAAAATAATGAAACTTTACTTGTAAAATATTTGTTTAGGGGAGAGGAATATTATCATGATTTCGAGCCGTTTACAAATTTTAGTATAAATTTATAAAATAATTAAGCATAAAGTTTTTTTTTTTCCACTCAATATTAAAATTTGCGGCACGAAATAGTTTTTAAAAAATTTTTACTCATTATTTAGATTACATATAACTATTCATTTTATTTATTAAATCACTTTGATAAAAAAAAAAAATATATATATATATATATATATGAAGTATTTTTTTTTTAGAAACCAAATAA
This sequence comes from Chalcis sispes, assembly GCA_949987625.1. Classification (NCBI taxonomy): domain Eukaryota; kingdom Metazoa; phylum Arthropoda; class Insecta; order Hymenoptera; family Chalcididae; genus Chalcis; species Chalcis sispes. The sequence continues at coordinate 7,962,180 of OX465096.1, forward strand.
ATCTAGCACCATGTATTAAATAGTATTTCAATTTTATTAATTCAACGAAACGACGCGAAAGCATTAAATATAACACGATAACAGTTTTTAAAAATAGATACTATTTAAATTTTTATATTTAATTTGATGTTATATTGATATCGTTTTCTGATTACAATATGAAATAATTATTACGAAGTTAAATTGGATTAGTAATCTTAGATTTTAGATAAAAAGAAAATTCATGACTCAAGTTTAAGTGCGCATTAATAACTGGGAATTATATACATCCGATTACATAACTATCAGTAAATTTCAACGACACAAGTATTACCGATTATGTAAATCGAGCGAAGCCACTTAAGTTTGCAAAAGTTTTCCGAATAAATAATGTTGATTGAATAAATATAAATAAAACAATCCAGATACTTATTTAAAAGTAAAATAACAAGCGAAACATTTTTATAATATCGAATATACTTATAGTGAAATAAATTCGAAAAATTTATTGTCAACCAACTAATTGTCTTTCATTGCATGAAAAATGAAAAAGCAATAAAATAAAAATACCGAAGAAACAAATAAGTCTTACGCAAGGAAAACAAAGGGATAACGCGCTCGCGCGCTTACGCGAGCAGGAGGGAACAGAGTCGGCGGGCGCGCGAAAAACTAAAATATTTCACTCGAAACGTCTCCTTTTCACCCCGGCGGCGTATCCTTACATAAGAAGGGAAGCGTCAACCGATGAATAAACGAGTAGTTCCTTGTTCCCGATAGCCGACACTCCTCCCTTGTTCCGTTCCTTCTGTCACATAATACCCACCGATCGAAATCGTCGCTCGAAGCTATACGGGTACAAGGAGCAATTTATCCCTTCCCCTTTTTTTCTCTCTCTCTCTCTCTCTCTCTCTCTCTTTCTCTTACTTTCCTTTCAATCGTTATTCATCGGTCGTGAAGTGAATAGCACGGAAAAGGGAATTCTAATTAGCCGTGGGATATACGAGTGCAGTGTGGAAAACGCAGAGCTTACGATACGTGAATCGTTAATGATTCTCAATAGTTTTTAGTTCTTTTTTTTTTTTTTTTTGTTTTCGTTGAACGATCAAGAGTCGTTGTGTAATTCTTGGCTGATTTATCGATGATTCTCGAGGTGTTGCAAACACGTTATTCGTAAAGGTTTACGTACCGGGTTAATCTTTTTCGATTTAGAAGATTAAAGTGTTTTTTGATTTACGACGGTTTTAGTTTACGAGGGATGAAAGTTTTTTAAAACGTAAGCTTAAGTTTAAGCTTATGAAATCGTTTTATTTTTATTTATTTTGTAAAAATGCATCCTCCATCGACTAATTTCACGAGAAATTTTTTATCGTTATTTTTCATAAATTTGAATTTTCAACGATTATTTGAATTGTATATTTAATAATAATTTAGATATTCTCGAATACTTTTATTGTTTTTTATTATCAATATTATACAAAAATCTATATTTTTAAAATCAAGTCAATAAATCTTATCCTCGAAGAGAATTAAATTTATATTTGACAATAATATATAAAAGTAAATAACGAATGAGTAGTTGAACGAAAATATTATCTTACAAAAAAAAAAAAAAAAAAAACGATCGATCGACAAACGTCTTTACGTAAAAAGTATACCTGTTGCTTGATTTAAAAAAAAAATATCATCGCTTTGTAACAATAGAAATATTTCAATTATCGATAACACAAAGTTACCTGAAATTTTCATATTAAAAAAAAAAAAAAAAAGAATTTACAAACAATGATTTTATGTAAAACGCGCGTAAATATTATTTAAACTAATCTACCAAAAATTAAAAAAAAAAACGCAAAGAAAAAAAAATCACGCATAAAGAAATCTGCGCGTCTGTATGCATAAACTATAAAAAATAACAACGAGTTACCGCTTAATAAAAAAAATATACATCTCGCATACACTTTTCGCGTCTCATCGTACTTCCTTCTTTTTTTTTTTTCACCTCCAATTCCCGTATCTTTCTCTCTTCCTTTTTTTTTCCTCGTTCGCGGGCGCCTTAATGACAAGACTGCGCGTATACGTATGTATGTATTTACATACCCGTTTATATACACGTATAGCGAGCGAGTCACGGAGGCAAGAGAATGAGGGAAAGTAAGAGAGAAAAAAGAGAGAGAGAGAGAGAGAGAGAGAGATAACGCACTATAAATTTATAGATGGACCGGTGATACCCGCTGGGAAATCAGTATCGCCATGCTTTCAGCGAGCAAGTCGAGAGAATACAAGCAACGCGAGAACTAGCACGAACTCTTCTTCTTTCTCTCTCTCTCTCTCTTGCTCACTCGCAAACTTTGTCTTTTACGCGTACGTGAACGACTGTTCGCACGCGTGTATGCTCATATAGCCATTGTGGTATAAGTATACGTATATATGTACTTACACTCAGAAAGTCACGTGAAAGGGTAAAAATGCAGGAACGAAAACAGATTTTCTTCTACCCCTCTTTTACTTCGTATATATATATACACACACACACACACACACACACACACACACACACACACACACACACACACACACACACAAACACACATACACACACCGCGCGCACCTACTTTGCACTTCGTATCTTCGCGCGGTGCAGCATATACATTCATTTGAATACGTTACAATGGCATTAGCGTGTACACACGCGAGTGAATTTACGGTGGTTGCATGTACGCGCCTCATGTACATATATGTATACGCATAATCTATGGCGTATCAAAGAAAAATAAGCGGACAAGGTGTGCAAGCTTGAAGAGTATGGATTAAAATTACCCGGAAAAGGATTTAATCGGAGATACGAGTAAGCGTTGGTAAACTTATTCTGTAATGTAACGGTATATTTCATAATCCAAAATCGGGTATTATATCTATGTAACAAACCTTTATTATATCGGTTTTACAATAATTTTTTTCGTTTCGTCGCTTGCTCGCTCGCTCGCTCGTTTCAACACTAATTAAACAAATATCGAATCGATTCGTTCGTTAACGTACACCCGCGCGCGTTTAATAACGTAGATAATTTAATCTCTATGTAACCCCAAAATTTTGCAACCGATGTTTACATACATATTTTAGTATCGTTGAAATTCGACATAAGCCCGAGGCGTTCCTTTCGTCGATCCTCTCTTCACCCTCTCTACTCCTTGATTTGCCGCATTGCGCCTCGCGAAATAAAAGTTGCCGCGCCCCTGAAATTTCAACCGGTGAAATTGCGTTTTTACCTATGTATGTGTATATATATATATATATCGAGTTTATTTCATCCGTAGAGTCATCATCTCTATAATTTTTTTTTTCTTTCTTTTATTTTTCGGTGTCGAGAGAAAGAGCGAGAGAGTAGATTTGTTTTTCGTTCTTTGATCAACGCATGAATAGTATGCGCGCGAATATTATACGGAATCTTCAAAAAAAAAAAAAAAATGAGCGTAACGAGTTGCTGCTGTTGCTGCTCCTATTACTACAAGATACGCGAGCGTATTCAGCGTCGGAGTCGACGGTTTTTAATTTGGTTTCACGAGACTTTAGGACGAGATGCGTACGCGCACTAACACGTATACGCACACTCGTACGGGTCGGTGTTTCCGTCGCGAATTTACGATTACTAAAATTGCTGGCTTTTTGATGACGCCGACCACGCGAATGAAAATAACGCGCTATTTTTACATAATGCATGCATAATTTCGAAAGGATAAAACGCGTGCGTTATACGTTGGTAAACGTGAGAGTATGTATGCATGCGTGTGCGTATTTCATATTTTAAATGCGTACACTGCTCGTGTATACGAAGGTAGATAATAAAAATAACCCTCGTTAATTCTTTTTTTTCTTCTTTCTTTCTTTCTTTCTTTCTTTCTTTCTTTCTTTCTTTTTTTCTTTTTTCGCGCTCGAAGTAGTAGGTATATTGTCAAAATTACAACGATGATGCACGACAGATAAATAAATTTGGTTAATTAATCGTTAATGACGAAAAACGTCAACGTGAATTTCTCTCGATAATACCATTTATATATATGTATTCTAAAATTAAATTAGTGAAATTTCGGAGTGTGCAATTAACGAATTTTCCACCAATTCGAGGCGAACCTTTTGAGCGCACTTATAATTACGTATCAGTGACTATTATTTGATTGCGCGGCGAAGTTTCGCTAATTTAATTTTAAAGAGCAGACATTTAACTTTGGCCATTCATCAAAACTTTATTCTTTACCTAAAAAATAAATTCTTTAGAGTATCCATAATTCTTGCTCTCGAAAATTTCTTATAATCTAATGTAACTTTTTAAATTACAAAAATTACTTTGTAGATTTTTCAATTCAATCAAAATATTTTATTTGCATAAAACTAACGAAACTGTGTATAAAACGCGAGTTTTATTATAAGTTAATATGTTAATAAATGTTAATATAAATAAACTAATACATATATATATATATACGTATTCAATCCTGGTAATAACATAAAATAAAACGATCGAATTTCTGTGATTACAGTGCGGTACCGGGGACATAGCCGACCGAGTCGCGGCACTTGTACATTCGACCTCATCCACGCAGGACGACTGCTAGTATTCAGCTTGATCGTTAAACACCGAGGAGCTTGAGAAGGTTAACGACTCGTGTTCGGGGCTTGCGCCGCCATTGGGATGTGACGTCGGCTCCTTACGCAAACGAATCTTCGCCCGCTGATCGAGTCTCTTCTTCTTCGAAAGAAGTTCGTTGATCGCGGCGAAAATTTTATGGTTAGACGGCGACGTTTACGATCGACTGATATTTTTTTACGTTTTTTGATAATGTTCGTTCGTTTGTGTTTTTTTTTTTTTTTTTTTTTTTTGTTTTTTTTTATACGGTTTCTCGTGGATATCGGAGACGACCTATAAAAAATTTTTTGATCGTTCGATGAACTTTTTATCTGTGTTACCATGTAATCGATAAATAATAGGCGCGTTAACGTTCTTAACGTTTTTTTGAAAGCAATATTGTTTTAATTCCTTTGGCTATTGCAACAAATATTCGTGCGTTTATTGTTTGCGAATAAAATTTCATGCGAAAATATTTGTACGACGACGATTTAAAAAAAGAAAAAAAAAAAAACATGCAAGCGAAGAAAAAAGATTTTATACGATTTTTCGCATGTTGTACTACATAACCGTTCAGTAATTACGAAATAATTAGATTGATACTACAACTGAAAAAATTTATTTAATCGAGAAAAAAAAATTAATCAAATTAAGAATTACTCGCACATTGCTTGTTTCTACATAAATAATTTTTCATTTTTTTATGCATACTTTTAACGCCCGATTAAACAAACAAAATAATGATACATTGTACTACAAATCTCCGAAATAATAAGCCTTGAGTTATCGTACGCGTAGTTATTGTAAAAGCTGTAGAAAAAAAAAAAAAAAAAAAAAGAAAACGAGATGTGAAAAAATACAAAGAAATTATAAGCGTAGAGATTGCTATTCCAAGTATACGGTTGATAAATGATAATTGATGAGGCGAAAATAAAAAAAAAATATATATATATATATATATATACATAAATATAAATATAAATATAAATATAAAGAAACAAATAAGAATTTTTTGAATTAGCTAATTTTGACAATTTATATATATAGCTACGTCCGATATAAAACATTTGCGAAACTTAGGATTAAAATATCGAGTAAACAATGCGTGTCTGCTGCCTTGGACTGAAACTTTTTTAAGTAAAATATTTACGAGAAGCTGTCGTTTCTCTTTTTAAACTTTTTTACCAACCGCTCAAACTGACTTACATATGGTACATAACGATAATAATAATAATAATAATAATAATAATAATAATAATAATAATAATAATAATAATAATAATAATAATAATAATAATTGCCGATCTCGAGATAATTATAAGTGAATTATGAATGATTAGTCGTTTAATTTGATAAAAATGAGGCTGTGTAAGTGAATCCTGACGTTCATTCGGGCTCATATTTTAGAAATTTTCCTATGTCATTACATATTTTACCGCTCATTATTAACACATTGATTCGAAATGATTTTCTTTGCAAGTCCAAGACAACGCAGTCATACGAGATAAAAATTTTTTTCATACTATTAATAAAAGTATTTATAATGTTAAAGAAAAGAGCCGTTTGAACGCCTTGACTGTCTACTAAACTATGCGTTACCGATACCAATATATATATATATATATAAATCGCTAACTATCCGAAGAATTTTAATCCGAGGACGTTTTATTAAATTCCAAGGATTCAAACAATAGTCAAGGTTTGATCAGCTCTTTTCTTCTCCGATTTATCTGGATAATTCGACAGCTATAGGTATCGAAAGCACTAAAGAAGACCGAGATAAGATAACGAACGAATATAACGCCGCGGATATTAGATTATTCGGACGATGGAAATATTGCGAGAATTGCGCGTTTATGATGATTATGTATAAAAAGAAAGGAAAAAATAAATAAATAAATAAATAACGCATGAACAAAGTTAAAGAAAATAAAAGAAAACATTATATAGAATACTATACATATGGCTTTCTCGTAAAAATGTACGGCGCGGATTGTTCGAGGAAGGAAGAAATTTACAAGCGCGGTGCAAAAGGCAACGATAAATGTATGAGATATGATAAATTTATCGGTACATATCGCAAAGGGAGAGAAGAAAAAAGAAAAAAAAAGAATTCACAAGGTATACGGAAAAATAAAGTTAAAAAAAAAAAAAAAAAAACACGCGAATGGTTAACATTCGAGATAGAAGATGAAGATAACTTGATTAACACGCGAGAGAAAGAGAGAAAGAGAAATAACGTTTTGTTTGCATAAGCTTGTGCAATAATTCGACCGAGATTAATTCCAATATTATAGTAATAAAAGTACAGCCTGTGTACAGTAACGAAAAAAAAAAAAAAAAAAAACATTTGCGAGTCTCGATCGACGACGAGGCTATTATACATACATTGATATAAAAGAAGAAAGAAAGAAAGGAAAAAAAATAAATAAATAAATAAATTAAAAATTAAGAACGTAAACGTGTAGAGACGTAAGCACTTACAACGAATGTAATAAAAATCGTCTTTCTTTTATAATACTGAATTTTGTATAATAATTTGTCTTGTGACAAAAAGACTGTGTTTACCCCATTGTATTTTCTCCCGGTTCCTTTAAACATTTTTCTCCTCTTTCAATTTTTATTTTCCTTTTTTTGACGCAGTTACTTTCTTTGTATTCGAATAACGAATAATGAAAAAGGGCTTTCTTTTCGTAAATTAAGTACTATTATTCATTCGACAGTAAGTTTTCTTTTATTTTTTATTTATAAAAATAAAGGATAAAATTTTATTTTCAAAATAATTTAATACCTACAAGTTCATAAGCGGATATAATATTTTATTTTCACTTTAGCGTTGTGCCTTTTACTGCGCATTTCATTATGTTAATTTTACATTTGTATACATTTCTCAAGACAATAATTGCAAGATTTCATATTAATATTCATAGCCAGTTTTAAAGGTGAAATTTAAATATATGTATATATATATACATATATATATATATATATATATATATATATATATATATACATATATTTTTTTTTTTATTTACGGTAACGTGAATAAATTTGCGGTGTATTACTACAATCGTTATCACACCCGAGAGAGAACAAAGGGAGCAAAAATTGAATCGACCTTACACCTAAAACGATCCTATCTAACGCGCTGAGTTCTTTAATATACCGTTATATGAATAATCAGAATACCCGCGCGTTCGAAATGATTTACCTTGCGTAATATTTTAAGCGCTGTACTCGGAATAAATTACGCGTATCACGAGATATTGCTAGCTGCTATTTCATAATTTTACGAAAATAATATAATTTAAAATAATTTATTATTTATTTATTATTATTATTATTATTATTATTATTATTATTATTATTATTATTAGTATTAAAACAATAAAGGAAAATAAAGGAAAAATTAAAACTTTTTTTTCTTCCATCGATTTTATACGGTATATGCACTCGAACGAGCTTTAATTTTATTCACAACCGTGAGCGATAAAATTTGTTCAAAAAAGGAGAAGCACATCGTAGGAAACGTTCCATATAATGGCGATAAAGATGCGCATACACGCATAAAAGAATTCCGTTTGCTCTCGTGCCTGCTCTCTCCTCCGACAACGGAAATGTGTTTTTCACGAAATACATTCGCGCTCGCGTATTATACATTCGTAAAAAGGAATTCTCCAGAGTACATGCAGTTTTTCTCTCGTATCGTAAAAGCAAAAGAAGATACAGGCAGAGAGAGAGAGAGAGAGAGAGAAAGAAAGAAAGAGAGAGAGAGAATGAGAGAAAACAAAAATAAGATAAAAAATAAAACAATAAAGCAGAAGAAACAGTATATCCGAAATTTATCCGGTAAGCGATTTTCATTCTTTCTTTTTATTCGCCAACTTTTACCTCCACTCCCCTTCCCCCCTCCCATCTAAGGTCCCGTAGCGGCGGTTAGCACGCCGAGAATCCATCAAGCATGACTGCGATAAAAGAAAGAAGCTTTCCATGAAGGTTAAAGAGATGAAGGAGAGAGAGAAAGAGAGAGGGAAAGAGAAGCGGGTGCTCGGAAAATGCCAGTGATAGGTGTAAGAGAGAGGCAATCGGGGCATCCTCTCACGGCTCTCAAGTGGAATAGAATGTATTTGACGCGAAGAATGAGGCGAGAGAGAAAAAAAGAGAGAGAGAGAGAGAGGAAGAAGGACCGAGACTAGCGCTCGCGAGAAAACCGATAGGGAAAAATCGCGGGGGCTTAAAGGCTTAAGAACAAAGAGTAAAAAAGAAGAAAAAGAAATTGGTAGGAGAGAACGCGCTGAATAAAAGAGAAAGAGAGAGGGAGAGAGAAAGTCTTGCTCTTTATCTATCCATCCAAGCTATTTCCGGCAGGCTATAGCCAGAGGCCACTTTACGTACAGCGAACTTTTCCGCCTGGAGGAACTATTTTTACTTTTAGTACGAGAGAAAGCACGCGAAAGAAGGAGGGAGTAGCCAGGCAGAACGAGAAATGGAAAAAAGTAGAATGACAGATAAGGCTGCGAAAAGAGAGTATAGAGAGAGAGAGAGAGGCGAGAAAAGATAAAAAGAAAAAAAGAAAGAGGAAAGATGGGTGGGAGGAGGATATGGAGAGAATGAGAGATGACTGTGAAAGTGAGCTCCGCTTGAGCTTTCTCCTTCTCTCTTTCTCTCTCTCTCTCTCTCTCTTGCTCTCTTGAGTCCTTGAAAATAATTAATTCCCAAATGGAAGACGATGTAAAACGAAATCTCCCTTTTCTCTGACTCCCGTCTCTCCTTTTACTCTTCCAGGGTATTTTCTTGGCTGCTAGTAGTACCGTCGGCATAGCTCGTTGAAATGTCCTTTTCCCTCTCTCTTATTCCGTTGCTCTGCTCTGCTCCTTGCCTTTTCCACGCTGCTGGTACCTCTGCTGCTGGTACTGCTTCTCCCGGTGCTGCGGGCGATCTCTTCTTCTTTCTTTGTTTGCTTGCTTGCTTGCGCGCGCGCTTTATATAGCCCTCTCTCCTTTTTCATCGCCTCCTTGCGCTTGTCTCTCGCGCGCGCGCACACACGCGTCGCTTACTTTCCTTTTCTTTGCTACGCTGCTCTTAGCCGCCTTTCTCCTCCCCCTTATTCTTTTTACTTTATTTATTTTTCACTGTCGTCGCTTTCTTTTTCTTCATCTTCATCATATTTTCTAGCTATTCCTTTTGTCCTCGAAAGACATCAGGCAAACGCGCGCGCGCGCAAGGCGGATGTGTGCACGGAAGCGCGTTATGAATGCGAACTCGTGCAAGCGCGCGAGCTTCCGTGGACGTATTGTTCCGCCAACTGTGCGTTGCTTATGCATTTGCGTATTCGCTCCTCTGTTGCGATACGCGCGTCGTAATTCCTTATAATAAATTTTATTTACCCGAATGCTTTTTTTTTTTTTTTTTTTTTTTTTCTTATCACGCTTGATTCGATTACGAATTTATATCGTTGGCGTTTACGTTATAGATTATTCTTAATGACTTGTAATAAAAGCTACATTATTTATTTTTATACGACAGTTTCGCGAATCTTTTTTCCCGTCGTTTGTTAAAAATTTAAAACGATTACTCGTTAAAAATTTAGTGTCTCATTACGAGAATAAAGGATAAACGAAATAGAGATAAGTATACGGAGTGATCGATTTTAGACCGATAAAACCGGATTAAAATATTTTATCAACGCGAACGCGTTAAATTTTATCTATCTAGAGCAACATTACATAGCAAAAATAAAATTTCCATTTCTGAAAATTTGGAAGCAATGGTAAAAAGATTCGAGCCCCGTCGAGCGTCTGCCGGCACTAAACATTCAAACTAAACCGCAACATTTCCATCCTGTTTAAAAGCCCACGTATACATTCTCTCCGCTGCACACCTTTTCATCTCGTTAGCATGCAAAATAACCTTCGTTCCTAAAGTATACACACACACACACACACATATGCATGTGTGCATACTCACACACATCGTTACAAACTAGCGGGCGAGCTAGCCGTTAGCACTTTATAAAACCTCGCGCAAGATCGACTTCCAAAGTGCACACTGTTTTCTTATACACACACACACACAAAAGTGCGCGTAAGATATCTTATACCCTTCTTGCCTTTTATTTTTTTATTTTCTCTTTTTTCACATGGTAATTTCAAAGGGGGATATAGAAGAAGAAAGAGGTTGGAGTGTTAATTTCATCCGCGCACACGCTGGCACCTTGCCTAACTCCGCCAACCGTGCAAAAAAAAAAAATGCCCGCGTGTACATACCTATCCTTGCGTATGTCTATGCATATATATAAAAGAGAGAGAGAGAGAGAGAAAGAGAGAGAGAGAGAGAGGAAACGATCGATGGTGAATATAGCGGCACAGTATACGCGTGAAGGCAGGGTAACGCCTGCATAAGACTGTAAATGCGGCGCGTTGCAGTACTCTAACTCTCTCTCTCTCTCTCTATCTCTCTCTCTTTCTCTCTCGAACCCGCGCGCGGGGATTTTGAGGATCTCTACACAGCCGCAATTTCCGGCGTGATTATCGAGATGCGCGAGTATTAATGCATATACATAGGTGTGTGTGTGTGTGTATATGAGGGCGCGCGTTAGCACACGTTCTCTTCACGAGAAATTTGAAGATGATAATTCATCTTGTGTTTAGTAGTTAAGGTCTAAGGGATGAGTAATTGAGAAAGGATAGAGTATGAGGCGAGGAGAGATATTTCATCGCGACGCGACAGGCAAGAAAAGGGTCGTATAACGCCTCTGTGACTTCGAGGTGAGCTGATGTTTTGTAATGAGGAATTTGCTTAGTTGGAAGTGAAATTGCCTCGCGCACTATAAGTATTTGAATTATTCTTTTGTTGTATTTTACATTGGAAGTACGAGCCACGTTCTCAATTATTTTCAATTTTATTTTAAAATTTTCTGTTATTATCGATGAAATATTTTTGTTTATTTTACTGTACTTCAAACGATTTCAATAAATTTTGTAATTATTACAAAGTGGCTTTACTGTTATTAATTAACGTTATTAATATTTTACGTATTAGCGTATTTTTAATTTACTCATAAACATTCACTCGATACGAAGGAAAATAAAAACCACGAGTTTTGCAGCGATTAAAATCTCGAGCAATTTACTCGGTGTTACGAACATAAAACCAGTCACTTTTTTTACTTGTCGGTGTCGGAAGTAGCGTTTCTATATCTTAAATCTCTTGTAAGACTACGCCGACTTGATTAGGATACACTTTCTTGAGTGTTCCACTACTTACCTAGTGAGGGGATTCCGAGAAAATTTATAGTCACCGGAGTGTATAAATAATGAAAATTTACATAAATATAATTTGACAATTTTTTTTAATTGTTTAAGGAAGATTATTAATAATATGATATTTTTTTATTATTTCAAGGAAAAGGAAATTGCTCTTCAAATATGGTTATTCGTATAATATTTTAAGAATAGTAAATTTTTCAATCTTTGCGAATGTTTTATTCCTCAAATTTATTGTGAAAAGTTTTTCTGAACAAAATATAAATTTAATCCAAGATAATAATTTTTTTTCAATTTTACGACCAAAATATTTTATGCATAAGCAATTTGTTAACGTATCAAAAAATAGTTTACAATATTCAATATATATATATATATATAAGTTCTTTAGACTAAAATTCAACGAAAAGAACATTTGGCACTGAGCACTGAAAATTGAAGTTTCCCTAAAATTTTATTCAATTTTGTGGCCGAAAGATACTTTACGGTACAACTTTCCTTCCCTTCGAATAAAAAATTTTACCTCGCGAAAACTTATTTTTAAAAATGAATTGTAGAAAAGTCATCGTTACTTTTGACTTCAAATATTAAAAAGTTAAATTTAAAACTATCTTCGTTATCGGATCGCGCAATTTTCACAAGTAGTAAAATATTCAATCTCAAAAGATAACGTTTTAAGGAAAAGAAAACACAGTAGCTCGCGCGACTTGTCCGTATCAATAAAGCAATTAACGTAAAGCCAAAAACCGCTCTAGATTGAAACCATAAACCCAACATTCTTATGCAACGCCTCTCCCTGCCCCCGCAGAAATTAGAACAGACCAGAGGCCATATAAACTATTGTGGATGTTATCAGAACTAGTGCGCGCGAGGAAGTGAGTAAGAGAGAGAGAGAGAGAGAGAGAGAGAAGAATGGAAGGTGATAAAGTCCAAAAGAGAAAGCAAGAGAGGCGAGTGTGGTAGAGAGAATAAGTGCGAGAAGAGAATAGCTTCCACTTAGTCTCACCGAGCTGTCTTGAAGTAAAACAGATCCGTAAATCGCAGAAGGTAATCAGGAAATTTCAGAAAGAGCCGCCCTAATGCTGTTGAGCTCGCAAGATTTTCTCGAGGCCTCGTAAATCTTCTTGGCAATACATTTGTGCACCTACATACACACAAAGATAAAGAGAACGAGAGAGAGAAAGAGAGAGAGAGAGAGAGAGAGAGTACATGCGCAATCGGTTATAGTGGTGAGGCTGTCGACGACGTGTACGCACTTAAACGTCGCAAGCGCGTGCCTTTTAAACGCGCAACGACTTTGCACGAATATACGCGCACGCGATGACAAATCATCGCCGAGTGTCTTTTACCTTTCTAACCACCCACAATTCACCCCGTTATTAGTAAGCTTACCTAGCGTGAAAAATTAAGGTTCCTCGCGCGCTCTTATACATGCAAGCGTTAAAAGTCCACTACGTCGCGACTCGTCGGAGTGGCCGCTCGCAAATTAAGCGCCATTCGTTTCTCGTATTTTCGTGGACTGTGTCTCTACCCCTACCGTACATATATATATATATATATATATATATATACAGTCGAATGGTGCGCTATTCAAAGACAATTAATTATAGGTATTAAATACTCTTGTGCTTTGGGAGGGTAGATTAATGATCGTCCAAAAGTAGATTATTCTGAGTAATAGTCAGACATTATGCCTTGCCCCCTCTCCTCCACCCTTGTGCTGTAGTCAATTTTGCCATAATGACTATTTATCACGTTTGTTAAAGCTACATTACCTATTTGTCTTATACGTACGAGATTATGTATGCGCATTGATCATCGAGATTGTTTATCGATCGTTTATGATCGATAAAGTAATTTAAAGCGCGAGTTTTTATTTTAAAATAAAGCGAGTTATTATCGTCGATACAGGGAAAAAATATGTATATATATATATATATATGTTGGCGATACACGAGTTTATCTGATAAATCTTTTATCGGTGAGTGTTGATGATGTTAAAATCCATTGTGAATAATTATTTCGATCGGTGCTTTACAACCTGCCGTATTTCATTAACATTTTAAATTATTTTGATTTTATGATAATTCCTATCGGAGCTGTTAATAAAATATCGTATTTATGTTGTAATAAAGTATATAAATTAAAATAATTTGCATATTTTTATGTATCCCATTTATATTAAAATTAACGTTAATGAAATTTCATTATTATTAATTAAGATACGCGACATTACAATAATAAAAAAGAAAGAGAAAATTTCGCAAAAATAAATTTAAAACTAATCGGCTTATTTATAAAATTAAAATTACTCGAGCAATAATTAATCAAAACGCGCAATAAAGCACGTATCGCATTAGACACATCTCTCAAATATTCAAGCAAGTTTTTGCCGGCTCTTGCGCGCGCTAATGATTATAAGGGAAATCCCTCTCTTTCTCTCCCTCTCCCACTTTCGAGCGTATAATGCGTACACTCAATTTAACGCGCGTACAATTAAGCAACGTAGCGAACTTTCGAAGAGAAATGTTAGAGAGCAAGAGAGAGAAAGAGAAAGAGAGAGAAAAAGAGAGAGAGAGAGAGAGAGAGAGAAATAGAGTACGCTAGTAAAGGCGCATTAGCCGCGTTATGCTCGATTCGCTCGCTGATTGCGGCTAATCGAATTCAATTGCGCGTGACCTCGCAAATATGCCTTGCGCTAGTCAATCGATTGGTCCTTCGCTATTGAGTTACCGGGTCTTCGTGCAACGATATCCTTGCACCCGTGTATCTATATACATGTGTGTATATATATATATATATATATATATATACACATGCACTTTCTTTACCTCCGTGATTTATGTAAGTTCTTTGCCTGAAGCCAGGTATCCGCTCCTCGTGCAGCTTTTGTTGGTAGCTCGTAATAAGATTAATTAACGAAGATTACGAGCCACTCGTCGATTATCGCGTTTCATTTCAATAATTGAGAAAATGACGATTGAGAGCGATGAATAAATAAATTTATAACGAAAAGATTATTTCGATATCGATGATGCTGAGAATCGGCGCCTCATCAATTGCTGACATTCAGGTATAAGACGATTAGAAAAATATTTGCCGTGTATTTTAGATTTAAAATTAAATAACACGAGAATTAAAAAAATTGTATAGTAAACAAAAATTATAAAAAATAATGCGCGTAAGTAGATAAGGTATGGATACGGTAAGCCGCGCATTGGTTTTTAAATTACATCTGATTGTCTTCGATGATTTTTAGTATGAAAATTTAATTTTTGTAATTTAGAAAATGTAATAATTGATCTTGAAAATATAACGTATATATAACTTGATTCAAGAAAAACAGCGTAATAACAAAAAAAAAAAAAAAAAAAAAAAAAAAAAAAAAAAAAAAAAAAAAAAAAAAAAAAAAAAAAGAAAGAAAGAAAGAAAGAGCGGCAATAATCGAAGCACAATCGAGTGCTCTAAAACGCAACAGTAACCATCCGCTAATAAAAGAAAATAATAAGTCAGAATAATCTCGGCGAGTGGTCAGAATCGGGGATAAAATTCGCGTAACTTCGCTCAGCCATGCGATTGTTACGTGTACCGGCGATGAATCGTTCCGACCGAGATTGGCTTTGTACTAACCCCATTGGGCAGAGCGGTAATATTTACTACTCATCGATGTGCTTCCCCTCCGCACATTCCTCCGACAACAAGTCAAACGTTTTTGATGGACGGTTGAACCGTAACAACTGGTTTGATAAAACTCATCGAACTTATGTAGACGGACAAGTTGCCCAAGTGCATTAACCTCTCTGTATCGTCGTTACGAATTTATTCGATTGCTATTGAAAATTGAAAAAATTCGAGTGTAATTGTCAAACGTTTCGATGTGAATCGTTTGATTTTTGATGTTTCGTGTTTAAATTATATATTTTTTGTTGCGCTCTATTTGTAAATAAAGAGAAATCTCGTTTCATTGTGAATGAGAAATTAAATATAAATAAAAAAATGATTTTGAATATACTAAAAATTCGAATCTTCGATTTTAAATGCGGACATTTATTTTTTCTTCAGAAACATCAAACGTGCTACGTTATTACTAAAAAAGTTTTTTAATAGTTTACACAACTTTGGCTATCGTCGTTCTTTATAAATGTAATTGATGACATAAAACAAAAAAGAGGAAAAAAAAAAAAAACAACAAAAAAATGGCAACGTTTATTTTTCACTCGAAAGTAGATGTTACTTTTTTACTTATAAAACTTTTCTCTTAAATTAGAAAGCCAATTTTATTTTCAGTTTAAATTTTCCTTTTTATTATACGTGAATATTCAAGTTATAAAAATTTAACTTTCAAACTACAACGACATTCTCCTTGATAAATCAATATTCATAATCTTAGTTTTCTACGTACTGCTCGATAAATTTTTTTTTTTTTTTTTTTTACCAGAGAATAACAAATTTATGTTTATCATACGACATAATATTAGCAAAAGTATCTTATAAATGATTAAATCCTTTTTATTTTTCTTCTTCTTAGTTTCGTCGTAGTTCGGATTATTTTTATCGCGCACGTTAAATCAAATAGAACGAAAAAAGAAACAAAAAAAAAAATAATTAGATAAAAAGAAAAACACGAATTTCGAAACACAAATCTTTTATACGCGTAAGAAACGTTTCTATTAACTCCGTTAAGAAACTCGTTGAATTCGTCGATTCGAATAAAATACTATAAGATTGCTTTTATAAACTTTTCCCACCAATTGGAATTTCACAACGGGATTAGCATACAAATACACAGAGGGACGATGGGAGGCGAAAATTTTTTCCACTTAAACGCGAGAGAGAAAGAGATATATAGAGAACCCGAGAGGTAGATACACACAAACAGCGAGGAATTTCCATTCCGCGTGAACTTACAATCGCGTATACGTTCCTGTAAGACGCGCGAAAGTAAACCCGCGGCAAGTTGTTACTTCTGTCTACGTGAAAGCAACCCCCAAAGAATTATATTTACACATCGGTCCTTTCCTCCATTTAGCTAGACGAAACTAACGGAAAAGTTCCAATTGAAAACGCGCGTCTGTTGCCAAAGTAAAAGAAGGTCGAGAACATTACGTCGCGATCTTCTTGATAATGAAATTTTCAAGATTAATTAATCGACATATGTATCTTACGGATATATATATATATATATATATATATATATATATATATATATATATATATATATATATATATATATATATATATATATATATATATATATATATCATAAGATCAATTTTCCATTAAAAATATATTCGCAGCTATGTCGTAAAGGATGCGAACAACGCTCGATCGAAATTCACCGGTCACCGGTACAGAAACGGAATAATCGCGTCGAGAGACGGCTCCGTCTTAACGGAAGAGAATACGTAACGACGGGTAAATTTACGCACGTACACACATACGTGCGCGTAAACGTATCCGCTCGCGCGCGTATTATCCATGTATGCCTGCGTGTGTGAGAGTGTGTGTATACATGCGAGAGACTCAAAAACCCGAGAGAGAGAGAGAGAGAGAGAGAGAGAAGGAGAGGAAAGCCGGGAAAAGGGGCTGAGAGTTCTGTTCTACGGAACTGGAGTGATTGAGTAAATCAAGGGGGCACTTAGCATGCCAGAAGTTCCTGCTGCTGCGTTTTCTCCCTCCCTTTCTCCCTCCCTCTCTCTCTCTCTCTCTCTCTCTCTCTCTCTTGCTCTCTCTTGCTCACTATCTCGTTCCTCTTCAACTTCCATCAGAGCTCGCGAACGACAAGGAGTCTTTTTCTCTCTCTCACTCTCTATCTCTCTCTATCTTTCTATCTCTCTATCTTCCGCTCACTCGCGTTGAGAAACCGAGTCGTCGAATGTTTCAGGGGAGCTTCACACTGTTGAATCTGCGAAAAATTCAAGATAATCTATATGCGCTTAGTTCTGCCGAGTTTGCATTCTTGACAAGATGCGTAAGCTGCCGATGAATTTCCGTATGGCATCTTTGTAAATTGCTTTGAAAATATCTCGGATAACGATTTGAAAAATTGATAAAAATACGATGTTTATCATTGATTCTTTAATAAATTTTTTATGGGATGAAAGAAGTATTTATTTATCGAGGAATTTATTATCGTCAAAATGACAACAATACTCATAATTAATTAATTACATTTTCACTTATTTACAAAAAATGAAATTCAAATTAAAATTTTATTTGTACAAAAAAAAAAAATAAATAAATAAATAAATAAATAAATAAATAAATAAATAAATAAATAAATAAATAAATAAATAAATAAATAAATAAATAAATAAATAAATAAATATAAATATAAAATTTTATATTCATTTAAAATGGCCTTTAGTTTCTAAATTACATTTGATTATTTATTTCGAAAATAATGATATTACAATTTAATTTTTTATTCATTCGCATATACAATGCTATATTTAAATATATTTTATTCAGATGTTACTTTTTAAATATTCAAGTGAGCTTTCAAGCACAAACATCTCATTATTTATTGATAAATTGAAATGAAATATATTAATTATTACCTTTTCTATATTAACACTGTTTAAGATTTGCTAATGATTTTGTAATGTAATAAATCCATCAATTATTTATTATTTTTAAATTAAAAGTTATTAATTATTTTTCATATTTGTATTAATAATTACCGTTTTACTTGTAAAATTGTACATTTAATTCGAAAAAATATTTAATGTAATTTCATTTACAATTATTTTATTATCAATTTATATTATATTTAGCATTAAATTTAATTTAAAAATTTTATAAATTCAATAAATTCATTCTGCATTCGAATGCTCGTATGATTACTTCACGAAAATTACCAACATGAAAATTTGCTTACGATAAATTTATATCGAATGAATCATTTATTGAATAATTTTATATCGACGCGATAAGACTCTTGAATTTATCAATGTACATCTACATCCGATTTTTTTTTTAAATTAATAATAATGTGACAAAAATAATTTTATTTTTTACAAAATCACGTATTGAGAGTTATACTCATACTCGTATATATTGCTGTAGCGTTTCATATTTTCGTAATCAACAATGTGAAGTCGCCTCAAGAGTAACCGCAAGCTCAGAGAATGAAGAAGAGAGAGGAAAAGAGGGATATAGAGAGAAAGAGATAACCAGAGAGTTGGAGAAAGAGTAAAGCGCAAGAATTTTAACATCTCACGGGTGGTATAACCCAACGCAACGGATATATAGCTCGACTCCTTTAGAGAATCGTGCTCTGCGAATCCCACAGACATGTACATACATATATACATATACGTATAATACACATACACATCCACACACATTTACGTGCATATACACGTTCATACACACAAGAGGGCGAAAGACGTCGACGTTCGTCGACGGAGCGTAAGCGGTTACGGTGGCCGCGCATACCAACCTCTGTGCCACTGGATTCGCGCATTAGTCTCGGTTAGTGAATCTCCACTTCTGTGGGGTTATAATGCTTTATATGACTCGCTCGGACCCACGGATCTCCTCATCCCGGAAGAGTTTTGTCCGTGGACGAGAAGGTGCGAATGGCTTCGCTTACTATATATCCCTCTCTTTCTCTCTCCTTCTCTCCCTCTCCCCCACTCTTTTTCTCTCTTTCTCTCTCTGTTATTCTATTACTTATGAGAAAAGGAGATTCAATTTTGAGAGCGGATACTTGAATGTTTCTATGGGAAATTGGGAAAAGTATTAACCGCTATTGATATATACGAGCTATTGAAGAATTGTGAATTTTCATTTTATTCCGAGAAAAAAAAAAAAAAAAAAAAACAAGAAAGAAAGAAATATTTCGCATTTATCGTTAACTATTTTTCATTATTTTTATTGTACGCAATACCGCATTGACTTACAAGAATCGATATATTTTAATTGTTATCGAATATTTTGAAAATTAAAAATATCGATTGATACGATAACACAAAAAAAAAAAAAAAAAAAAAAAAAAAAAAATGTAATGAAGAAATTTTTTTAATTTTTATAAAATTCTCAATAGATGCATTTTAATCAATAACTATTCGATCAAATTTTGTACATCGCAATATATATTGAAAAAAATATAAAGAGATTATGCAACATTATTCAAAAGAGATAACGGCAATATTATGCTTATAAAAAAAAGCCCGTTAAAAAATAAAAGTTTCTTTATATTTTCAACTGTCTCGGCGCGATACAATAAGCGGCGATTCTTCGCTTATTGAATTCCTTTTCTTTTGTCTTCTTGCTTCAGCCCCCCCTTTTTTTTCTTTTTTTTTTTTTCTTTTTTTTTTTTTTTGTAATATTTACAGATGCAAGCAAGAAGGGCTTATATAGAAACAGAACTCGGCTCAACGGCGGTGACTTCCGGCATTGTATAATTGCCAGGAATTTCGGTATCCATGCGGCTATCCTATCCTTTTCCCTCTCTCTGTACAACGTGCATAGCTGGAGTAAACGAAGAAGCACCGAGCGCGCATATTTAAGCCTCCCTTTTTCGTCCCTCTCGCTCTCCCACTCGACTTGCCTTTAACCAAGCTGGAAATGCGGAGAGAGCAAGATAGAGAGATACACCGAAAGATAAAAGCATAGTAGGAGGGAGAGAAATAGAGAGAAAGAGAGAGAGAGAGAGAGAGAGAGAATGGGACGATAGGCGAGACTCCAAAAGCGTCGCTTTCCACTATCGACTACCTTTCTCTCTTTCTCTCTCTTTTTCGCTCTTGCTCGACCATTGTTCGCTATTATCTTCCTCTTATGCTGAAAATCGTACACGCGAGACGCGCGAATATTTTGCAATTCTTTTTTTTATCTCTTTTCCGGAACTCCCTGTTCCCTATAGCCTCCTTTTCTTTAACGCTATGCTAGTTCTTAAAGACAACTATCTTATGACTTTTGCCAAATTTGCGCTTTTCATGCCACTTCTATCTCTATTTTTCGCCTTTTTTTTTCCTTTCTTCTTCTTTATTTATTTTTTTTTTTTTTATATCCTTGCTTTGAGTTTAAAAAATAATAAAGCTTTGTTCGAATATTCGAATATGCGTACAATGAAAGACATATTGATGGTGCGACGTTATAATTCCGATTTGAAGCTTTTTTTTTTTTTCATTTTTTACTTTATTTATTTGAATATTTTATTTATATCATATTTTTAAAAGTAGAAGGACAGATTTGAAATATGTAATAATTAATCGAAGAACGATAATTAATAAAGATGATATTAATGTAGAAACTGTAGATAAGAGGATGTGGTATTTATAAAGTATTAAAATTAAATAATTGAGAAAATTAATTAAATTTTTTATACGAGCTTCAATTCTTTTAGCTATTTAACTTTTGCAAATTTTTCGTATCAAACGTTAAATTTAACATTTTAAACGAAGGATCGTATTAAAGTTCAATAAAATACATAAATCATAAAACGTCAATAGTTCATATTAATCAAGAATAATGGTAACATATTCCTTATCTAAAATATAACGAATAATATTTCAAACGTCTCTACGCGCTGCAAATAACTCGATTTTCTTACCCCATCGCGAGAACCGCAACGATTTCCACCTTTATCGAACAGCGAAATCGTCCGAACGATATCCCAAAAGAGGTATATACGTCGCACGGTCAGATGAACATCGCTGGAGTACGAATAGTAGGGATAGAAAAGCTTTCCAGAACGCGTGCATGGAAGAGGGGGGAGGGGAAAAGGGAGGAAGAAATTCCATGGATACGCGGGGGTACGAGAACGTCAAACCACATAGTTTTATCTAATTCGTCGAATCGTTCGCCTATATATATATATATATATATATATATATATATATATATATATATATATATATACACATGATCTAAGCGAAGGCGCACAATATAAAAGAAAGAGAAGGAGAAAGAGAAGAATGCAATCGGTGAGACAGAAATAGAGAAAGAGAAACGGGCGTCAAAGCAAGTCGCGCGCGCGCGCACGGCAGAGGTGCGTTATCGGCGTTCCGCTTTCCTCCAATAGCGGTAGTAGTCCGGTCGTAGCGGCTCTTTGATATCGCATTGTATTCGAGCCTCGGGCCGACAGTTATTTACAGGCCAGAGACTCGCCCTGCTTCTACCGAACCCTCTCCTACTCGTACCTACACACACGTATACACGCATTTTCCTATTTCTCTTTTTCTTCCTGAAGTGAGCCAATGCCGACCTATCTCTCTCTTGTACATCCTTCTTTCTTTTTGTCGGTAACGCTGTTTTGTTGTGCGCGCGCGAGCTTCAACCCTTTTTTTTTTTTTTTTTTTTTTTTTTTTTTTTTTTTTCATTTATTTGGGCTATAGCGGGATTCTCGGACGAACGAGACAACGAAAACGACAAAAAAATAAAAGGGAAACGCGGAGCTCTTTCGTCCGTGCGAGATTTGCGGAAACGTAAAAATTTTAGCGAGAACGCGTGTATAACGAAAAGACGTCGTTGAATATACATATTTTTTTTATCCTCTTTCATTTTTTTTTTTTTTTTTTTTTCGTTAGTGACGCGAGGATTGATACTCATTTGAATTTCGATACACGAAAGTGTCGGTTTTTGATTGACAAATATCGTTATATTGTTGGAATGTTTTTGGAAATTTTACAATTCCTTTTCATTTGCTTACTAAACATTCTTTTAGTAAATAATAATACTAATAATTTCTTTTTTTTTTAAATAATAATAATAGTAATAATTTAGCTAAAAAGTCACAAATAACATTGAATATTACATTTCAGTAGAAAAAGCCGTATCTGTCAAGACGTCAACAAATACTGAAACTCATATTTTTTATAACATACCTTAAAAAAGCTAGAAAACAATTGTTATTTCACAAAAGGAAGTTGCTTTGCAAAATTCAATGTGCATAAAATTTTAAAAACTAGAAACTATTATTTTAATATTTTTTTTATATTATAAAATTTTTACCGGATAAAAACTTTTTTTTTATTATTATAATATACTTATAATAATACTTCTTTTATTATTATTAAAATAATAAAATATTTAAATTAAAATTTTGGTTTCTGTTTATTAAATTTAAACGAACATTTTCTTCTCCTTTTTCAAAAATGAAAAAAATTTATAAGAATCGCAAATAAATAAAATACCCTTACTTTGATTCAATTTGTCATAAAATCACCTATTAAAAAATGCTTTATTTTTTTAATACATTATTTAATTCTTATTTAAATTAAACGCTTTATTTTCTTTTTTTTATCTTCATCCAAACAATAAGATTTGACCTTTCGAAAAGTGCGAAATAAAATCTCTAAAACCATCTCTCTTACGTTAAACATTTATTTTCTCATTACCGGCTGTGTATGCACATACTTAGAACCTCTCGTCCGTTAACCCGCTCGCTCTCTCACTCTCTCTCTCTTTTTCGCTCTACCTCTCTCGCATTGTGTCCTTTTGCACAAACAATGGCGCGAAGATCGTCAAATTGCGCGCCTATATTTTCTACTCTCTCACACGTTCGCTCATACAAACGCTTAGCGCGCACGTATAGCGCCAGCCGCGTAGTATAGTCATGCACCACTAGGAATAGCCTCGCCTACTCGGCTTTTCCTCCTCTCTCTCTCTCTCTCTGCCTATGTCTATCCTCTGGATGTACGTATGCGTGTACGCGAGCAGGATCGAGTTGTGGCCGCAACTGCGGCTTCCGCGGGAGGGCCACACTTTCTCTCTCTCTCTCTCTCTCTCGCTTGTTCTCAAGTCTATATCTAGCGGTGCGCGTTAATGTACTCGGCGAGACGCGAGAGAGACAAAGAGAGAGAGAAAGAGTCCCCAAGAGAGAATGGTGGATGGGGAGAGAATGCACGCGAGTATATATAGCGTGTGCACTCGAAAGCAACCAGCCCTTCCTTACTCTCTCTCTCTCTCTCTCTCTCTCTCTCTCTCTTTTATCCTCCGATTCGCGTTTGCGCTCACTCGCGCTCCGGATTCCTTTTGTAAATACGCGAGCACCCGCTCAAGTTCTGAGAGGACGACCTTCCCTTCTCCGGCTCCTCGCTTACTTGCTCTCTTTCTCTCATTGAAAGAGAGTGAGAGAGAGAGAGAGAGAGAGAGTTGCTGCAAGTTCACGGGATTCGCTGCAGGATAGCAATTCACTTCCGACCTCTCGCGGATGCACTGAAACAACTTGCTCTCTTCCCTCGCGATCTCTCCCTTTCTCCCTCTCTTACTCTCAGTCTTCCTGGCAGTTTCCGCCCGGTCTTGATGAACTCCAACAGCACTCGCCACTCTTGCGAGTTTTTTAAGGAAGCGAGTCTGTACACTTAGAGGGGGGGAGGGGGGAAGGGAAGGAGAGGAGGGTGGCAGGGAGAGGATGTTTTTAAAGGGGTGTACGGGAATAAGAAGCGCCGGCGCGGAATTTTCTCCGGGTGAGAGAGCGTTAAGAGAGCAAAAGTGGGTAGAAAAAGCTGGATTTAACGCTTTTTATTGTGCCACGCGAAGGATGTTCTTTCTTATTAGGGATGGAGGAGGAGGGGGACGGAGAGAGCGAAAAATAGGAGGAAATTAAGAAAATACTAGGGAGAGATTTAGAGCTCACCGCGCGACCGCGTTAAGACTCGGCTTTGTCGTTGCGATGCTTTTTCACGAAGGAGAAACGAGGAGGAAAGTACGGTTACTTTAAAATTTAAATATATATATTTGCGGCGCAATGACTTTTAGTCTGTTTTTACATTTGATCTATCCAATCTTCTTTTGTTTATTCTGATAATGGGAAAGAATGCTTTCATGTCATCTATACTTTCATTTTTGTTTTATGTCTTTCTCTCCCTCTCTCTCTCTCTCTCTCTCTCTTTCTCCTTTTTTTTTAATCGAAAAAAATTGTAATGGAAAGTTCGTTCTAGTTTATACGCGTGTATACATACGGATGTCATAGAAATGTTTAAACGCATCCGTTCTTTACACCACGTTTGCTCTAAACAATTTTGTTTACAATATCGTACATCCTGCCTTTTTTCAAGTATTAACAAAGAAAAGTAAAAAAAGAAAATATGGATTTAGAATTTATAGAAATTTTTTTTCATCGGATCGGATAAAAATATTTCCGTTTATAAACTAAATTGCCGTGAATAATTCTTCAATCTGTTTGAAAAATATTTGATTGCTATTAATTGAAAATTTTTTTTTCATGAAATTTCTTGCACGATTGGTAAAATACATTTATAAATACTTAAAATTTAAAATTTATTTATTTAATTATTCATAAACCAATTGAAAATTAAAATAGGGCAAGAATAAATTAATAATTTTAAAACAATAGAATTGATAAAATTTATCATGGATTTAAATAATTTGACTTAGTAATTTATTTTATTTTACACTATAAAATAATTTTTTTTTTTTTTTTTTTTTTTTTTTGTATTAATACATTGACCGTAAAGAAAATCACCGGTGACCGGCAAATCCTTATGAATTACATTGGTAAGAAATTCAGCCCTTCAACCAATGTGCTAAGTATACTATTTACTTGTAAAATTAATCTTATTAATTGATAAAACTTAAAAATATTAAGTAAATAATTGCATATTTTGATTGTTATATTTTATGAGTTGCGGAAAATAAACGTACATTCCATATTAACATCTTATTTTTTTTTCAGCACTTAAGGTACATAATTAATTTGTCGTACTTGAATAATAAATATTAGCGTCGTTAATGTGCTTACATATTAAATCCGAGTTATGCTGTAACTTTCATATATTTAATTATTCAATTAAGAAATATCGATAAATATAATAAAGTTATAAAGTAATACAAATATTATAAAGTTTTACTTACTCTTTTCAGACATTATTTTAAAATTCAAATAAAGTTACATAATTTTATTTCAAACTTTAATGCTACTTTTTTACAATAACCTAAATTTATGTTTAATATCCATAACGAATATTAAAAAACAACTGATTAAATTAAGAAATATAAATCCGTTCTCCGACACGCGAAAAATAAATCTCGACGAAGGAAAAGAATAATATTGTCGATATAACATACCTTAATGAAAAACTAAAAATAAATGAAAACGATGACAAAAGTGGTCTATAAGATTATTCTTTAACGTGAAAAGCTCGACGGATAAGTTCGCCTAATCTAACTGGTTCATTTGTTTGTATGAGGTTGCTTGTGACTGACGTAAGTTTTGGATTATATCGTGGAATGCCTTTGTGGCGATACGAGGAGTGAAGGATCGGCTCGTGAATAAGATACATATATATATATTTGTCTTATCAAAGTGGATTATTGTACGGCTTTGACGAGCAACATTTTCATTAATTTTTTTCTTTACTAAATACGTTTGTAGAAAAATTAGAAAATATATACGTTTAGGAAATTTATGAATAAAGAGTAAAATTATTTTATATTTGCCTCATAAATAAAAATAACAAAATTTTTCCAAACGAATATTATGACATAAACATATTGAAATACGTTCAATTTTTATTATCAATCCACAATCTCACACATTGAAAATTTTAATAAATAATTTATTGTCATTTTCTAGATTACGCAATACTAAAATTATTACCGCCTATTGCATATTAGATGCAAGTCACAGTTGTGATCTAAATAGAATTTACGTGTCTTGAATTTCAAAAGGGATTACATTTTCGCTCTTTCTGTAGAGTCGATATTAAAAAAAAAAAAAAAGAAAAGCTCTCTTTTGTGTAATCAAAGTTGTAAGATAAATAAAATTCTAAAGCCATTTTTTTTTTTATCGACGTATTATAGACATCAAAATTCATTTAAATACTCGTTTACACGATTTCTAAAGGCCATTTACGTAGTTTTAACATTTTTCTGTATACAAAAGCCAGTATATTTTAACGCGAAACAAATATAGCAAAATGTAAAAAAAAAATCATTACATTGAAAAGAATACATTATAAATTTAACGAAAAAAAAGAAAAGTTTTATACATTTTTTTACATTTTATGGGACGTACAAAAAAAACATGAAATTGTTAAAAGAATTTTAAAATAATTTCGACAAATAAAACAATTTTCATTTTGTTTCAAAAAATAATGAATCCGTTGATAATAAACATCACATGTATGTATACATTTATTTGATTTGTAAAATAAAACAATTCAACGTAATCAAAAATTTCAATAGCTCGATAAAATAATATTTATAAGAGTACATTTAATACTAACGTCGTATCTCGCATTGCGTCGCAGGCCACGAAATTCTAACTCCATTTTAGAAATTTCTTAATTTCTCGTCGATCTAAAAAATATCGTATAAAAAAGAGCGTCACAACAGAGAGAAAGAAAGAGAGAGAGAGAGAGAGAGAGAGAGAGAGAGAGAGAGAGAGAGAGGGAGAGATAGAGCACGCGCAGGTGCATCGGAAGTGTAGCATATAGGGAGATATAGGCGACGCGCAAATATAAAAAAATAAAATAAATAAAATTATATATATAGAAGGCGACAGACGGTCACGATATATATGCGCGGGCGTGTCGGGTATAAGTAATCCACTATACGTTTGCGACACGTACGAGGTGTATACGCGTGCTTTTATATATATACACAAGGATATGCTCGAGCTGCTTCTCATAAGTATATATATATATATATATATATGTAAGCGAAATAATAAAAAGATTTTATTTTTTCGTATATACGTAGCGCATTTACTTGTGCCACGCGTACATTTTTCATGTGTAACACGTGGGGATACGCGCGAGACGCGTTTACGGTCGAGGAATGGAAACGAGCGTTTTGGAATATAACGACGAGCTCTGTGTATAAATATATACGTTTTATGTGTGTATGCGTGTGTACTTAAAGGCTAATTTGTTGGCCCGCGTCGATGTAAGTTTACGCGTAAGGCTTTGTTAATGTTTTATTGCGCACTTGTAGATCGTTGATCGTTGAAAGTATTTAATTTAAAAATAAAATGAACAATTGCATTATATTAGTTTTATAGGGTATGGGTGAAATGTTATAAATTTTAAATAATATAAAAACTTTCATGTTTTTAATATTTTAAATTTAAACAGCTTAAAAATTAAAGACCAGTTTACTAAATTCTCTGCGTAAATCATCTATTATTATTCAACTTTTTATCTACAGACAAATTTAAAAATGATAAATAAAAATTTAATTAAATCTTGTTGATAAATATACATGCAAAATCTATTATATAACTATTTTTAAATTATAAACAATATTAATCTCATGAAAATTTTATAAAATTTTAATCTAAGAGTTAGGTACTTTTAAAAAATGATATAATTTTTAAATTTAAATAATACCAACAAATATATACATTTCAATTGAAAATACCATATCGTAAACATCAAACAGCAATATTAGGATAAATACGATCCATAAATCATTCATCGACTGAGCAGCAAATTGTGGAGCATTTAAGTAGTTTCCATAAAGTGGCGCTCGTGTTCTTAAGTGTTGACGCACAATTTGTAAATACCAAAACAATCAGTCATTGTGACAAATAATCATTTGATTAATTATTAATCAAATGATTGTAAATGTCAGATATTTAAGAATGTGTCATAGACAAAAACAATATCCGTAGAACAATTTAAATACTTTCTGTGCAATAATATGGTTCTGTGATATTTTGTTTTTTTTTTTTAATTTTAATTAAAATACTTATTGAAATAAGTAACCAAGAAAAAATTATTAGAAAATTAAATAAATATGGCTCTTTTAAATGAACAAATGATTTTGTATAATCTGTTTTTTATTGTAATGGTTATAACAAATTTTTTACAAGTATTATCTTTGCAATGTAAGGGAGAGCAAAATGAAAATGTTGACTGGTAATTGATAAATTGTAACAGACTTAATTTTATAAATTTTTAATATTTACTATAATTTATTTCAATTATTTTTAGGTTTGTATTGTACAAAATGCCAAAAGTAACAGAAAATAAAAATCCTTTAATACGAAAAGGAGTTGCATATTTATACATGGATAGCAATAGTTTTGTAAATGGGTGGATTTTGTCTAAAAAAGATATTAGTTCAAATGATTCGATTCCAGGATATACTTTAGCTCCATTTTATGATGATGTATGTGTTATATGATGTTTACATCAAAAATAAAAATAAATTTCATCAAATTTTTTTAGAAAATTGCTCCTAAATTATTATGGATATTATACAACGATCAACCACCTAATGAAACTGCAAGAATAAACAATGGACATACAAAAGGAGCAGTTATTGTAAATGAAAATGAAGGTTTTTGGTTAATACATAGTGTACCGAATTTTCCACCAGAGCCAAATACTGGCGAAGAACATACTAAACCAAAAACTAACAATGATTTAAAAAAGCCAGGATTAATAGATAATAATAATATACAAAAAGGAAAATATGCATATCCTTCTTCAGGAAGAGTAAATGGACAAAGTTTTCTCTGCATATCAACTAATAAAACTAATTTTAATGCTATTGGCAAGCAATTAATGTACAATCAAATTATAATTTATCGAAGAAATGTACCACCTAACTTATTAAACAAATTTACTGTTCTTGCTGATGCAGCAAAACAAGTTCGAATAAAAGTAGCACCCTATAACAATAAAATTAATGTATATTCTACAAATGGAATGAAATTTATCTCATTTGCTAAAAGTAGTAAATGGGGCAAAGGTAGAAAATTTAAATAATTGGCATAAAATAGAACAATTTAGCATAATTTCAAATAATTGTATGTACTATAAATAATCATATTTTATTTAGACTTATACGAAGATTTTGTGGCTCCACAATTGAATTCTGATTTATATACAGAGACATGGCTCAATGGACGTGCTAAATTACCTTCTGACTGTAATCATACAAGGTAAAATCAATCAAATTTAATGAATGCATAAAATACTCTTGTTCAAGAAACTTAACACATGTTTTCATTAATCACAGGGTCATGAATATTCAATCTATTAATTTATCAAAAGCTAATATTCGTTTTAAAAGTACACATGATCATTCTAAATGGGCTGTATCTGTTGAAGAAAAAAATAAAAGTTCTTGGGTTTGTATAGGAGACATCAATAGAGCTGTAAGTTTAATTAATGATTAACTTTTAATGTTTTTATATATTCTTTTAATTTAATGTAAAATCTATATTTATTAGGAAACACAATTTGAAAGAGGTGGAGGAACCATTTGTTTAAATGTGCCAGAAGTTTGGAAAAATTATAAAAATTCAGTTGAAGATGTCGAACCTTGTCCAAAACCAGTACCTAAAGGATTTTGGAGTCGTTTAAAATCTTGGTTTGGTTAATAATATATTTGTATTTTGTATATAGCATTATAATATAACTGACATATATTGATTACAATAAATATTTTATAAATAAATTGATAGAAAAAAATAGATGAATTTATTAAAAAATAGATAAATTATTTATTACCGCAAAAAAAATAAATAAATAAATAAAAAGCGATTTTCATAGTTCCAAAATTTTTTTGTAATAAAGAAATCTAAATCACTTATTCGTGACATTAAATCATTATGAAACGAATCAGTCGGTAAAGTAGTGTTCATGAGTACATTCAACAAATACATATACGTATATATATTTTTCATATACATTACTGTAGTAGAGCAGTAGCAGCCCAGTTATCCAGAACGCGGAAATTCAACATGGCGTATGTCCAGCCCACAAACGAGTCAAGACCGATTGAAACCGAATGTCAAACGTGCAATTATAAATGTATTTAATAATGTCAGTGTAATAAGAGCGTCGATTATGAATCAAAGCATATCTTCTAATCAAAATTAAAACGGAGAAATATCGCGATTGCTTGAATCGCAGGTACGTGTAACGCAACTTATCACGAGATTAATGGGCTTGCTTGTATGTGTACGTGTGTGTCATTATACATAGTATGTTCTTTGCTCCATTCGCCCGCTCCTCTATGGGATGCTGCCATAGATTGATCGGTTAAATTTTTCTCGCTGGCCGAGAAGAGCTAAAATTAAGTTTTATCTTTGAATTTACAGCAGCAATGAAGTCGCCAAAGTCAATTAAAAGGACATCGGCGGCTGGAATAACAAGTTATTATTTACAATTCACATAACCCTTAGCACAATTTATGGAGCCAAAACTTCAAAGAGTACCAACAACAAATCTCCTTTGTATCCACATACATATATATTGATTGGTATGTTATGCTTAAATGTTATGTTTATATTGAATAAAATTACGAAATCTATTTTTTTATTTTATTAGTTATTAAAATAGATCAATAAAGATGATTAAATTATATATTAACACTATAAACATTCAAACTAGGTTTAATGCAATGCAATTTAATGCAATGTTCTATTTATATAAATTTAATTTAAAATTGAATTCTTTTTCATTTGACTAACTAAATTTTGTCTATAACTTTAATATATGTATATAATATTATTTAAAAAAAGCTTCTATATTAACAAATATTATTTAAGTAATAACAATAAAATTATATTGAGAATTTATATTAAATTTTATATTAAAGAATTAATAAATATATTTTTAGCTTTTGTTATAATGTAATATATCTGTATAAATGCATATAAAACATAAATTTTATTTTAGATTTGTGATTCAAGGAGACAGTTAATAAAAAGTCTGCTAGTACAAAAAATGATTAGATCTGTTTACCATTCAACAGAGCTGTTGTTGCCTTATTCTTGCCTGTTAAGCCATTGATTAATAATAATCGATGCAAAATGAGTAGAGCAGATGGTGGATCAGAGGTCATTGGAAACAGTTGGCAGGAGTGCGCCAGTTGGCTCATAAGATGTGGAGCATTGCGAGCTGATCATAAAGCCAACTGGCCCACAGCTACAGCTGTGGATCTAGCTTATATCTTGAGAGATGGTGTTCTTCTCTGTAATCTTTTGAACACTATTGAAGTAGGCTGTATAGACAGCAAAGATGTCAATAAAAAGCCTCAAATGGCTCAATTTTTATGTTTACGTAATATAAATGCATTCTTATGTGCCTGCACTACTGTATTTGGTTTATCTGAATCCGATCTTTTTGAACCTCCAATGTTATTTGATCTTTCTAATTTTCACAAAGTTTTATGCACACTTTCTGTATTGTCAAATTCTGGACGATTTAAGAGCAAGGGCATAGAGTAAGTGTGAATTTTTTTATAACAGATGTATACTTACACTGATATCATAATTGTTTGTATTAACTGATAAACTAATTTGAAAAAATATAATAATTATCTTTCAGGGGCTTCACAGTAAAACGAGGTCAATCTCAAGAAGATATTTTCAAAGATTTACAAAGTGCTGGAGTAGGGTAAGCTTATCACATTGCAACATTTATTAATTTATTGCTTTAAAGGACATTCTTACAACTTCATTTCATAATCATCAATCGGAAATATTCAAAATTAAAAATAAAATAATTTTAAACAATAAAAAATAACATCATATTGACACAACATCTATAATATAAATTTCTGGAGTAGAATATGTCCTTTAACTGCTTTTTACATTTGCAATTAAGGCAAAAATTGAAAGCAGCAACAATTAACGTGAAAAAATGACAATCGTGTATGGTAAATTTTGTGCATTTAGCTCTATGGCACCAGTGGTAGCATTTACGATTAAACCTAGGGTCATGGACCTAGGTGAATCGAAAGTTTATCACGAGTTACTCTGCTTTTCGCAGACAACTCCTCGACACAACTGGTCCACTTGCACAGGGGACGAGGTACGCGTTAATAATAAATCCTTATTTTGTTTACGTGTTGCTGCTAGTTTATCAAGTATTTTAGGCGCAACAGTTGTATAAGATGTTGTTGTAGTCATGGAAAAATATTGATTGATTCTTGTAATTTTATGCTGCTTCAAAAAGTATTTTAATTATTTAAAAAATGGCATAGCTTTATCATATTAAATGGAATATATTTTGCAGTAAAATTAAAATTATAATTTGTCAAGATTTATATAAATATCGATAAAGTTTTTTCGTAGCAATGATAATGCAATGAAGATTTTAATGCAAAATATAATCAATTTAAAATGAAACCAGACATGAACAGCACCTTTCATCGCATTAACATTTTCATATATACACGTTTACAATTTCTCGTATTAGCTCGAATTTTACATAATTAACAAATTTCTTTGCATAAAAATCATTTTTAAATTATTAATAATTTAATTAATAATTTTATTTTTGCTTTTATTAAATGACATTCTAATTTTAAATATATAAAATTAAATTAATTATTTAAACTGTAAAAACGTAACGATGATAATGAAATACGGGTAACAATAACGGTTAATTATACCATGAATTAATAAAAGAAAACTTAAAAAGGTGCTCGTGTCTGCATGCAACGGCTCACACAAAGCATACTCGTACGTCGGCTACGTAATACACAACACGAGGCCAGAATGCGAGAGCGAGAAAACGATCGGAGCGAATTGCGTTTATAAAGATTTACATTTATATTTATATATACATTTACATGTGCGTGTATATATACATGTAAATATTTTTGTTTCTCGCTTTATTGCCTTGCACTTTGAATATTATTTCATATACATATTTTTACATATACGACAAATAAAAAGAGAAGGAAAAATTTATCGTTTCCGTCGATCATTTTGATTATATTATTTAACGTTTTATTTTATTTTCATTAAAATTTTCTCTCTTTTATTATTATATTATTTTTTTATCTTTATATTTTTCCATACTTGAATTTATTATCGTAAAACCGTTAATGTATACACGTGGGGCAAATGGGCGCGTAAGAAATGGGAAGAAAGAGGGATAGGGTGTGCCAATAAAACGCGAAAGGGGATTCCGTCCGTGTGTCGTTTTATTTTAAACGCATAGTTACGCTGCATGGCTGGTTCATGTTTATGTGGGCGCACCGTGAAGGCGAGAGGACGAGAGCCGACGTAGACGGTTTAGGCGACGCGAGGGTGGCGGCTTGCCAGATGGCGCCCCAAGCGGCGGCATCGCCGGCGACGATCCCGTCGCCGAGGAAGACGGCTACGGGGCTCTATGCAGCCAGGCCCGCAGCGAGGAAATCTACCAGGATCTCTGTAGCTTGCATCTGCCTTCTTTGCCGGCCACACAGGTTGTTTTTGTGTGCTCTGTTTAGTTACCTTTTTTTCCTTATTTTCTTATTTTCTTCTTATTTTTTTTTTTTTTTTTTTCTTTTTTTTTTTTCTATACCTTTTTCTTTATACCTATTTATTTCATTTTCCATTTATCGATGGTTCATTAAGTTTTTAATTCATTGTTAATTATTTGGCTACCGTTTTTTATGAGCTTACAGAGTTTATGAAAAGCTGTTTAGCCATTACTTTATTGCGGTTACGTCGCGATTTATTATTTTTATATGTGCTGAATGAACGAGAGAAGGACGTTGAGTAATTTGATTTTTCTTTTCTCACGTTGTAATTGAGCGACGCAAGGTTTTCTTTAACGAAAAAATTATTCTTTATAGAAGAAATTTTAATCGTTTAAGTACGTAACGTGTAAAATCTTAAGTTATATTCAGATATTGCATGACCAATGAATAAAGCTCAATTGTATCGTAGATAATATTCTAAGAAATTTTTAATAGTTAATCTTTATTAAAAATATGAATACGTAACATAAAAAATCAAAATACTCTCGACATTCTTTTCAAATCGCATGCTCTAAGCCGACGCATTTATATTTATATCGCAACGCAAAACGTTTAATAGAATAGAAAAAAAAAAAAAAAAAAAAAAAAAAAAATCTACCTGCCAACCCATTCTCAAACCTACTCTACTCCTATCCCTCCTCGCAAGAAATGAAAAGCAAACGCGATTAAACGAACAAAAAAAAAACCCATGAATTTAAAAAAAGGATGCAGCGGCAGCTACGGCAACGGGCGGCGAGAAGTGCGATTACGTCGTCCAGGAGCTCGTGGAAACGGAGCGGAATTACGCGGAGGTGTTGAGCAGTCTCTTAAAGCATTTCGCGCGTCCGCTTTCGACGCATCTGCGACCCGAGGATTCCGCGCGTATATTCTTCGGGATCAAGGACCTCGCGGAAATTCACGCGGGTTTTCACAGCCAATTGCGCAAGGCGCGCAACGGCGCGGCTCTTGCGCAAGTATTCCTCGACTGGCGGGAGAAATTTCTTATCTACGGGGATTATTGTGCCAATCTCACGACCGCCCAGTATACACTGCACGAGGTCTGCGCTAATAACGAAAACATCAATCAAGAAGTCATTGTGAGTTTAAGAAAAAAAAAAAAAAAAAAATCAACATAAATTAACAATATTTTAAACGTTTAAAAACGAATAATTCGTCGTTTAATATGTACCATTGCAGAAGTGCCAACAAGAAGCCAACAATGGAAAATTCAAATTACGCGACATTCTATCCGTTCCAATGCAAAGGGTGTTAAAGTATCACTTATTGCTGGACAAACTGGTGGAAGAGACGCCGCGCGAATGGGTCGAGGATAGACGTTTGCTTTCGCAGGCGCGCGAAGTAATGGTCGACGTTGCTCAATATATTAACGAAGTTAAACGCGACTCCGATACGCTTAATATCATCAAAGACATTCAACGTTCCATCGTCGATTGGGAGAGATCCGAGGATATACAGTTGAAAGATTATGGAAGGCTTTTAAAGGACGGCGAACTTAAGGTATTTTTATAACGATTGCAATTATGTCCGTTGAATGTTTTTTTAAAACAAGTCCACATACATGCTATATATATATATATATATATATATATATATATATATATATATATATATATATATATATATATATATATATATATATAACTTTATCGAAAAAATAAACGAAATAATAATAATGATAATAATAAAAATAAATTTGAAGGTAAAAGCTCACGGAGATCAGCGAATAAAAGCTCGGTACGCTTTCATCTTCGAACTAGTTGTATTGGTATGCAAACCCGGCAGGGGAGATCAATATTGCTACAGAGAAACCATAAGACTAGACGAGTATCGCGTCGAAGATCATACGGGTAGAAGAACACTCGGACGGGATTCCCGATGGTCGTATCAATGGCTCCTTGTGCACAACAAGGCCTACAAAGCTTACACGCTGTACGCGCGCACCGAGGATCAAAAGCAAGTGTGGATAAAAGCTTTGCAAGATGCCATGGATAACATTACGCCGGCGGCGTGTCGTAACACTAATCATAAATTTAAACTCACGACTTTCGACTCGGCCCGTAGCTGCGAACGATGCGGAAAATTCTTGAAGGGAAGAATTTTTCAAGTATGTACATTTTATACATCTATATTTTTATTATTTTCCGAAAGAGAATAATCGTATGTAAAAAATATTTTTTAAACGAATATTACAACGAGATTTAAGATATTTTTTTTCATTTTGCATCAATCTTTTCTAATGATAATAAAAAATGTTTCGTTTCACTATATTATAAGTCCTGAAATAAATTTTACGAATTCGTAGGGTTACAGATGCGAAGTATGCCGATTATCTGTACACAAGCAGTGTATCGCATATTCCGGACGTTGCATGCCGATACCGCCTCCTCCCCCGGCGCCGCCACCACCGCCGCCCCCTCAACCTTTTGAACGCGAACTCTCGGCTAAACTGTGGTACGTGGGCGAAATGGATCGAGACGCGGCCGCGCACAAGCTGGAGCAGCGCGAAAATGGAACTTACATGGTTCGAGTCCGTCCAGCGGCGGGACAACCACGTCTTAAGCACGAAACGAATTATGCTTTAAGTTTAAAGTAAGCAGTTTTTATATAATATTATTTTAAACGATCTTTAAAATATTTAGAACTTTCGTGCTTTATTATTATTATTATTATTATTATTATTATTATTATTATTATTCATTATATTTTCGATTTCCTAGTTAAATTAATTTTATTTTCAGGGCTGATGACGCAGTAAAGCATATTAGAATATTTAAACGCGAAGCGGACGGAACTGATCTTTATTACCTAAGCGAATCTCGATTTTTTAAGAGCATCGTCGAACTGGTCGAATACTACGAGCGCGTGTCTCTCTGGGAAAATTTCGAAAATTTGGATAAACGTCTCCTTTGGCCGTTCAGGCGCATTTTAGCCAAGGCTCTGTACGATTTTCGCGG
The DNA here is from genome assembly GCA_949987625.1 of Chalcis sispes. NCBI lineage: Eukaryota > Metazoa > Arthropoda > Insecta > Hymenoptera > Chalcididae > Chalcis > Chalcis sispes. The sequence continues at coordinate 7,999,181 of OX465096.1, forward strand.
CGGTGAGCGCAATCAGCTCAGTCTACGGAAGGGCTGTCGCGTGGTTGTATTAAGTAAAGAAGGCGATGCCAAAGGATGGTGGAAGGGAAAGATCGGCGAACAAGTCGGCTTTTTTCCCAAAGAATACGTAGAGGAAGAATGAAATATTATTCGTGAGAGCACGTTGAATAATGCATTATCAGTACGCATAGGTATTTAATACATAAAATATACATGGAATATAGCCGCGACACACTGATGCTTCTTCCAACTTCTCCAGTTCTCGATACGTAGAATTTTAAAAGTGAAATAAAATATAGGCGCGAAATTATATAATACATGCTCGGTGAATCTAAGGTAAAGTGCTCGAATATGAATAAAAATTGAAAAATTGTTCGATACTAATGTTAATTATTTTGAAATTTTTTCAATATTATCATTTAACTATATTCTTAAAGAATGTATTTTTCTAATTCTAGTAGTCGAGTTGCTTACTCAAAGTTACGACTCGATTTTAATCAAATCTTTATACTCTTTGTGGTGAAATTTCTAAAATTTAACAACGCCATATGTAAGATTATATCCTCTGTTAAAAATGTGTAATTGTTTTATATAATTAAGGTAGTCTGAGCGTTATACTAGTCAGTATAAAACTAGTTATTAAAAATCTATCATAACTTTACTATATTAGTAACTCTAGTTAATTTCAATAAATAATATTTTTTCAAATATTTCATGATAAAAAATTAAGCTTAATTTTTACAATCCATTTAATTATGTATTTGAAAAGATCTTGTTTAAGTTTAAGTGTAGTTTCATTTTTTTCTTTTAATTATTGTATAAGAATTTTAAATTGAATTTTATAAATAAATTATTACTTGTAAGAATTAAACATTTTTTTTCTAAACATGTTTATTTTAAATTGGTGTACAATTTCATTAATAATATAAAATTACCAAATTTTAATCTTGTTAAATATACCGAATAAAATTAACGAGATTAATAAAAGTATGTCTTAATAATCATAGTTGATATCGCTAGATAAAAGCTCAAAGGGGGCGTTGTGCTATCATCTTTTTTAATTTAGTATTAAAATACGTAATTAAAACAGCGTGAAAGTAAACAAAAAGTTTATTTAAATGAATTAATACAGATTATGACATAAGCAGATGATATAAATGTAGTAGAAGACTAAAAATAACATAGTTAGAAATAAAATCTTTAATAAGAACTGATAAAAAAATAACTTTAAAAATAAAAAAGAAAAAAAAATAAACTAAATGATATGAAATAGATAAGGACCAAACATTAACGCCTTGTAATTAAGAGTGGCCAAGGTGATGTTTGAAAGAATAGAAGATCCAAGTATCTCAACGTAATAATAAATGAAGGAAATTTAGTAAAGATCGATAAGAAAATCATCTTAATGAGAATATTGTGCTTACAAAAATATTCGTGATAAAACAAGATGAGGCCTAGGAGAAGTTGAGAAGACATTAAACGATTTTAAGACAGTTAGCTAAAAATTAAATTTTAATTTGAAAAAATAATTTTATACTCAGACTATCAATTAAATTTACTTCTTTTTTTTTTTTTAGGAAGCTTAAATAGTTTATTAGATTAGAAATATCTTTATGACGATGTTATAATAAATCAATTTAGATGAAATATAATCGATCTTTGCGCGTTGTTGATTCAAATTCGATCACTTTACCTTAATCATATTGAAGAGAAACAGATTGAGAATGAAAGAGAACCTGAGTTTAAAAACTTGACGAGAAATTCTTTGTAGGAAGTTCTGAGAATGTATAAATAAAAAAATAGAAATGCGTGTGTGATTTAAGTATATATGTATATGTTATTTTATTAGGTCTACGCGCATTTTAATAAATACATCGATATTTTTATTGTTAGAAAAAGAGAAACTTTAATATTTTTAACTTCTGGAAAATGTTCCCCAATTGTGCCAATTAAAGACTTGAAAATCTATTTAAAAAGTTAAATTATTTCTTTTTAATCGTGAATTATACCTCCCAATACTACAATGTTATGAAAGACAACAAAATTAACGATTCTTTTATTGAATAAGAAGTTATGACTCATTTATTTCAAGGTCCATATAATAAGTAAAGTATTAATTTAAAATATCTAAAAAAAATAAACCAACATTTGGTAAATTCTTGTTTTTAAAATAATTTATTTATTATTTTAAAAATATCTGCGAACAAATGAAAAATTTGATGAATGGATAATGTTGGTAAGTTAGTTATTTTATGTATCGGTACTGTACATATACATTACTACGCGGTTTGTATGCATGATGCACTATAGTATATACACAAACACGTGACGCCGACGCAGCAGGTTGGTATTTCATTGTACAAAAAGTGTTTGCGTGGTAGGTATCGTAAGAGATATATAGATTTTACCTTTAAAAAATGGCGTCTACCACATCCAATACAAGTAAACCAATATTATTTACCCGTGCCGAAGTTGCAGAACAGAATAGTAGCAAAAAAACATTGCTTATTATTCACAACAATGTGTACGACGTTTCAAAATTTTTAAATGAGGTACATTACGTAGTTACATTTATTTTAAATAACGCATTTTTACCATAACCTATTTTTCAAAACTTTTAAACTAGTCTTATTTTTTTGTTAATTAAATTTATATTATTATTAAAATGATATTTAGCATCCTGGAGGTGAGGAAGTACTTTTAGAAACAGCTGGCTTAGATGCCACAGAACCATTTGAAGATGTTGGACATTCTACTGATGCTAGACAAATGATGGAACCATTTAAAATTGGAGAAATAGTTGCTGTAAGTAGTAGGAATTATTATATATTATACTTGATAAAAGCATTTCATTAATATTATTTATAAATACATCAATTATAGGAAGAAAGAATTCAGTCCCACGACAAAAAGTCTAAATATTCATCTAGTAAGGATACAAGAGAAAGGTATTTATGAGTTATAAAAAAATGACATTATAGACTAAAATTTTCAAGTTTATTATATATAGGTTTGATAACAAAAAAAATAGTGGTATTATTAATGCATTGGCTTTTGAATAATTTCTTATGAAGAAAAATATTGTAATAATTATATCAGCTGATTGATTTTTTATTTTACTTATTAGATTTTTGTTGTTAACTGTAAGCAATAATTTATATATTTCACTCTGCACTTCAATGGTACTTTTGAACTGAGCTTCTTATTGAGCACTTTTTAGTTAATTTTTATTTTATTTTAAGTACAATTGCAATGCATATAAATTAAATAGTTGCTGCGTGGTGATGTGAGGATTGACAATTGCAGTTCTGGGAGATCCTGGCTGATGCCGCTCGCATTGGGTGTGTTGGCAATGCTTATCTACCGCTACTTCATTGGTACTCATTAACAAGAAGAAATTGCTCCAGCATTTCATCTTACTTTTTATGCTATGTAACAATAACGTTACAAGACATAAATGACGAATGTCCACATGCTAAATGGACCCCAGTATTGGATGGAAGTGTGTAATTGTTGTTTAAAAAACATTACCAATATTACATAGAATGCAGCTACAATAAGGTGTGCATAAATGGATAAATTAATTCAACTCAATGTAAATCTATGATTTACTGAACAAAATGAAATATGCTCGCAAGTAGATAAATTTACTTGTATTGTTTTCAGTAGAAATTTTATTGAAAGTATTGTATTTGCAGCTCGTTACTATAAAATACTGTTTAACTTTTATATTTTGGCAGCGTTATTTACTTAATTGCCAAATATTATTAGCATTTAAATCAAAATAATTAATGTGCATTTTGTAACCTCATATTTTTTAAACAGTGGTAATTTTCTGATTGATATTATGAGTAAGAATTTCTATCTAGTTTAATAACTATTTTTTCATGGCATTAATAAACTCAGGATAAAAATCAAATCAATGTTGGTCTATAAATCTGTAAATTCCTTTCCTTTATTATTAATTGAATTTTATTTTAAACTTTCTTTCATTACATACTTTTATAAATATAATTTCTTATTTTTACAGTTTATTAAATATAATTTTCAAGAATGAAATTTCATTTAAGTTAAAATATGCAGGTATATTTCAACTAAAAAATATAACATACTCAAATATGATTGTGCTGATAAACACAATCATATTTATTCATTCAATAATTCTGATTACTTTAGGTAAATTCATTGCATAACAATTTTTGACAATTATGCACGACTGACTTTAATCTGAAATGACTTAATCTGAAATGACAGATTGGAATGTTTTTTTTCTAAGGAATTGTTTAATTCATATATCAAATTATTTTAAATAATACATTTTTTGCTATGCATCATAAAATATACAACGTTTTAAAGACAGGTTATCTGATCCGGTAGATTCAGCATTAATAAATTTTTCGTATCTCTATTACTTGAACATAAAAAATACATATATTTCAATATAATAAATTGATAAGAATAATCGCTAAGCGAATTTAATGAGAATAGAGCTTGAAATTAATAGATTTAAGTGACTATTTGCAAGAAGAATAGAAATTCAAAAGTATGTATACGATTCTTTTATGTCTCGATCTTTTTTTTCTGGTATTCATGCTTCGCATAATTAAAGCAATCAAGCTCATAAAACGCGTCTTCGCAGACCAGTTATAGCATCATCGATCAATTGTGCTACATTAAAAAATATAGGGACTGTCTTCAATAAAGCAACGATAAATTTGCAATGATTGACACTCGACGTGATCTTGTTATAACACATTTTTAAAATTATTCTATGTTTCTCACGGTGTATTATTGAATATAATAATTGTAGTGTATTATAAAAAAAAATTCGCGCATTTTTAATTTAAACAATTAAACATCTAAAAAAAAGATCTTCTTAAATAAAAGGAAAAACAAATCAAGCACAAATATTAATCATTTAATTAATTAGAATCTACGACTATTATTGACCTCGCCGTTTTTATAAAGTTGAAATATCTAAATTAATTATGGAGAATATGAGGAAATTTTTTGTATAACGATATTTTTATTTAGATTTATAGAAGATCATTCGCTTCTAATTTTAAAGGAACGTGTAGCTATGAAAGTCATGTGAAAGTCAATTGGCATTATCGACTGAGCAAAACTACAATTTTTTTTTCACTTATTGTATTATTATTTAAAAATATTAATTCTGTTTTAACAATTTATTTAATCGATCATCAATTGTTGTGATTAAAGCAAACTAACTGCTGTTAAATTTTACTTTTTATTCTTTAAGTATAGCTCAAATATTGAGTTATTTTTGTAACATTTGGTTTTCTAAAATTTAAAATAATAGAAATATGCATTAAAAATATTATATACAAAAAATAATTTAGTGGTTTAAAATTGCTGCAAAAAGTTTGTTTTGATGTTAAAAATATTGCACGTAATAATAAAATATTCTACAAATGTAATTTTTTTTTTTTTTTTTTTTTTAATTGTGTAAAAATACACGATTAACATGAGTAAAAATCATCATCTTTATCCATATTGGTAGCAAATGCAATTTTTAACATTGATAAATTATAAATGTTTACTTTGATGAGACGATTTCAAAATAATAATTTTGAACTAATTCAAAAAAAGTCAAAGAAAAAACAAAATTTACGCGTTATAAAGATATAAACGAAAGCTGCATTAGCAAGGCAAATAATGTAAGTGATGTATTTGTTTTTTCCTTGAAAGGAAAAAAAAAAAAAAAAAAAAAAGCGTAAAAGAAGTTGCCGATTATTTCCGCAAACGTCTTTTGTTTGACATTCTACAATCTGCGCCATTCGTCGATGCATAATAGAAACGGTCTACATCCACGTACGTAAGCGCACACGGCCAATTAACATAGAACAAGTCTCAAACGCGATGATCACTCGATGACGATATTTTCGATTTTCGATTTTTTTCATTTCAGAATTTTTCGTTTCGCACATACATATACGCATGTATATATAAGCATAACGAATTCTAATTTCATCAAGAATAGTGCGGCAGTAATCGGGAATCCATTCCATCCGTATTATTATTGCCAGAGGCACCGGGGCGCTTGTATTACATTGGCGTTCGTATTCAATTATCCCGCGCTCCCGTCAACCGGCTGATGAAAAAAGCTTTGCTTTCAATTGGAGCGAGACGAGGCTGAACTCTGGATATATGTACGTATATGCAAACAAAAGTGGGAATCTGTGCGAATATTTGAAATTGAAAATTTGTAAATGATATTTGTTGATTATCAAATAATTTTGATATTCAATGATTAAATTTATAGGCATTTAATTGATAAATTTTTTTAATTTAAAAAAATAAAATATTCCTGAAGCGCGGTATATGAATTAAGCAAATAATAACCAACTCGGAATGAAAAAAGAGCGATACGGAACGAAAGAATGCACTCGCATATATCTCTGCATATACATTGTATTTAATTATACGAATCTATATATATATACATACACACCTACACAAACACACACACACACACACATGTAGGCTAAGAGAAGAAGGGTGCGAATAAAGGAGGAAGAGGCAGAAACATAAGCGTGCAAGAGAATTCGAGTCATCGAGTCACGAGATATTACAACAATGCTCGTACAATTTCGAAGAAAAGGCGAACGTCGTTGGGTATAGACGAGATGAAAAACGATAAGAGAGAAAGAAAAGGAGAGAAGGGGGTAAACAGAGAACGGCTAAAGCAAAAGAGAGAGAGAGAGAGAGAGAGAGAGAGAGAGAGAGAGAGAGAGAGAGAGTAATAAATGGTAAGCTCGCACGCGCGCACGGGACGGTACATGGGCGAACCAACGGGAGGAAGAAAGAGCGTGGGATAAATGTATAGGGATAGACAGAGTGGTAGAAGAGAGGGCGCTTAAAGCCGTGCGGACCGCCGACGGCGTATACGTGCGGTAGCGCGCGACTCGCTCCGCGGCTTTCGATTCAGTCGATCCTGTGGCGCGGGTGAGTCGCGCGTTCTCGACAACTTATATATACATATACACACATATCTCTCTGCCTCTATTTTACACACAGACATACATGTATCTCGATAAATTTTTTCTTCCATTCTGATAAATTCGACTTGGTGAGTGCGCACAGGTAGCACACACACATACATACACTGCAGGTATCGATAAACCCGCACTTTCATCGCATTTTGATACGATGTCGTCCGCCGCTTTTTTCCAGTAGTCTTTTAGGCTAACCGAATCGCCGAAGTCAACATATATATATAAAAATACATATATACACCGGAGATATAAGCCGTGCAGGGTATACACGTGGTGGGGTTACATTTTTTCTCGTTCTTACTGTCATTCTTTAATTTATTCGAGAGGAAAGATTTTATTTTATTGCATACAGGGCGGGTTGTAAAACCGAGAGATTATTACACAAAAGCATAAAGGGGTGGCAGCAACAGCAGTTGTCGCAGGTGTGTGAAATAGGCAGTGTATGGTGTAGAGAGAAAGGTTTAGAGAAGGCAGCGATAGAAGCTACGCGCACGTTACAACGAAGAGGATAAGATAAGAGAGAGAGAGAGAGAGAGAGAACCCGGGTAAAGGATAATTAAAAGCGTTAAAAACCCACGAGTAATTTGTATAATTGCTGCAAGGCAATTAAAAGAGAAACTTCAGAGCGAAAGAGAGAAAAGAGAGAGAGAGAGAGAGAGAAATAAAAAGATAAAAAGATCGCAAGAGCGGTAAATAATCGCTTGCGCGCGTAGAAGATAAAATAAGCAGCAGTTTTAAGAAAAAGTCGCAGAAGAAGAAGTAGAAGAAGAAAAAGCATCCTCGGTTCAGCAACAGCGGTAGCGGCAGCAAGTGCTCGTTACAGATAAGTCGTCAAAGTGTCATGAGAGGCAGTTTTACAACGATCCGCCCTTATTGTCGGCCCCTTCTAGAGTCATGCATGTCGCGCCCCTTAAACGAGGTAAGGACGGATGCTTTAACACAACTAAATTTTATGTACGAATGTTTTTTTCTGTATCTGTCTACGTATGCGTATGTGTGTGTATGTCTGCGTGTGGATTAAGAGCGAGCCCAGTGTGCCAAGTTCATTATCGCGTTTGGCCGCTTTAAGCACGTACTTCGAGCTAGATTCGTCTTCGTTATATATAATTTTTTTTTTTTTTTTTTTTTACATACTATTTGAATGTTTTCTTTTTTTTAATAATTTATATCTCACGTAACACGCGTGTATAAACGTAGATATAAAATGGATAATCGAGACTTAACTCGTAATGTTTTAATTTAATTAATATTACAAAAGACGAAAGAGATGAAAAATTGAGAAAAAATGTGCAAAGCGTACAGGATATAGCGCAGCTCGACACTCGCGTTGCGTCAGCTAAGTAGATCCAGCCGTGTCGCGCCAGACGCTCAATCCAACGACGAGCCTTTCCTCTCTCTTTCTCTCTCATTTTCTCTCTCTCTCTCTCTCTTTCTTTCTCTTTCTCTCCCACGCGCTCACGGCGTAAACCCTCCAAAAATATCGCTTCACGGCTCGCGCTCGTTTCCCACTTTTTACTTTCTTGTGGGAGATCTACTCTCTCTCAAAATGTGTATCGATATTTTTTCTCCTACTCGCTGCGCGCGCGCGTCTCTCTATTTTTCGCTTTTCGTCATACAGTTAAAAAAATTTTGAGAATTCTCCCGGGGCCAAGTAAATACAGACACGCGCGCTGCGAGCGCACTTAAGTCGCGTCCATTTTCACGTGGTTATTGCGACGCCGGCTTGCCGTTGTTGAATGAGTCCGTTGGATAATAAAACGATGAATGAAGGGTAAAGGGTTCGCGTGTCTGTATGCGCGCGCGTGCGCGCGTGTATGTATGTATCGTGTAATATGTATAAATACTAACTGCGTCTGACTATACTTTTATTACTTTGCCTCGAAATTTTTAGATAAACGCGGTGATGCAACTCGTTGGCCACCGAGTCGCCTTCGTTTATGATTATATTGTTTTTTTTTTTTTTTTTTTTTTTTTTTTTTTTTTTTTTTTTTTTTGACATTAAGGAAGCAATTTGCCGAATTGAATATTACAATTCAATTCGATTAACGTTATTACACGAACCGCAAAAATATCGCTCATAATTACGTCGCCGTTATGTCGTATATCGCTTGATTATTAATGCACGAAAAATCAAAGTCGATTTATAAAATTAAGCGAGCGACGCGTATATGTATATGTTTCCGCTCGAAAATATCTCGAGAAATTCCTTCGAGTAGCCCAGTTAGCTTAATAAATATTTCTCCAAGTGTCCCACTAAAACTCGGAAATAAAATTTCCAAGTGACCTCTCCAGCTGCCCTATTCAAAAGAATAAAAAAAAAAAAAAAAAAAAAAAAAAGAAAAAAAGGAAAAGCTAGGCAAAATTCTAAAGCACGTAATGCCGTCGAATTTAAAGTTGTTTTTTTCTCTTAAACTTTTCTTTAAAAGCAGAGGAAGGTGAGAGGGTAAGAGAAAGAAAATAAAAAGAATGCAAAATTTAAAAACAAAATTTTCGCAATAAAACTCGTTTCCTTCGTCCTCCCTCTCGTTCTTACGTTAAATATAAAAAGAAACCGTGCGAATAAATAGCTCGCGGAGCCGGCAAAACCGGTGCGTATATACACACAGAGAGTTTCTTCGCCCGCGCGTCACGCGAAGACAATAAAAACATCGCCTCGATGAATCCATAGAAATCGAAACGCATACACATTACTGACACACTTATCCGGGAGAGCGTATAAACGCGAGCTCGCGGATAGGGAATGGGAGGAAAGCTACATAACGAAGCGAATAAGACGAGGAGAAATGGCAAAGAGGAAAAGTCTATCGCAAGCGTAGAAAAGATGGGGTAGTACGACTCGAGGCGTGGCTCTCTCTTTCTCTCTCTCTCTCTCTCTCTCTCTCTCTCTCTCTCTCTTTCGATCTAGCCGATGACATACAGCTATTTTATCGACTGGATCGCGCGGCCACTTATAGCTGCGCCGGATAAAAAAATGAGCCTCGTCGCCGAATTGAAATCAAAGAAAATAAAAAATAATGAAAGGACGGAGAAGATTGAAAAATCCTAGCGGCATTGCCACCTGCTACGCATTGACAATAGCCGGTTCGGTGTACTCGAGAATACGTGTATGTATATACACAGGTGTAAGCTTTAAGGGAGGGAAGAGAAGTTCCTTGCCGTACCTCTATATATCTAAATGGCGCTCTCGACCTTGGCATGCGTCCACCACGTTTTCTACACGCGCACGATCGAAGGCGCGGTCGTTTCTACGCCGTTACACGCGCCCGTATATAGCTTTATATGTACAGGCGATGGTGTGCGCCCTACGCTCTCTAATACGACTGCGAAAGAGAGAAAGAAAGACAGAGAGAGAGAGAGAGAGAGAGAGAGAGAAGAGAGAGAGAGAGAGAGAGAGAGAGAGAGAGAGAGAGAGAGAGAGAGAGAGAGAGAGAGAGAGAGAGAGAGAGGAAGAGATAGGAGAGAATGCGCGCGTCGACGCTTATCGTTAAACGGGGTGGATGGGAAAGCGGCGCGAAGGTACGAAAATCGGAGAGTGCCTCGATTATACGCGATGGTTTCGTACTCGTATAGGTCAAACTCGAACGTGAGTGATCGAGAGGGATGTACAAGGAAATAGAGATTGAGAGGTCGCTTGATTGGAAGGTGCGTTTTGAGAGAATATTAATTGATGGAAACGAACTCCCTATATATATATATATATACATATATAGTATGTCTCTCAATCGTCGGTAATGAACGAAATTTGCACAAACGAGGAATTCACGGAAAATAGACGTTCGATGAAAATTTTCGGTAAAACGATGAATTGATTTCAAGAGGTTTAATGCACGAATTTAGAATAACTTAATTTCTGCACAGCTATTTACATCGGCGCAATAAATTTAAATTATGTTAAAATGAGAATTACATACGATGAAGATATGCATGTATTTTCATAATTATTATTATTTTAAAGTTTACCAAAAAATATACAAATTCCATTTATTTATTGAAATCGATTATTTGTACAAAACATCGACTTTCACAAGCGATAAAATTTTTCTATTTAATTAACTCCAAAGTAAATAGTAACTAGGAAAAGTTTTATTCCGTACCTATTTCTTATCCTAACACAATTCGAATTAACCAAGTTACTCGAAATTGAAATTTGCCTTAGCTCTAGGGCTATAATTAAAAAAAGATGACGTGACGTCAGAAACTTAGTAAATTAACAAACGCGCAACGCGCTCGAAATAAAATTAATCTATAATCTATTGAAGAAAGATGATTAAAAGATAACGAATAAATATTGAATTAATGTCATAGAATGAACGTATTTATATAAACTTTATTTACGTTACCAAGAATAAATTAAAAATAGAATTTTCATATATAGATGTATACATACATTCGATAAATATAAGATAAAAACGATGAAATTACACATTAATAACGAAAGCTAAGTAAACGAATTAGTTATTCGTTACCGTAAAATCAACAGTTGACATAATTCCGCGTAACGGTCAGAGGCATCGAAAGACGATCGGGCAAAAAGTTTTCAAAACATTCACGTAACTAACATCTGAACCGTTTATGTGCTTTTTGTATTTACAAATGCCAAGAGATAATATTCGTGGAAACGAAAATCAACGACGGATAAAAATTACGCGAATGTAACACGCGTTATATATATTATTATTATTATTATTATTATTATTAACGGTGTGCCGTTTGAGCTCAATTTTACGCATAAGAGTACACTAATAAATATTCATAACCTTTTCGAAGATAAACGTAGACGCGTACGCAACAATTGTGCAAGACCTTGTACTCTCGACTCGAGCGCGCGCGTCTCGTCAATTCTACGGGCAGACACGCGGTAAACAAAAATAAAACTGAGCACGAGTTCGTCGTCGTCGTCGTCGTCGTCGTCGTCGTCGTCGTCATCGACGTCGTTGTCGTTGTTGTTGCGCCGGTCTCGTCCACGCTAAACTCGATTAACGTTAAATTATTTAATCACCGTACCTTCGCCGATAATTTTAATATTAGCGCGAACGCGAGCTTTTACAATTTTATATGCGACGGTATGAGAAAAAAAAAAAAACATTTCTTTCTCGTTAGCGCGTGAAAAATTAAAGAGAATAGAGCAGTAAGCAATATACGAAACGAGCTTTTCTCTCTCTCTCTCTCTCTCTCTCTCACACACACACACACACACACGAGTTACGTGCATAAGCAGTACGGATGCATATGCGAATCGTAATCCGAGCCTATTACTTGAAATAACGCGACGCGACGGAAAACGCATTCGCTCGAACGCCGGTGTTAGCGCGATGGGATATGACGTGTCTACGAGCGCGCGGGAGTTATTGTACCCGTCGCGTTATTGAATACGTCTTATGTTCTCTACACAACGCGGGTTTTCATACGCGCAAAGTCTCGCAACGTCTACGCACGAGCATATACGACATTTTAATTTCGGCCGGCTTTCAATGCTTTTCGTTATTCTTTTCGTTTCCTCTTAACTATATATATATATATATATTCATTCGTGTGCTATTTTCTATTTCGATTGTAGCTTTATGGCTTTTATTTATAGAATATAGAGCGCCGATCCCGTCGTTTTTCGTTCTTTATATACATATAGATTTTTGTATCGACGAGGGAATACTTTCGTTTATCCTTTTACTTTTTTTTTTTTTTTTTTTTTAATTTTACTTTGTCACGCTAAAATATTATAATGATTTTTACGCAATTTTATAACGTCCGGAGCGATAAAGTAAACTTTTTTATTAAAGTTCATTTCGCGTTTCTTTCTTTTAAAGAAATAACGGTGTATCTCGAACAAAAAATTTTCTCACACACACACACCCGTTGTAATAATGTTTTAGTACCTCCTTTACTTTTTTTCTTCCTTTAAAGTTTTTAGTCCAACGAATGATAAATAAAAACTACCAATAAGAACGCTTTTTTTTCACATAAAATTATACGCCTTGGCTATAATGACTTTATTTTTTATAACTCACTTTGGGTTTTAGCTATACGAAACATTGAAATATTGTTATCCAAAAAAAAAAAGTTCTTTATTTAACAAACGATAATTCTAAACGTTTGTTCCGTTTTTGAGATTGGAATTCGCCGACATAATGTTACCGTTTATAGATTATAGAAAAAAAAAAAAACTAAAAAAACTGATCTTCGCGTCGAATTGTCTTACCGCACCTGGTTTTATCTACTAGTTTTATGCTTTGCATAAATTTATACAACATTTGACGCAAACACGATTGAATTTTTCAGCTTTCGGTTTGAATTATAAACGCAAATACAAAACTAATCAAAAGTTATATTTAAACAATATTAGCAGCAAAGTTTCAAGTGCAATTATTTCTATAGTTTCGCGAAGGTAATCTTAGTGATCTACGTATACTACATTAGTACTTTGTATCTTAATGATTATTTTGCGATATTATTTAGCTCCTATTTTCTTATACTTTTTGTTTTCCTAATTTCTTTATTTTACCGATACTATTACCAATCCTCGATTCATTCGAAACGGTTACTTACTAAATATAAAACTTTTTTTAATTTTATTCACACTCGTCGACGATAAATTGAATTAAAAAAATACGTTAAAAAAGTTTTAGAACAATCCTAATCTATTTTTGTTTTCGCAAACAAACGAATCGCTGCGACAAACGATGTAATAAACGAATCCAACGACCGATCCCAAAATTAAACATTACGAGATATTTTCGAGCTTGAACTTTTCTTATAATAGTTTTTACCCCCTCGCAATAATTTTCACGCGCAATATATCGAAACGAACGATCCCAACGACGGCGACGAATACAACGGTCGCGCTAAAATCGCGCGGATAAAAATAATACAATAAAAAACAACGACGAGAAAATATGTAAATAAAACTAAAAATTAAAATGCGCACCGACAGCCGTCCCCCCACATCATGGAGCAGCAGGAATCCCCGAACAAATCAGTCCGCAAGATACAACGGCGCGGCAGGAATCACCGAGCGGCGCCGAGCTGGCGCCGGGCGCGTCGAGTCTGCGCATGCGCAACTGTTGGCCCAAGGGCGAAGGGAAAGCCGGGCCCCGGCAGCCTTCAGCCGAGCTTCAACAGCAGCAACACCATCAACAGCACCAGCAATACAACAACCAACAGCAACAACAGCAACAGCTACTCTTACAACAACAACAGCAGCAGCAGCAGCAACAACAACAGCAGCGCCGGCAACAACAATCGGGCCCGGGGAATCTGGGGAATGACGAAGACGGGGGTGGAGGGTGCCGAGGGCTGGAGGGGCATGACCCAGAGAAGGACGACCCTGTTCACCTCAAGAGACGGGTGGGACTCGTCAGTGGGGTGGCTCTAATCGTCGGTACTATGATCGGCTCGGGAATATTCGTATCGCCTTCCGGTCTCTTGGTGAGTTAACTTTTCTACTTTTTTTTATAAATATTTACAAGCGTGTATGTACATGTGTGCGTATGTGCGTGTGCGCGATCAAGCTCTCTCTCTCTCTTTATCTTGTTCGATAGATTGATTTCACTTTAAGCCGAGGCCGCTTGGAGGCTTCAAAGTTGCGGGCAAAGTCGAAAGTCTCTTTGTCGTTCATGTTGTTCGATTGTGGTAATTTTTTTTTTTTTTTTTTTTTTTCTGATCCTTTGGAGTACCGTACATAAATTAACGAAAGTATTTTGATATTCGAATAATAATTCAAATTAACGATAAAAGCATATCGTTCCCGAATATTCCTGAATACTTTTTATCCTCGTAAGCACGCCTCGACTTTAAATAAAAGGGAGAGTGTTAATTTATATGCTAAACGGATTTTCCACAAAGTTGTCTGATTTATTTTTTTTTTCTTTTCAATCGATAACATCTGAACCGTAGAGAGAACGATATCGTATAAATTAAAATTATAATTTAATTATAAAGTATATAAAAAAAAAAAAATATTAATTAAAATGAAAAATATTTATAATATCGATTGAAAAACAAAAAAAAAAAAAAAAATAAATGGCAAAGAATAATTTTATGAAAGTTACACGTATCAAATAACCATCAAATAAGTAAGTTCGGTAAAGTAGATCGTAAAATCAACTTTATATCGCTTTTATGTGAATTCAATAGCAATAAATTAAATATTTCATATTTTCACCGTAATAAAACGACGAAGCATTATTCTATTCATGTTTTAGCTTTGTAAATTGTAACAATGCAAAATATAAATGTATATGTAAAAAAAAAAAGGATTTCAATTATGTAAGCTAGCTTGAACGTTAAGGTATCCCGACGCGTACACATGTACAACGATAACTTTCTTTATTGATTCCCCATTACACAGAATACAGAATCGTATTTTAAATGTGGAATGAAAAATTTTTTTTTTTTTTTTGTTGTATTATACATATATATTTATATAAGTAAATAAAAATTTGTATTAACGTATGATTAATTTTTTTATCTTGCAAAAAGTGAGAAGGTATGTTTTTGGTTGATTTACGGGCTGATGTAATCGGTAATGTAGTACGTAGTAAAAATAAATATTTTTATTTGTAGTTTTTTATATTCGTTACTCATAACAATTCAATATGCGCAGTTTACGGATATGATAGAAATTATTTTTTTTTTTTTGAATCATTAAAAGTAGTGTCGATCATAAAAAAGTACTGCGAATTGAAACGCGTATGCTTCATCATACATTTTTTATTTCACATCGGTATTTAAATCGACATTTTAGCAGCGATGTTAACTCGTTACCATTATTTTATTTCATTTTTTTATAACTTATTTATTATAAAAAGTAGATGTACTTGTGTTTTTTATAACGAATCGTTTTAAAAATGAGAAATTTTAGTGATATAGGAATAATATATAGAATATATTTTGAATTTGTTCGAAATTTATATCAAGTATTGCATGTAAATATTGCATAGACGTAAAAAATTTTAATAAAAAATTTTTCAAAATAATGCATTCGATCTTTTGGTTTACGAGCTTGGTTTCAATACTACGTCGCAAACTCGATATTACGTTACAAATCCTATCGCGTAATACAACACTCGTATAGCTTTAATCATTTTGTTGATTAAAGTATTTTTATTTCCCTTTTTTTTTTCTTTGTTGTTTATCTTATTTTGTCATCGGATGAGCAAAGATGAATTTGTATATTTTTTCTGTCCGGTTATAAGCTGAAAAATTTGACAAAAAGAAAAAAAAAAAAAAGAAAAAAAAAAAAAAAGATTTACATGAAAAAATGTAATAATTTACAAATCTTTTTAATCGTTAATACATTTATTTAATAAAAATTAACGTTAAAAACCAAATGAAATAAAATTTATTGACTTTACTAATCTATACAATGACGATATACTCTTTCAAAAAATGTCAAATTTTTGGCACGAAAACAAAACGTACGTTATTCACGCTACGCTTGTGAAGCATTACGAAGGTGCACGAAACGAAACCCGAACCAAGAACAATGATTAAAATAATAATTATAACAAGTCGTTCGGTAAGAAATATATCGTCGAGTTAAAACATCCGAGACAGTAAAAATACCGTATAAGGGTGTTTAAACAAAAGGCGCTAATGAAATGTCAACAAATATAACTTTGTTAATAATACTTTTGAATCGCAATTATTTTTCAGCAAGACACATTCTTCTACTGTTACGCATTTTCGTAGCTCACTTTTTTTTTTCATTGTGAGAGCATTTGTTTTGCAAGAAAATTAGCATAGCGTATACATAGAAATGATAAAATTTTGATATTTAAATAAAAATGTGCGAAAAATCACGATATCGTTAAAAAATTAAGATGAAAACTCAAAACGATGACAAATCAAGTTGACAACAAAAAAAAAGCTATTTTTTTTTTTTTTTTTTCCATTAAAAAATTGATCAATTAACATATGTTCATCTTAATTAAACAGTTACGAACCGGCAGCGTAGGCATGAGCTTCGTCGTATGGACGGGCTGCGGTCTGCTGAGTCTTTGCGGCGCCCTGGCGTACGCCGAGCTCGGCACCATGAACACGAGCAGCGGTGCGGAGTACGCGTACTTCATGGACGCGTTCGGTGCGCCGCCGGCTTTCCTCTTCTCCTGGGTCTCCACCCTCGTGCTGAAGCCCTCGCAGATGGCGATAATCTGCCTGTCGTTCGCCCAATACGCGGTCGAGGCGTTCGCCGCGGAATGCGATCCGCCCCAGGAGATCGTAAAATTGGTCGCCCTCCTCGCCATCGTCCTCATACTCCTCGTGAATTGTTACAGCGTTAATCTTGCGACCGGTGTACAGAACGCCTTTACAGCCGGGAAATTGATCGCCATACTGGTGATCGTAGCCGGTGGCTCTTACAAATTGATCCAGGGAAATACCCAGCATTTGCAGAACGCGTTCGGCATGATCGACGAGGCGACGGACGACGAGAAGAAAAGCGCCTTCAACGTTGGAAGACTCGCGACCGCTTTTTACACGGGTCTATGGGCTTACGACGGCTGGAACAATTTGAATTACGTTACGGAGGAGATCAAGGATCCCTCGAGGAATTTACCGAGATCGATCATGATCGGGATACCGCTTGTCACTTTGTGCTACGCCCTCATCAACGTCTCCTATCTCGCGGTCATGTCGCCACTCGAAATGATCGGCAGCGAAGCCGTTGCCGTGGTAAGATTATTTTCTCTTTTTATCCCTTTATTATAAATTAGGCTAATTTCTCTTTACGAATTGTATAATAAATTAATTGCATTGACGTTTTATTTCAATCCGCATAAAAACGTAAGAAAAATATCTCTAAATGTATCCATATAAGATATTAAATTTTAAGCTAATGCAGGCCCATAGAAAAAATTTAGACGAGATATTTTATCGTTCATTGTTTGTTCATTTAAAATCATCATCGTGGATTAATTATTGTTTTTAAGTTTTCGCAATATTATTTGAAAAAAATATATATATATATATATATATATTTATCTTCGTTCGATCAAATTTAAGTTTATCATTTCAAATAGCAAATATCGAAATTAAAAATAGCGTCGGTTAAAAAAAAGAAAACGTTTGTCAAGTCACGGTAAAATTTATTACTCGATTTATTAATAACTGTCTGTTTCATACTTAAATTTTCTAGAATTTTTTTTTTTTTCAATTTCATAATATTATGTAAGCCAATAAGCCAGAACTATCTGCAAAATGTGAATGAAATTAATATAGTAAACCAAAAATAAACCAAAAGTCATTTGTTGGTTGTAAATTAAAAAAAAAAAAAAAAAAAAAAAAGAAAAAAATTTAATTACAATTTTTAATTAAGCTATTTATATGCACAGATAGTTCTTGCTTTCATCAGAACTAAGCGTAAGTTTTTTTTCGAGTAGATGCCAATTGAACGATACTTGGGTACACCTATCGTTTTCTGATTTAACTGATGGAAATGGTAGATGACAAGTAAGTTTAATAATTGTAATGTGACGTTATGGAAACACGATTCTCAAACTGTTCTCTCTTCTTCGACTTCATATCGTAATTAATAAAATTTTTTACTTAAATAAGTTACTATAAACACATAAATCGTAGTTTTTTTTCTAAGACATCATTTATTTTATTTTTTTTTATTTTTCTTTTTCTTTTTCTTTTTCTTTTTTTTTTTTTGCAATTTCATAGATTGTTAAGTAATTGAGCAGAAAAGTTAAGTACACGATAATTTTTCTAAAAATAGCTTTTATTAGTAGTAAACCTTTAAAAATCATGTGAAGAGTTACTTGACCTTTTAAAGACTCGAAGATCTAAGATCTTCTGAGTGTCATTATTTGCAGGTTGACTCTATCAATACCTTTTGTCTCAACAATTTTGAACTTGACACAGCAATTTCGATTTTACACAATCGCTAAACTAAAGTATGTTTCATAGTTTGATATTATTCAAAATATATCGTTTTCAATTCATTATTAAACGAATATGTCAAAAGTTTGATGCTCATTGTTATATGATGGTCAATTATTCATTTAAATTGTAGAAAACATTTAAAGGTATACTATAATGCACGTAAATTTTTCTATTTTTACCTATGCATAATTTAAATAAAGTTTTATTTATCTATTTTTTAAAATTTTGTAATTAATTTGACTTTTTTAAAATTAAACTTGAACTATTAAAGGAGAAGTTAACCGCACAATTAAATACGTAGTTGCGTCACTTTTTGAAATCAACGTTTAACGAGTCAATTTTAACAAAGTAAACTCACAAATAATTATTTCTACGTAATTCTCCTTGCATAGTTTAATCACGCCAACAACAATAATAAAAAAAAAAATAAAAAAAAATAAAAAAATAAATAAAAAAATAAAAAAAAAATAAAAATCAATAAAAGTGAATTTATTTCAATAAGATAAGTTTATTTCCTTACCACTATACTTAAGAAAATAAGTATATGCACGACGAAATGGGCTCGTAATAAACGCAAAACGTTCTTCTTCCCAACAGACATTCGGCAACCGCATCCTCGGAGTAATGGCATGGCTGATGCCGTTGTCGGTAGCGGTGAGTACCTTCGGCTCGGCCAACGGGACGCTCTTCGCGGCGGGTAGGCTGTGTTTCGCGGCGTCGCGCGAGGGCCACCTGATGGATTGCCTGAGCTACGTGCACGTGCGCCGTTTCACACCGGCGCCGGGTTTGATATTCCATTCGCTGGTGGCGGGTGCGATGGTGCTGTCGGGCAGCATAGACTCCCTCATCGACTTCTTCTCCTTCACCGCGTGGATATTCTACGGGGGCGCGATGCTCGCCCTCTTGGTCATGCGACGCACGCGACCGAATCATCCGCGGCCGTACAGGTGTCCCTTGATTATACCCGTTCTCGTGCTCATGATTTCGGTGTACCTGATTGCAGGGCCGATTATCGACAACCCACAGATCGAGTACCTGTACGCGGCCGGCTTCATCGCCGCCGGCATGCTGTTTTACCTCCCTTTTGTCAAGTACAGATATGTTCCCAAATTTATGGGTGAGTATAACACGAGTGAGCCGTTGGCTGTCCTATACTCTCTCGTCTGCTTTTTTTTAATTTTTCCTCGATGATAAAAATTGCGACGATAATAAAATAATATCCCATTTTTTACGCATTAATTTAAATATTATTAACCACATTGATTGATATTTTACTAATTAATGTTAAATGTTTGCAGAAGGAATAAACGCTTTTCTTCAAATGCTACTGGAAGTAGCGCCGACTGCTGCTGCTTTCGATTAGAATATCGCCCTCGCATAGCATTACAACAGCGTACAACGATACTTACTACCAATAATTTTGTTGTTATACCGTCTTGGTCCTATGTATTGTTGTTGAAGAAAGGCTTTGGAAATCATTTTACAAACACACAGTTGTGAGACAAAATAAATAATGTGCTCTCGAGCAGGAAGCGGCAAAAAATAAATAAATAAATAAACAAATAAAAGATGAAACTGATCTGTTAGGACGACTAGAAAGATTACAGATTTTACAGAGACATTATTTTATTACTTGTTGTTTATTGGTTATTAACGATATTACTACTATAAAATATAAAAGAAAAAAAAAAAAAAAAAAAAAAAAAAAAAAATGCTTGTAACAAGAATTTATCGTTCTGATAAAATAAAAGATTTTATGCAATATTGATGTATTTACGTCTACGAAAGCTCATTTCCTACTAATAAACATCCTTTCAAACCTTCTTCCTAAATTTATCAAATAATTATTAAGTATTATTATTTAGATGTTTTAAAAAAATATAGAACATTATTTCCACATCCATTTATTATATTAAATTTAAGTTTTTACCTATGTATACGTATACGTTACACAAGATTTTGATATTTTATGCGCAAGATGTTGTAAAAATTTACTCATGTTGAAAGACCGTTAAATATTAAAAAAATTTTTTAACTCTAAATAAGAAAATTGTTGTGTAAATTAAATTCCGAGTTGATTAATGTGATGTTTTTAAAATATTTATGTTAGCTGCACTCTTTGACACAAATTAGAAGTAAAATTTTAAGCATTATTAAAATTACGTTTCGACAAAAATTATTTACACAATTTTTTATAGAATTTAATGGTAAAGTTTGTGTATTTTTAAAAATTAATTTACAATAAAGAAATATACATGTTAGATTTATAAAATTTAAATAATAAATATTTATTGATAAATATTAATATTATTTAATTTTACATATCATTTGAACATTTTTTCTAGTCTTGTTAAATTTCATCGAATCAACGCATTTCTGCTTTTTAAATTTACGTGTGCACGTGTAATATGATATGCCAATGAATTAACATTGTAAATAGTGTTAATAAAAAACATGACGTAATAAATTATTTTGTACTTTATTTTATAATTCGCGCTTCTTTTCTAGCAGTACTCTAATTGGACGACGACAACGCCGGCATTTATGGAGGCGGCAAGTGTAGCGCAATAATACAAGGTGTCCTAACCTCCAATTTTATTCGGAAAGACTTGTCCCGGTATGGTCGTGACTTGAGCGTTGCTGCTGGTCAGCTGTCTTTACGAAAATTGTACTTTAATTCCAATAGAATTTTCTCTAATATTTTAAGAGAATCGAACGTTTATTCGACGCGGTCATTCGTCAAAGAGACAGACTTTTTACTCTCTTGAATGCAGAAGACTCAGTGAAAGATGTCTTTCTGTATTAGAAGTATTTCAAATAGTAGTAGATACGTTCCTACGTTTGTCGCAAGTGCTCAAGGATGTACAACACGACAATTTAATACTCAACAATCGAAAAAACACGCTAAGCCTGCGACAACGTCAACATTTTTAAACAAGGTAAAATCTTGTTTAAATTGTAAAATAAAATTGATATTAATCAATTTATTTATATTTTTGAGTAAATAATCATTCGTTAACAGCATTGACGAAACAAGTTTTTACCGGTCGAATCCTAATTATTTCTCTTATGTAATAAAAATTAGGTCGTTGGTGTCAAAATTTGATGTTTCATTTCTTTTCATCACTTTATTATATATTTAATAAAATTATCATTGATATTGTTTGCTATTTTTTTTTCAAGAAAACATCACATTTTCTTTTAGTTTTTAGGATATAATGC
Organism: Chalcis sispes; assembly: GCA_949987625.1. Lineage (NCBI taxonomy): Eukaryota > Metazoa > Arthropoda > Insecta > Hymenoptera > Chalcididae > Chalcis > Chalcis sispes. The sequence goes on from OX465096.1 coordinate 8,021,302, forward strand.
ACCTCCAACTTCATCTCTCGAAAGCAAAGATGACTATAAGCTTTCTACAATACGTAAAGAATCGAATTTGTATTCTAATTCTCTACAAATTAAGCACTTAATCGATTTATCTAAAAATAATGTTAAGAGTGCTAATGGAGTTTATCGATTTTCAAATAATGAAAACTATGAATTACTTCCTCAAGTGATTAATCAAACATTTTGTATAAATTCAGTAAGAGATCAACTAATATTTTCTAATTATTCAGGATTAACTGACAGTCAGACATTGCTTATCAGTAAAAACGAAAATTCAGAATATGAAAATTATAGAATAAATTTCACGAATGCAGTAACATGTACCAAAGACAAAACCAAAACTAGATCATCTACCATATTAAAAAATGCATCATTTGTTAAGAACTCAGATTCAAGCAATAGCTCGGTACAAAAAAAAAATGGAGATAAAAAATCAGATGATTTAGAAGAAATATATAATGTGTTAAGTGTTGATGTAAGTTATTTATTTTATTTATATTTTCTATTTAAAAATAACTGGATATCAAATTAATATTTACTTAATATTGCTTCTAATATAATTATTGTAGTTGCCAAGATTATTCACAAAAACATGTGATTATAGAATTTATCATCCTGACATAGAATTTGTAAATAATATCAAAGGAAAAACTATAAAGTTTGTATTATTTTGTATTTTTAACTATACATATACATATATAATCTTTTAATATAATACGAAATGTTTTGAATTTAGAGGTCTATCTCAATATATGAAAGAAATTACTACGTTAAGAGTCCTTGGGTATATTAGATTTACGCATGTAAACCTTGATGTTCTCAAAATAACAATGCATACTTATGATAGTACTATTAAAGTTCGTTGGCGTATTGTTGGTGTTACCGCATTTAAAGTTTTCCTTAATTTTTGGAAATATAAAATGTCGACAAAACCAGTACCAAAAGATACTTCTAAGTAAATTTCTCTTTTCTACACTTTATCATGATTTAATATTCAATATAATAATATAAAAATAATATTTACTTTTTTAAATTAAAGGTGGTATGATGGTTTTTCAACATTTTACATTGGAAAAGATGGTTTAATTTTTAAACATGTCGTCGATAAAGTAATGCCTAATCAAGATGTAGAAGAAATTAAGGCAAAAAATGATCTATCATCGAAATTAGCAACACAACTTTCATTTTCAAGATTTAATTAAATGCTTGAATTGATTTGTCTTAAGTGCTGCTTTATTTGTATATCCTGTATAATGAAGTCATCAGAAATTTAATTAGATAAAAAAACTTTTTTATTATTTTTCAAATAGCATTTACGCGAGATAAGTTGAGTGCTGCATAAATTTAAATATATGCAATCCACTAATCATGTTTTGCATACTACATGAAAATTATAATTTTTATAATATCTGTTTCAATCTGTAAAATACTAATTAAAAATAACTTAGACATATCTTTCTGCACTACCAAACTTTTACATTTTTTAATTAAATATTATTAAAATCCTTTATTATAATGTTTCTTATCATTAATATGAATTGACTCATTATTTGTTTTATTATTTGAACGAGAAATCAGTTACATTATATTTTAATAAGAAGTCTTTTCAAGACATAAATGAACTGCTTTTTAAAGAATTTCTTCAAACTTATAAATCAAGAGCTTTGAATTTACAAATTAATTCGAAGATTATTGACATAAAGATTTTTATAAATACAAAAGTAATTGTGCACATGCTTAAGGATTAAACAGAGAAGGTAAATTTTTGTTTAACTACATTTTCACGGTTCGATTTTTTATAAGTTAAAAAGCGACGATAAATCGAAAAATGTTAAGTTTTTATTTTTGAAATAAATAAAAACATTATCGCGAATTTATGTATCGAAATTAATGAAACTACAAAAATATTTTAATATTTAGCAATTAACAAGTATTTAAATAAAAGATTCTTAAATCTAAACTTCACTTTTTATGCAAGCAATTGAATTCTGCCGAATATGAAAAAGACTCACTGAAACATAACTATTATAGAAACATGGTAGATTTCTCGATTTTAACTTATATCTATCTATTTTGTAAGTTAATTATCAATTGTATTATCATTTTTCTTTTTGTATTTTTGTTTGGTGTGTTAAATTTTATTCGTTTTACTAAGTTCATTTGAGGAAAGCGTTGGAATAGTGTTTTGCTTATAAATATTAAAGGTGGCAATTTATAATAAAATTAATTTCATCATTTAACCCGAGATCGGTCGCTAATATGTCCCCAAAAGACCGTAAAATAAAAAATTTGCGCACTCCTTATGACTTACGGCATGCGTCAACGCTTTGCATCAAGTTATGCTTTAGACACGTTCTAACGAGTTTAATGCATGTTAGTTAAGTGTTTGATTTTGTGTAGCGTAAACGTTTTTGCGATTTGTTTTTGTAAATGGTCATTTCAATATGCGACCGATCCCGGGTTAAAGCGAAATTACTGTGAAAAAAAAATGTATAACTATTGCAATGCTACCTAAAGTTTTATTTGAAGTTACGATTTTAAAATATTTTATATTTTACTAATTTTGAACGATTGACTTCTGAGTAAAAATTCCATTAGAACATGTAAACTAAGAAATTTTAAAACGCGAAGGAGTATTAATAGGTTTAGATAGCTATTTTTATAGTGATTTAAAAATGATAAGTGCTTGATCATGTATCAATTTTTATCAAAATCTTTGTTATTACCGATAAAGCAAAGTAAAGCTAATTCTAAAGATAAATCTTTATTCGTAAACTCTATAAATTTACAGATCTTTATCTGAAATTCCGCATTTACATGAAATTGTACAATATATTTAGGTATACTTTTTATAAATTATAGTGCATTTGAAACACCCTGCGGTGTAGAATCATTATCAAAGTTACATACCATCGCTTTATATTACAAAGACGGATTTGTTTAACAAAATGAGTTTTTTGATACGTATTTGTTTAAAAATATTAAATTTATACATCGATTAATTATTTTTATATAAAAAAATAAAAATAGAGATTAATAGGTTGAATAAGAAAATTATTTTATTAAATGGATGGAATGATTAAATAATGTATTTTAAAATGCAATGCTTTCAAATTTGACGTATGAAAATTATACATAAAAGAATAAATTTTAGTTATTTTGTTACAAAAATATATAATACTTATAATTCTAAATTTAAATAAATAATTTTTTTTTTTTTTTTTTTTTTTTCTAAGTACTCATATACATATAAAATATCGATGAATAATAATTTTATATCTTTTTTTTTACATGTCGTCGATCATTCACGCGCTTTATGAATTTACAAATGAATTCAGAGATGATAAACATAGAGATTTTTACAATTAGAAAGTTACTTGTACACCAGTATTTAAATAAAGTCAAAGAGCGACCGGAGCACGTTATTCTAGAGCGATTTTTGCACAGATCAAGCGATAAATTAAAACCGCAGGGTGATTGCAAAGACTCGCGCTTTATCTTATTTAAACAGTCTATCTCGTACGAATTGATCTAAACAACTGCTAAATTTCTTCAGTCGTCGATACTCGTAATATCCGGACTACAGCCGGTTTTAATAACGGCTCTATTTCCCTTTTTGATCTCCATGGCGAGCTTGTAACCGAGCTCGGGCCTGCGATCTCTCCCTTCGACCATCGCTTTAACTTGGCTCGAGTTGACGATGACGCCGTTGCTCACGATCACCGAAGCCTTCGTCCGCTCTATGTCGACGAGATCGACGCCCCGGCTGCAATCGTCGACGAGGATCGTGCGATATCCGCTGGTCAGCGCGTCGATCGCCGTCGCGCCCACGCACACGTCGTAAGCGACTCCGCAAATGTAGATGTCGGTCATTCCGCGTTCCTGCAGCTGCGAGGACAGCGTCGTCTCCGTCAGCTTTTTATTGTCCCAAAATACCGAGTAAGAGTCCACCTCCGGGTTCGTTCCTTTGTAAACCTTCACCCCGTGCTCGACGATTTTTAAATCCTTGTGAAGCTCCGCTCCCCAGGAATCCTGAACGCAATGACGAGGCCACAGCCGTTGCTTTAAAAGTGGCGGTCCTTTGAAAGTTACCGTGTCGTAAACCCGAGCCTCTTTCTTCGTTATTCCGCTCGATTCGTCCAGTTCTCTACGAAAAATTAATATACCTTTTTTGTTTTTTATCGCACTTTGCGCCTTGTGATTAATTATATGGCTCTAAAACTTTTTATATTTTGGATTTTGGAAAAAAAAAAAAAAAAAAAAAATCACGATTTTCAAGTAAAAAATTCAATAAAAAAAATTATTAATTTTAATACACGGGCTTCGTGATTTATTTTCGAAGAGCTTTAATTATAGCGTTAAAAAAATTGTTGATTTGAAATCGCGCTCAGAGCTCGTTCGTTTAACAAAGCATTTTTCAAGCAAAAGATTCGCGATAAAAAAAAATGTTTATCTATATTTTATAAAGACGTTTTCACTCGGAGGGATCATAATAACGTTTCGTTATTAATATCAACGGCCAGATTGTTCAAATAACGTATATCATTTCGTGTCGTATATCGCGTGCCGTAGTCGTCGGCGCTTATCTCGTCGAGGTATATCAAATAACGAAAAATGGATTAAAATACTTATACGTACCGTAAATGCAGATTATCGATGAAAGATACGTGATCTACGGGGTGCCAGTCGAGAGAGTAAAATACAGCGTCGAACGGCACCGTATCCAGGAGTTTGTTTATAGGCTCGATAACTTCCGAGCCGTCGTGACGGGCGGCACATTTTTTTATGTTCAGCGAACCGGATATAAAATCGTTCTGCACGTCCACAATGAGAAAGGCGCTCTTTGGACGCGTGCATACCTTGATCCATTGATTCCAGCATATCTGCTTTTATTAGCGCTTTGTTATCCATCAATTTTTTTTTTTTTTTTTAATTTTTTATTTTCCTTTTTTTTTCTTTTATATTTGCTATCGATAGAATTTTTTATGTTCTTTTTTTTCTTTTTTTTCTTTTTTTTTTATAAATTGTGGTGATCGTTAAAACGGATATTAATTTTAAATACTATAATGTATCTTGTGAATACAAGTCGTTAGAAATATTATCGTTACGTTATATAACTTGTAACCGAAATAACTATAACGTCGTTCAAAGAATTGTTGGGAAAAAAAAAGAGTTAAGGCCAGGTAATATAGCTATTTGTAAGCGCAATTAACTAGAAAATTTAAAAATATCAATATCACACTTTTTTAACTGCGTTTCCTATATTTCAGCTTATTGCCTACTTTACAATTTCTACTAGTTTTATTTTTTTACAATGTATCAATGTTTAACTTTAGTATCCGATGACGTCACTATGATGTAACTCGGAAGTTACAAATGCCGTGCAAAATGAAACAAGTTTCAAATAGAGCGTTAATAATCATTAACTTGAAAAAAAAAAAAAACACCAAAAGTGACGAAATTTACGTCAAATTTATAATTTAACGACTTAAAATTTAAAATTTAAAATTTAAAACAACTTTTTATTTTTCTACATTACTACATAAAAATAGATTGTTTATTATGCATATATTAATTTTACGCCTTTAAAATTCATATATTCAATAGTTTTCTTAAATTTAATGAAGGATTTGATTTTTAAAAAATTATTATTTCCTCAAAGTTAAAATAAATTATTACCAAACAAATTATATCGTATAATATTAGAAAATCGTAATATATATTTAATATGTACATTTTCATTATTTTTACAAATTTTATTGTGTGATAAAAATGAAAACTAATTCAATTTTATCTAAAATTACTATGACATAAAAACGTTTTCCTCTTCAATTAATAACGTGTCATTTTAATTTTCTGTCATAAAAATAAAACAAATCTTAATAATAAAACTAATAAACGATAAATTTGCACGCTCAAATAAAATATAACCTCAAAATGTTCAATACAAACAAATCGTATAAAATTTGCCATCGAATAAACTTTTATATTTTCTCCGATGAATTTGAAATCGAAACGAACTGCGGAAAAAGATTGGAATATAAACTCCTTCGGTTCTATATAGTTAAGGTAATAACGCGAAAGCCCGCGCGCACCCGCGCCTTTATCACGGCAACATACAAACCTCGAATTCCTTCCTGTCGATTAAACCATTACCATCGGTATCGAACACCTCGAATATGTCCCTGAGGCGGTCCTCCTCCAAAGCGTAAACCTTCCCTCGATCGTTTCGAAAAAGCGCCTTGCAAATAAGCTCGAATTCGTCGATCGAGAGAAAACCGTCCTGATCTTTGTCGAAAGTTGTAAAACACGCGTTCATGATTTTCGTCGTCGGTACCGCGGCGTCGCTCGCGCGCTTTCTCTCTCTCTTTCTCCCTTACGGGTTCGCTTATGATCTCCGTATGGTATATCCTCCGAGCAACTCCGAGTATAGTCGAAAGTAAACTCGCGCACGCGCGAGCTCCGACTAACCCGCCGCGGACGCTACGCCGCTGCTAAGGTGCCGGTTTGATCGATACGCTTTAGCCGCCGTCGTCGTCAGTTCGTCTCTAGCGCTTACTACTGGCTCGTCATACTGCGCGAATTACGACAGCTTACTCACGCTTGTATACGGCAACAATTCATCGACGTCGACGCGGCAATTTGGAAATATACGTCATTTGACTCGTCGATGTGTACTCCATGCGCTTTTTCTCTCTCTCGCGCTCTCTCTCTCTCTCTCTCTCTCTCTCTCCCTCGTTCTACTAAGGAATGTTTTTTTCTCGCTCGTTTTCAAATATATGTGTATTCACGTACCCGTACGTGACCGACACACAAGGGCGAATAGTAAAGCTGATTTCGTTTGCCGATAGGAATCATATTCTAAGTCTATTATGTACATATGCAATATTATCAGAAAACGCGCGCTCTTGACGTGAGGTAAAATATAAATTTAGTTCCGCACGCTACGATTACGAATACGTTAGTTTCACACGATTATGACATAACGCAAAAAATTTTCATTCTTTGGTTTTTTTTTTCAATCGTCGATTAGATTAGATTATTAAAATATCGAAATGAAAGATGATTAATGCTTCGGTGATTATGTATTCACATAAAAATGTTTTGTTGATGCGCATGATCTACTATTATTGTTCAAATACCTGACACACAAATATTTTATGACAAACAAAAAGAATTTTCTGACGTAAAAATTCAATTTACTTCACCGCAATGAACATTCATTTTTATTCTCAACGATTATGCGCTATTACTATTATTATTATAATTAAATAATAATATGAATATGTATTCAAAGTTTTGTATTGCATTTGGGATATAATGCATTTTTATTTTATAAACAATTTTTTTCACGTCGACTTTAAAATAACAAAATATTCAAATATACGGTAAAATATGAAAATAAATTTTTTGTTTGTCATAAACGTCATGTATTTTAATGAAACATTGGAAAATGCGATTAAAAATAATTACACTTCCTGTATTATACATTAACATAAAATTTCAAACTAAAAGTTTTCAAATATTGAAAAAAAATAATGTCAAAACTTCGGATGAATTTTAAGTCACGTTAGTAACATTGGAATACGTCAATCGCGTCAAAAAGTCTGATTCTTTAACATATAGGACACATCGTCTATAGTTTAGACACAAATTGCTTTTATATAGTCATGAAAGGTGTGTTCGATGCGCAATTTTAAATTTAGACCTGCATGCTGATTTCTTATATAATCAACTAGGTAGCGTAGATTTAAATTTTTGGTTCAGTGAACAAATATAAAAGCGATCCTTTTCTAAATTCGAATTACGTTATATAAACTTTTCAACATTGTTTTACAATATAAAATTAAACAAACAAATATGTTTTATCCTTAGAAAAAATAAACCGTGGAATTTTTTAATCAAAAAATATTTTTCAAACGTGAATATTTTTAAACTAATATGATTTTGATAAAATGAATTGATCAAATATATTGATTGAAAGATAGAAAAAATTTTTGACTAAAATTTTACTACTTTACTTGATTAATGGTTTATAAAATTAAACTTATAAATAAAAAAATCATATATTTATAAATGTAGATTATTGCCAGATGTGGTCAATTGAACGATCAAACATTAATTGACCGTAAACCACTTTTTTCAAAGTGAAAACGAGTAAGAAATATCGAAACATTAATTAAAATTAATTTTTTTTTAAAGGAATATAATGGTTAATGGCAGATAAATTTATTGCATGATTAATTTTTTAAACTTTTAAAAGATTTATTTATAATGAATTTTTGTACAACGACGTTTCTTAGACTCACTTGGAATTTTTCCTCTAACACATTCGCGCTCATATTCTACAATTCATATGAAATTATGTGGTAAAAAATAACATACGTACTGAATCTTTAAGAAAAGAGCTTATCCATAATAGATGGGTAGAATTTGAAATATTTGAAATTTGAAAAATTCAAGTGTAAAAATTATAAAGGAAATAAGAATCTTTTAAATGCAAAATTTTTTAATTTCGCAATGACTTTATAAATAGCTTAGTGACGTTTTACAAAAATTATAAAGGTAAACATACTTTTTTTTTTATTTTTTTTTTTTTTTTTTTTTTTTTTGTTTATAAATTAATTTTTTACAATTTAAACAGTTGTTATCATAGCATATGTACAAAACGTGAAAATATTCTAAAACTACAATAAATCTCATATAAAAGTCGGTGGGTAAGAAGTTTGAATAGAAAATGAAAAATCCATGTGGCAAGCTCGCGCTTTGTCGTGAAAAACAAGCTATAAATATTTTTTTATCGAAAACGCATTTTAATATAAGTAACAATTATATTTATTGAAATGCTCGTTTTACGAGCCAATTCGCAATTATACAAAGGTTCGTAGTCTTTAATATCGAGCGAAACGATTGGTGATAATATGCGCTCAATCATAAATTTTGGCAGTTATAGCACGCTTGAAATTCTCATAACATTGGCATGAGTAATATTCGTCGTCATTCGTTATCAATATTATTATTATTTACTAAATATTATCGTATTAGTAAGGACTGCTTATTAAGTTGATTTCAATATGTATTAGAAATCAGTTTGACCAATGTCGATACATAAAGTCTCACTCATGATCAATTCAACTATACAAAATGTTTTTAAAAAAAATATTTCGATAATTTTTATATCATCGGAATTAAACAATAAATTGATAATTCGTCTTGAAAAAAAAAAAAAAAAAAAAAATAATAATAATAATAATAATAATAATAATAATACCAAGAAACTCGTGCACAGATTTTCATTCTTTCATACATGCGAGGCAGTTCATCGGTGATCGAATTGATACAGCATTGCTAAATCAACGCAGATATTTACAAAGACTCATTTATAGCATCTTTCAACATTGGCAGCACCTTTTAACGAATTTTTTATCGTTGTTGAGAAGACAGTTGAAATGATACTTTTGACTAATATCTGAAGGGTCGATCATACATGTATCGTAAATTCCTGCCTTTCCTGCTCCTTTCGTTGCTGATGCCTAAAGGGATATTTATGTATTTTTATTTAAAATGATAAAAAAAAAAAAAAAAAAAAATACGAAAGAATCAACTACGGCCCTTGTGTTTCCATCATCGTTTAGAAGAAGCTAAATACATTACATAAATATTTCAAAAAAGTACATTAATTTTCTTTAGTAAATTAAATAATATAAAAAGGTAAAATTATTAAACAAACTAAATATACCAAAATGCTAAATAATTAATAAAAAAAAAAAAAAAAAAAAAAAAAAAAAAAGATTTTGATAAACAAATAAACTAATATTATAATTGAAATTAATTTACTTTTTACTTGAAGTACTAAAATGCGTCAAACTATTTATTCTACTTATTTTAGCACGAACTTGAGCTGTAAATTTATTCCGTTAGTATCGTATAAATTATAAGTGTCAAATTAAAAGTAACCCTGAACTTCGAAACCTAGTATCATTTAACACATTTTTTGTTTATTCTTCAAACGTACGTAACGAATGTTCGTGAAAATAAAATCAATAGAGAAGTTATTTAGGTAGTTACGTATACAAAAGTGAATTATACGGCAATACAAGCAGAAAATTGCACGAGGATATTTTAAAATAATTTTAAACTTTTGAAAAGTATTTCTTTATTTTATGTCTTTTAAATTTCAAGCATTTGAATATCCGGAAATAACGTCTGGAGTTTCGTGCAGTAGCACTTATCTTTAGAGCATCTTAAATCAAAGATATATTTACTTATATTTAAACATAACAGCTTCGATTTCTACAATCATTCGATTTAAATTTAACACGTGATGATAATTTTAATTAAACATTTCATCGAAATATTTCCATAATTTCGAATGATTTTACGCAGCGATTGTTTTATACAATCATACAAATCGAATAAAAATAAAAAGAAAATTGCATGTATCATTACAACTTAACTCAGCGTGAAAACCCGAAGCATATAAATAAATAGCGACGTTACCTAGCAAGCATGGTCTCAACGGCTTCAATGGGAAGTCTACCAAGACTACCACCGTGCCGAGCACCGATGGACTGCCTGCGCCAATCACGAGTCTCGCGATCTCTCTCGCCCTCGGCTTCGATCAGTTCGCGGCTGTCGCTGAAACCGCTCGGCGGCAGCAGCGTCATGTCCTCCACGGAACTGCACGCGGTCCAAATGCAACAACAAAAAGAACAAATTCACGTGGTGCGTACTTGTTATTTCGTAACACTTTTTTTTCTTTTCTTTTCTTTTTTTTTTTTTATTTTTATTTATTTATTTATTTTTTTTTTCATTCGAAAATCAGCGTTTACTTCGGCTTCGTTAAACAAAATCAATCGTTTAAAGAACAACTAATCTAATTATCAAATAATTACCGACTAAAATTTATACGATTGACTACGTAACCGATAATATTGGTATTAATACGATGTTTTACAAATTTTTTATTTTTCATTCATGAAATAAATACATTTTTTTAAATACATTTTTTATATTTATAAAAAAGATATTAATATATAAAATATAGTTTGTATGATCGAGTAAAAATAAAGCGTAAAAATATTTTTTAAAAATACCAATATTGAATATTACTTATATCTAATTATCACTCTAATAAAACAAAATAAACGAGCGACTGCACCTGATAAATGTGCTCAAACAAAAAGCGAAACGAGAAAAAAAAAACCCATTGGGGAAATGCACAGCGTCCTCCCAATAATGAAAATAAGGAAAAAAAAAAAAATAAATAAATAAAATAACGAAAATAAAAAGAATCGAAAAAGAAATATTTCAAATAGAGCAAAACCCGAGATCGATAATGGGACTGTGAGTGCTATGTGAAAGCAAACAAACCTTGGCTACCTTCGAGTGGACCGGCTGCTGGGCTGACGATTGCGACGTCTTGCCAATGATGGCGAGCCTTCGTTGTTGGACTCAGTACTCGACTCCACACCGCGCGAAAATACATCTGTTACGGTTTTTTCAGAATTTAAAGTATATTTGATCCATTTAATGTATAATTGTCATCAGTATTTTAATTAAATACTTTAACGGCTTTAAAAATTAAAGTATTCTTTAAATATAAATATACATAAAAATATTTATTTAAAAAAATTAATTTTAATGAAATCGATATTTTGATTGAACGCGTAAACGATATAAAAAAATAAAAATAGTAGATCTTTCTAAATATAAAAGTTAATGAAAATATAAATTAAAATAACCTTATTTCAATAAAATTGTAAATTAAAGGGAACGAACTATTGGGAGATAATTAATGTTAATAATTAATAATGATGGAATGGTATGCAGATGGGGTGGGGTGCGGGGCGGGGAGGGGGGGGGGGAGCAAAAAAGGAATTGCTCTTGGGGCCTTTTTTCGCAACAGATGTTCTTTCTAAATAAATGAGAAACAATCTCCTTCGAGTTGTTCTCATATAATAATAGACAGAGAATATATTATAACGCGCAGAGCAAATTATTCAAGCGACAAAATAATTTAAAATAAACACATAAACGATAAATCATAATTGAAAAATAAAATTTTTGTCAATTTAAAATAAATAAAAACTAACCTCTACATGGTTTGACGGGAACTCTGTAACTAGGTCCAGCACATTCACCGCAAGGACTACCCGATGTATCGCTACCCGAACCCTGTCGATTGTTTCTCATCTTGCTTTCGGCTTCAGCAATGCTCGGAAAATACCGCTGCTTGTGCCACCTTGGTGTTTTCGATCTAGATCATATCAGAGTTTATTCTTTTATTTTAAAAGCTTAATAAAAATTATGAGAACTCGATTCGGTCAGCTTCACCTTTCAAAATCAACGCTGGAGCGCTCATAATCTATCGTGTTCATATCTTCATTTTCCAAGTGACCGAAAGTTTTGAATTGCATCGTATAATCTAGTGTGGCAGTGGTAACGGCTCTATTTTCTCGCCCCGGTACGCTAAACGTTGCGTAAGGACTAATTTCGTACATTTCTAACAGAAATTGAACATGTTTGTTAAACAAACGTAAGAATAAAAATAAAAAATGTAATTTTTTAAAAACTCTTTCAAATTTTCATTCTAGTAATTTTTTTTTTTAATTTACCTGATCCATGATCTACGGCAGGTTTATGATTATCTTGTTTCACCGGTGAGCTTGTATAAACTTGATGGTTTCGCCTATTGTCCCGTTCAGCTGTCGATTTCATTTGAACAGTAGACATGCAACTTGATAAATGATGATGTTGCTGATGTTGCGGATTTATACCCAAACCGGTTTGTTGCTGGCCAGGTAAAATATCTCCTAGATAATTACCTCTACAACAAAAAAAAAAAAAAAAAAAAAAAAAAAAAACTTTATATTATAAATATTTGATCTTTTACTTTTTAATTAATTAATAAATTTAATTAAAATTATTTATCAAAAAAAATAAATAATATTCAAAAAAACTTTAATTAATTTCTTTAATAAAGTAAATATTTGAGGCTACTTACAAATGTAATAGAATATCTTACCTTCCATTACGTTTAAGCATGACGTAACCAACGACAACTGCCGAAATAATAAGTATAATAGTACAAATGAGTGGTATCACAACGTATAGAACTTTATAGTTTCCGGCAGACCTCAGTGAATCTTCATCCATGATAAGATCATTAAGAGGACCAATGCTTACACCACTTAGGGTTGTTGTTGCAAAGTCCATAAGAGCTTGCGTCGAACCAGCATCGTTGTGAGCTGTCAGTCTTAAACTGTACCACGTTGCGGGTTTCAAATCGCGAATAATAATATTATCTGTAGCTTGGCTTGTTACAAGATTCCATTGTTCTCCGCCAACTTTTTTACGGAACTCCACAGTATAATATTCGATTGGACAATCGCCATTTGGCCAGTTAAGAAGATACAAACGCACCGAAGTAGCGTTGGCGACTATTATGTCTCGTTCTTTTGGTATTAATGGTGCTAGAAATATTTGTTTTATTTTTATTTATAAACGCAAATACTGCAAAGACAAAAAACTTAAAAATTTTTTTTTACATCTTAGATTTTTAAATATTTTTTAAAATCAAAAAATTTCAATTAATTGATTTATAATAATTTACCGATAATTTTCAATAAAAAATAATTAGAACATATTTTGTTTATATTTGAAAGACGAAGTAAAACTTTAACAGTTGATAAAGGAGATATTTGCAACTTATAATTAATCACCTGTGCCCTTTGTGGTGGCGCTTATCAATGGGCTTGGATCCCCGGTGCCCACTCGATTCTGAGCTGTCAAGTGTGCTACATACGACGACCCGCATTTGAGACCAGTCAAAGTAAATTCCGTATGTTCTGGAGATAAGGCGATCTCTTCCCAACCACCCTTATCTTTTTTATAACTTAACACGTAACCTGCATAAATCAATTGAAATTATATAAATCTAGATCGTCAATTTCATAAATATATATAGTTCTCAAGTAAACTAAATTTAGTACATTAAAAAAAAAAAAAGAACATTCTTTTATCCTTGTTTATCTTTAAAATACCAAATCACAAGTTTAATAAAAAAAAATATATATTTTGTTTTTTACTTAAATAAACTAAAAAATTTACAATATTTTACGATATTTCGTACCTTGAATATTTGCTCCTCCATTATCTGGGTGATTCCAATAAAGTTTGATACTGTCAGTAGTAGTATATTGTAACTCTAAATTAGGCGCTCTTGGTGGCATAACAACAATTAATGTATAAGTGATTGAATCATCTCCATAAGTATTACTCGCTGAGCAGGTATAGTTGCCAGCAACTGACTGCTCTAAAGCTTTAAAATAAAATAATAACCCGTATGATAACTGTAGCATTATTTATTCAATAACATTTTTTAAAAATATGAATTTATAATTAATATATACCGTGAATTCTTAAATGCCCATCTGAGGTAATTTCGTGATGTTTACTCCTAGTAACTTGACTATTTTTGTACGTCCATAGCGGCCTGGGGGTCGGATTACCAACAACGATACAAGAAAGTGTCACTGATGATTTTATCGGTTTCTTTAAAATTTGAGAAAATGAAGCAACTCTGGCGGGGGCTAAAAATTATTCATTATTTTTTTTTTTTTTTTTTTTTTTTTTTTTAATTTTTTAAAAAATATTTTTCAATTTTTATTTCAATTAGTATTACCTTTTGAATCTGTTGTTTGCGAAACTACAATCGTAGCCTCACCTTCTCCAGGTGTTGTTGACGCCGTTACCCAAAATTCATACAATTGCCTAAGAACATAAATTCGATAGTAATAAATGTATAAATAAATGCTTGATTCAAATTTAAAGTAAATTAATAGAATGTATATCATCCTTTTTTACCTTTCGTTAAATTCGCGTAATTCTTTAGTTAATGTGTCTGATGAAGATGACGGGGGTTCATGTATCGTATAAGTATTCTGTTTGCTTGAACCTGCTTCTCGAAAGTATACTGTGTATTTTGATACTCTACCATTTGGTTGTAAAGGTGGTAACCAGGAAACTAGTATAGAATCTGACGATAGTGCCAGTGCTTTTATGCCAGCAGGAGGACCAGGTACTACAATGCATAATTATATTTAGTTTAACGAAATAAAAATTAATCATGCGTTATTGATTAAAAAATTACCATGAATATATTTTAAATATTATAATTAAATTAAAATAATTTTCATTTTAAAAAAATGATGCTTACCATCTTCCTCAGTAGCACAATAAATGGGATTACTTAAAACTCCATCTCCGGCACCTGTATATGCTAATACTCGTATTGAATAATTAGTGTACTTGTACAAAGTATGCAAATACGTTTCATCACTTGAAGTTTTTTTTATTTCTCCCGTTGTAGAGATTTCCACTGTAAAGAAATTTTTTTATTGTATATAGTATTACAAGCTTAATGAAAAAAAGAAAAGAAAACCTACTGTTATCGGTCGGAACTGGTCGATAAAAAACTTTGTAGCCTTGAATAATTCCACCGTGCTGATGAGCGGGCGGAGCTTTCCAATGTACCTTGACGCTTTGGGATGTAAGCGAAGTGCATGTAACACTTACTGGTGATGCACTTGGAACTAGAAATCAAAATTTAATAAATTAGTGTAATTCAAAATAAAAAATATTATATTTATATACTTTTAGGTATAATAGCGCATATTACAATAAAAGAGTAAAAATAATATTAATTCGTATTTTTAATTTTTGAAAAAAAAAAAAAGAAAAAGAAAAAATGAAATTCTTTATAAAACAAAAGTTACCTCCTTCTTGAGTGGTTCCAGTGATTGGAATACTAGCTGGTCCACTAGCAATGCTATTAAAAGCTCTGATGGAAATATCGTATTTGGTAAAATTTCTTAATCCCGTTAACGTCACTTTATTCGTCGCCCAACCATTAACATTTAAACTTTTGCTTTGATTAACTCCAGAAGTGGAAGACGATTGTTCAGACCAAGTAACAATGTAACCCAAAAGATCACCATTACAAGATTCTTTAGGTGGAGCCTAAGTAAAAAATATTTGTTGTAATAAATAAAAAAATTCAATTAAAAAATGCATTAATTTTTAAAGAAAATTCCCAACTTTACCTCCCAACTAACTACCAGTTCACCAGGACCGGCGGAACTAACTTTAATATTTTGTGGAGGTTCGGTAGGTGCTAAAAAAAATTTTAAAATATATATTTTGCAATGCTCTATCTTTAACAATCAATATTAGATAACAAACCTTCCTCTTGTGTTTTTGCTACTACTGGGCCAGTTGGTTCGCTGGAATCAATGAAGTTTATCGCAAATACCCGAAATTTATAAGTTACTGCTGGATGTAATCCTCCCACTAAAGCGACTTCTTGATCTTCACTTGTCGTTTCATAACGTGATATGCCTTTAAAAAAAACATTCTATTGAAAAATTTTATAAATATGTTTCATTTATTTTAATTAATAATAATTATTATTTAATAATAAAAATTAATTAATAATTATAAAAATAATAATAATAAAAAAAAAAAAAAAAATAAACTCATTCATTTAAAAAATGTTTAAAAATGCAATGCATCTATTTAAAATAGAAACATTAAAATAAACAATTAGCAAAAATTACCATTTTGGGTAGGATTTGAGCCAAATCCGAACAATGAACCTGGTGAGTGTGAAATATTGTGCGTTTTTGAGGGTTCCCAGTCGTCTTCTAGAATTCCATGTGAAACGGGTTGATACTGAATAATGTACTCCCGAATTGGACTGTTTCCATCAAAGGCTTTATTCCATGAGAGTTTGATCGATCTCGAACCAATCTCAATGACCTCTAGAGCTGATGGTGGATCGGGTCTTTCTGTTAAATTTGCATAAGACATTAAAAAGTTTAAATAGATTACTTTTAATTTCATTTAAAATTTTTTCATTTGTAAAATAATATTTTTTATGCTTTAATGTTTTTTGTTTTAAAAAATTGATTTATTTAAATATTAATTTATGATTTATGTAAATATTAATATTGACTAGAGAACTATTAAAAATATTTTGATTAATTTTAAAATAACGTTGGTACTCAGATTTTTACGAAAAAAAAAATAAATAAATAAATAAATAAATAAATAAATAAAATAAAATTTATACTGCATTTTTACGATGCGATATTCGCTCGTATCCGGTTGTTCTCGATACATCTAAAATTCTCGCACTCGTAACTCTGACAACAAAAATACAAACCTTGCACGGCGAGATATATAAAATGTTCGCTCCTTCCGTAATCGTTGACGGCGGTGCATTTATAAACACCAGAATCCTGGCGGTCACTCAACCCGATAGATAGTTGAGACTTGAGGCCGTTGTTCGTCTCGACTTGGCTTATGGTTAGTCGGTGGACGTTGGTGTCGAGACGATTGTTGTTATGCGTCCACTGGACGTTAATGGGATTGTCGCCGATGACCGTACAGTCGAGTACGACCGACTCTCCCCTACGTATCGTAACGTTCTTGCTCTGAAATTCAAATCTCGCCGGCTCTGCAAATACGGACACAGAGACATGCAATTGTTGGGTTAGTATACACTAAGAATAAAGGAAAGGAGAAAGAGAGAGAGAGAGAGAGAGAGAGAGAACGAATGAGAATGAGAGAATATACACGATAAAATCATCACAGCGAAAGGAGAATGTATAATAGCCGACGGTGATGCTACGCTGTTATCGTTAAGTGTACAAACTACATTGCAAACTACCAATTGAGTAATAGCAAGATAAGTTAAATATCGGTCTAAGATTTAGACTAGAGAATCAAGTTTGTCTCTTAATTTAAAACGATCCAGATTTTTATAAATTTTTATGGAATCACAATATATAGAAAAAAAAATTCTGTTAGTTTTTAGTTTATAAATACTATTTTAAGTATTTTATGTAAATCAAAAATGATGTTTCATTATTTTACATTTCAATAAGTATTTTTGAATGTTATTTTAAAAAATCAAATAATCGTTGCAGAAGTACCAATGTGTATATTCTCAACTAAATTTACATCCATATATACAAGTAGCACTTTCACAGCGTACCGCGCGCATCGACGCGTAAGCTCAAGCGGCACTCAAACGCATTCTCTCTCTCTCTCTCTCTCTCTCTCTCTCTCTCTCTCTCTGAGCGGTACTCGACCGTGGCTGAACCCATAAATCATACCGTTAACGGAGACGTATACGCTTTTGCTGAGGCCAGAACCGATGCTGTTATTGGCGCGGCAAACGTAGTGACCCTCGTGTTGAGGCACGGCCGAGGCGGTCCACAGGGTGCCGTTGGGCAGTATCGTAAGTCGGCCGTCCATCACCTCGCTTAGTAGCTGGTAGCTGTCGGAGGTGCGAGGGTGGCCGCGCAACCATGTGATTTGAGGTGGCGGAAAGCCCGTCGCCTTGCAGTGCACGTATAAAGGGTTGCCTAAGAGCGTCGACATGTTCTGCGGTTCAAACGTCCATTGCGGTGGCACTTTTACCAGAAGCTCTGCAGTCTCGTTCACCTTCGCGGCTTTGTTTGTAGCTACGCATGTATAATTACCACTGTGATGGGAGGAGACATTTTTGAACACCAAAAAACTAAAGAAATCGTCACGCTTCTCCTCAATCTGTTAATAAAAGGTAACGGAGATGTTAAAATTGTTAGTGGGATTGAATAAAAAAATTGAAATTCCATTTTATTAATAAAAGAAGAAAAAAAAAAAAAAATGTTATGACAATCGTAGCTCGTAAATTTATTTAACACATTTTTCCCGTTTTAAAAATGCAAGAATTTTTAAATCAATTTTTAAGCCACGATAATGAGGGCAACTTTTTAAATTTATCGACTCTGGTAAAACCGAGTGAATGATATGATGGAGGAAAAAGGAAGAGGTGAAGCAACTTACGTTGAGAGACGACGGAAGCGGTTCCCCATCTTTCAGCCAAGAGAAGTGGATGGGGAGATCGCCGGAGGTGATACTACAGGTGATCTGAGCTCGACTGTCTTTTTGCAGATTCGGTGGAAAATTTAGTGGGCTCATGACAGGCGGACCTATGAATAAATCAATAAAATACGTTGATTGAAATAATTCAATTATTACTAAAAAAAAAAAAAAAACAAAAAAAAAAAAAAAAAATTAAATAAACATGTCATTGAAAATTTCGTATTTAATTACTCAGAACTTCGACGTTGATGTCTCTGCTGGCGGTTTGTCCAGAGCCAGCGTGTACGGTGCAGGTGTAGGTGCCCTGGTCGTTCTGATCGACCTGGGTGATGGTAAGGTGACCTTCGTTCTCGAGCTTATGCCGGAGATCGGGTGGAAGGGCCGAGCCACCGCGGGACCACTTGACCGAAGTTATGGGATAGCCCGAGTAGGGGCAGGCTATCGTAATGTCGCGGCCAGCGATCGCGCGCACCGGTCCGATACGCAGCCGGATGTAAGGTGGTCCTTTGTGAGGGATAACGATAATTACGTCAGATTCTTTAGAGGGATTCGTGATGGTTCGTATAAGGGGTTGTTACCCGCTTGGATAGGCGAACGAAAATTTTTGTTGTAAATTAATGGTGGATTACTTATTGTTTATATTTATGATGTACTGTTCACTTTTGGGAATTTGTATCGAATCAATAAATCTAAACATTTCTTAGCGTAACTTAATATCTTTTATTGACATAATAATACTAATAATAATATTAATTTTTTAGGAATTATGTAATATCACACAATTAAGTTATTTGATTAATTAATTTTCAATTATTTATATTTTAAGATATATAAAACAATGAAAATTTTTCAATAAAACGATGCAATAAAAAAAATTTTTTTTATATTATTACGTATTTTATTTTATATAAAAAGCAAATGAAAAATAAAAGAAAAAAGTATGGTGAAAAAAATTTTTTCGAAAAAAACTGGAGAAAATTTAAAGGAATAATTTTCAATTACGATAGATTTTTTTTTCTTTATGTATAATAATTAAAAATAATGTTCATGATCAATTTAAAAGTTAAAAAAAAAGTCTTATAACTTTTCATATTTTATTATGCATATAAAGGTACTTTGAAACGATATCGTAATAAACATTTTTTTGAAACTCAACGCATTCTTTCAGTGATTTGTATATAGGAAGAAGAGAAATAAAAAAAAAAAGAGACAGAGAGCCTTTGACCAGAGAGCGAAACATACGAGGAGAGTAGTATCAAATGCACGTTAGCGCGCGGGCTAACGGGCGCATTCACGTTTTCTGCCTCGACTCACCCCATATATTGAGTCTCGCTTTGTGCTCGACGGAGGCCAGTGTATTCGAGGCCACGCAAGCGTACAGACCGCCGTCTTCCGTCGTCGCCGAAGTAATGTTTAAATGACTGATCACATCCCCCGACTGATCCACGTACTGACCTATAGCATACCTGATCAAACAGACACGCGAAATTATTATTTAGGTGCCGTGTATTTATAAAAATTAAATAATTTTCTTTTTTTTTTTTTTTTTTTTTTTTTCTTTTATTTGAGAATATATTTCATAATTCGTAAATAATATAAATTATTTCAATAAAAATTTGTTAAAAATTCATCAAAATATTTAAGCAAAAATTATTTTTTGAAAAATTACGAGAGACAATAATATACCTGTGACTGGATGCAATTTCGCTCAGATGTTCGCCGTCGAGTAACCATGTGAAGGAAGGCGGTGGTGAGCCGGTCGCCGAGCATCTCAAGGACACTGGTGGTCCCGGTCGTAAAGTTTGCTCGATAAAGGTATACTGTAACTCCGGTACAGTGTCTAGTAAAAAGAAAATTATTTATTAAAAAAAAACAAAAAAGAGACAGAAAAAAGGTTTAGTTTCTTTCGATAATTAAAAGAGAAAAAAGAAAAACTAAATAAACTATTTATATAATTAGTAAAAAAGTTGTGCACATAATTTCGTTTATATGAAACAAAAATATCCATCAAGTTAGCCCTGCCATTTTGTCTTAAAAAAAAAAAAAAAAATTGTGTTGCATTGAGCTCAACTCATACTATAATGTGCCGTAAACAAAAAATAATTAATTTCAGAAATTATGATTTTTATGGTCGAAATTAATTTTTCGAAAAAAATTAAACCCGCCATTTTGTTTTTTGCGAAATAAAAAAGTTGTGCTACGTTGTGCTCAACTTGTCCTGTAATGTAAAGTGTGTGTACTTTGTAAATTTTCAATTAAACTATTGTATTTTAATACTTGTTTAGAATTTTCAAAATAAAATATCTATTCGGAATAAATAAATATAATAAAATATATATTTCATTAAAAATTTCCATTTTTAACTCACGCATTCTTCCCATTGCAAAGTCTTCAGAGATTTTTAATAAAATTTTTAATTGCCTACGATATTAAAATTTCAAGATTGGGTAAAAATCTAATGAGATGTTTTTGGCGATATATAGATGTAAATTACCCAACCAGGTCCAAATTTAAGATAAGAAACACTAGAAACAGCAAGTAGTGTAAAACGGTGTATAAGGCTATGACTGATACAATTAATATAATAATGTTTAAATTATTTTTTTTTGTTTGTTTTCAATGTAAAAAAATGTTATAGTAATTAATATGATTAAATAAAACAATAAAATTAATGAAATACATAAAGTGATTATTGATTAAGGTGTCGTGATGAATACAAAGATAATTATTAAATATATTTATGGTATCTATCACTTTAACAAATATTATTTTTCTTAAACTAATAATAAAAATAATTAAATAATGCGTATTTTATCCTTTTATATAGCTTTTTGTTATTTTTATTATTTATATTCAAAAAAATGTTGTTTTTATACATTGAAATAAATACAATTTAAAATATAATCAATTAACAAGTATAGTCATAGATTCAAATGATGTTTTCAAATCAGATGAAAAATTTAATCTGCATCCATAAGTAAATAAAGAAAAAATTGTCTCGCTTACACTTCTGCTCTCGCACATAAGCCCTGCCGACAGGCAGCCTATCGCTATGCGCAACATAGCGTCTTTAGTTCACACTCGATCACTAGATGGCGTATCGTTTCCCGCAAGTAAAAATTTATACTTGAATCAATATAAGACCGAAGAAAATTGGTCTGAGAGACTAATCTTCCTTCCACCTCTCTGTTTGATCCCTCTCCCACTTCACTCCTACCTTTTTCCCACTTCTTTTCAATTTTTCTTCCACTTCTCTTCTACCTTTCTCCTGCTTTTTTCCCATCTTTCTTCCATTTCTGTCCTACCTTTCTCCCGCTTCTTTTCCATCTTTCTTCCATTTCTCCCACTTCTCCCACTTCTCTCCTATCTTTTTCCTGCATCTTTCCCATCTTTCTTCCATTTCTCCCACTTCTCTCCTACCTTTTTCCTGCATCTTTCCCACCTTTGTCCCACTTCTTTCCTACCTTTCTCCCATAGGTCCCACCTTCTTTTCATCTCTTATCAATCTTTCTACGACCTCTCTCCTACATTTTTGTCACTTCTTGCCCGTTTTTCTTCCATCTTTTTTCCACCTTTCTATTTCATTTCTCTCTCACCTCTCTGCCACCTCTCTTCTAGGTCTCTCCCATTTGTCTAACATTTTTCTCTTCATCCGTAGGCTATTCACTAAAAAAGCGATAGGCGAATCTACATATCGCTAAGATAAACTATGACGTCACTTTGATCAACTCTTCCAGCACACATGATAACGATGAGGTATCGTTCCAGGAAACCAAAAGAAGGCGCCCTAATAAAATGGAGTTGAATGATCTCTATTATATTTCTTAAATTCACTTATTACATTCCTTTAAAAATCGATAAAAATTTATGTAAATTCTGAAAAAAATTTCAGTGAATATATATAAATAAATTTTGAAAAGATTTCTGAGAATATGTATAAGTATGTGTTTAAATAAATTTTAATAAAAATTTATCAATATTATTAATCGAAAAAAAAAATATACTAATACAACAATGCAAAATACCTCTTTCAATGTCATGTTCTCCTAATACTCTCTCTCAAAAACCGATCTAAAATGCGAATCATCGAATAAATTTCAATAAATATATATAGATATACTAACGTAAAGAGACGCGATACCTCCTTTGACCTTATATTCTCCTAATACGTTCTTTCAAAATTGGATCAAAAATGTGTATTTTCTAATAAATTTCAATATATATACTAACATGAAGAGACGTGCCACCTCCCTTAACATCATATTCTTCTAATACTTTCTCATCAAAGTCGATCTAAAATACGAATTCTAGAATAAATTTTAATAAATATATATATAGATATACTAACGTAAAGAGGCGTGCCACCTTCTTTGATATCATTTTATCCTAATACGACCATTCAAAATTTGATCTAAAATGCGAATTATCGTACAAATTTTAATAAATATATATAGATATACTAATGTAAAGAGGCATGTAACCTCCTTTGGCATCATATTCTCCTAATACGTTCTTTCAAAATTCGATCTAAAATGTGTATTATTGAATAAATTTCAATAGATATATATAGATATACTAACGTAAAGAGACGTGATACTTCCTTTAGCATCATATTCTCCTAATACGTTCTTTCAAAATTTGATCTAAAGTACGAATTCTAGAAGATTTTAATGAATATATATAGATATACCAACATAAAGAGACGTGCCACCTCTCTTAATATCATATTCTTCTAATACTTTCATCTAAAATCTTGTCTAAAATGCGTATTTTTGATCAATTAATCAATTAATAATGAAGAATAAAATAAGAGATATGATTTATTTACATTTTATTTTGTTATAATTTATTAATTATAAATGAAGTATAATAACATTATTATTATAATTAAGTAATTAATACATTGACGTAACATATATTACAAGAAATATTTTTGATTGACTTCACAAGTATAATTAAAAGAGTGGTTTGAGTGCTCTTCTTAAGATTTCTTCCTTTGTTTAAGGGGGTAACTACCTTATAATTTTTTTTCCATGAAACACCTAAAACAAAACAAATAAAAAATCAATTAAAATAACATTTTTTAGATTGGTAAGAAAAATATAAATGATAATAAATATTTTTATACCTTTTACAATGATTTTCCTTCATTGAGTACTAAGTTATTCTCTCTTCAATATTTCTTCTTTTCGCGCAGACTCCCAATTGAACCATTGAGTGGATTTTGAAGAGGCAAGGCTTATTTTTAAGATGTGTCTCCATCGTCCGAAGCTCTGGCTAAGCTTTATCTTGCTATTATTTAAATGTTCGAGAACCTGTTAGATAAAAAATTCATTAAATATATAAAATTATGGAAATATGATTAAAATTAAAATAGTTAATGTATAGTACCATTCTAAGCCTCGGCCCATAATGAAAAATCTTCTGAATATTTCAAGTCTTACTGCATCAAAATCCATACATCGGTTCAATCGAGAGTCTGCGTAAAAGCACATATAAAAGTCTTGAAAAAATGTACCTGTAAACCATTTAAACATTTATCAATTTTTTTTGCCATATGTAATATTTATATTTTTTATGATTAGGAAATGAAAAAGATTATGTAATGTATTAAATTGAATCTATTTTATAATAAATAAAATAAAAAACAAAGCTAAAAAATGTATAAAATTACATATAATTTTTTTTTTTTTTAAATTAATTTAAAGATTAGTATAACTATTATTTTAATGATATTATTTTCAATATTATTTATTAATAATTACTTTATTCACTTATAAATAATTAATTTTTTATTTGATAACAAAAATAAGTATTTACTTATTATAATTTATTGTAAATAGAATCTAAAACTGTTTATAAATAACTGTTTTATTTTTTATAGATCTTACTTCTACCTTTATTTCTAATTTTATTTTACTAATTCTACTATAATAAATACTTATAAATTCTAATAAATAAATACTTATTTTACTGTATTAATTAATTAATTAAAAATGAATAGCTTATTAGTAAATAATCATAAAAGTGAATAATATTTTAATAAATACCTGTTTTTATAATGGCAGGGTTTGTAAATATAACCGTAGATTTCACTACACCATACAATAGTTTAATTGAAAATTTACAAGGCACACACATTTTACAGCACATTACGGCACAAGTTCAGCACAATGCAGCACGACTTTTTTTTTTTTTTTAAAAAGACAAAATGTCGGGGCTAACTTGATGAACATGAAACGAAATTATAGGCATTTTAATATCAGTTTATATCATATATATTTAAAACAATTGCATAATAATTAATCAGTATAAATATTTTTTAAAAGTTCTAAAAAATCATTACAAGCGTTTAATTTTCAAAAATTATCCATTCAACTTACCTCCCAACCGAAGTTCCGCGGTGGCTTGTGCATTCTCCTTGTCGCTTCTGACCAAGCATTGGTACATGCCTTTGTCTCTCCTCCCGATAGACCCAATCATGAGGACCAAAGGTGCGGGCAGTCGAATTCTCAAATCCTGGGCAGTGAGTACGGGTAAACCGTCATGCAGCCACTCGACGCTCTCGATGGGGAAACCTTCGACCGTGCAATTCATCGTGACCGTCTGACCGGAGTTTACGACCTAGTTTCAGGAGGGGGAAAATAAAAAGAAGAGATGAATATAAAGATTTTTGTTATCTTTCGTCAACGTCGTACTTTCGAAGCTTGGAATAACGATGCAACGAGCTATCGACGCGAATGTCTCGTTTTGTAAAAAAAAAAGTGGGGGAGGGAATAGAGAGAGGGAGAGAGAGGGAGAGAGAGAGAGAGAGAGAGAGAGAGAGAGAGAGAGAGAGGAAATAGTTTTTTATTTATACGTATGCGCGGACGAACGTTGAGCTTTGTTGATTCTTCGAATGAATTGTAGGTCCGAATGCGTGTCAGCCGATGAAATACTGAGATAACAAGCGAGACAGCCGAATGATTTTGTTGGTTTATCGAATGTTTTGTTTACTGTTGTATACGGAGAAATTTTTTATCGAAAAAGTTTTGATTGAAATAACATTTTTTTCCATTTTTTTTTTTCTATATATTCGACGATGTTCAATAAAAATTTTTAGTCAAAAATTTTCGACGATATTTAAAAACAAAAAAAAAAAAAAATGAAGATGATGCATTCTTTTAGAACTGTGAAAAATGTTTACCGCACTGTTAAAATATAGTAGTTCATCAACTTTAAAATTTATTGGTCAATAATAATAAATAACAACCATGACATGAAATTAGAATAAAATTTTAAACAACAAAGTTTTATTATTTACGTTATATATATTTATTTCTATAAATTACAATCAATGAAATAATTTTTAATATTCATTTTAACGTAGAGCGCAAAAATATATATAAATAAATTTTAGAAAGAAAAAATAAAAACGTTATAAAAAAAAAAAATGATTTGTCATCTACATTCGACGCGCGTATTTTTGAACTAAAATTTTCTAATCTCAATAAGAAACAACCGCACGAACTCATAGAAAAATTCTCAACATGAAACGTGTCTCTCGCAGTCGGAAATTTAACGTATATCTACAGAAGTGATAAAGTCCGCGTCACGATGGTAGTCGTCAAAAATATTTCTCGACGCTGATGCGCGTAAAAAAAAAAAAAAAACACAAAAAAGAAAAAAGAAAACGTTCGCTATTCCTTCTATCTCACACGCGAGTACGAGAACGCGATAACGAGTTTTCTATCGCGTAGGCGTAAGAAATGCTATGCTACTTTGCGTCCCTCTCTACTCTCTTCCCGCTTTCGTTTCGCGAAACGGAACGCACACTCGCAGACAGGACAAACGCTTACCTGACGCGGCGGCTGGATACGCGCGTTCAATTTCGAAGTGACGGAGAGATGAGTCTCGGCCTGCTGCTCGCCAAATTGATTGCGCGCGCTGCAGACGTAGCGCCCGGCGTCTTGCATGTCCACTCGGCGTATCCTCAGCAAGTCGCCCCACAGCTGTATCCGACCGTAAGATTCCACCGCGACTGAGCGCCCTGTTGGTTTTTTTTTTTTTTTTTGTTTTTGTTGGATGAATCGACCCCCGTTGTCGTTGTGTCATCGTTGTCGTTGTCGTCGTCGTCGTTGAGATTGTTTGCAATAAAGGAAAAATATAAATACACAAAAGATGAGTTATGAGTTTGGAATTGAAAGCTTCGGTGGTATAAAGATCGATCTTATACATTTCGAGCGTTCGAGAACGCATTAAATTGGCAAAATTGATAAAAAAAAAAATAAGGCAATCGATATGTGGATGAATTATACGCGCGGAGCTTTTTATCCCGGAAATGTTTCAAGTGCAATCGAAATGTTGCGAACTGGAAAATAGCGAATAATTGAAACTTGATAATGTTCTTTTTTTCTTCGAAAAAAATATAATCCGTCAATAGAATCTGTCATTTTGTTATTTATTTATTTATTTTTTTTTTTTTTTTTACGAATCGTGCGGAAAAGTAGCTTCTTCTTTTTATATGCACGAAGAAGAAATTAGTCTTCAGCAAATTTCAATAAATAATCAAGTGATTGAAGTTATTCTTCATTTAATTAAAAAATCTATTTATTCGTTATTCGATAATTTAATTAAATTTTTCTTTGTTTTCGCCAACTTTTCTAAGATTAATGCAACAACACTTTAATTTAATAAAATGAGAGCGTGAAGTCATAAAAATTGTAAATTTAAAGTAAATTTTTTAAATATAAATATTTCGATATAAATGACATTAATATCGATATTATTTTTAAATCATTAACTTTCAAAGTCAAAAAGTTTAACCAAAACGATATCAAATAATATAAAATGTCAAACGAAATATGAGTCCTTGAAGTTTCATTGACTTAATTAAGAGCAAACTCTCCGATTTTACAGCTAGAAACTTTTGCCATATTCCTCTCATAAAATTATCTCTCAAAAGTCTCAACGTCTTAATTATCTCGAAAAAGTAAAGCGCAAAAAACGAAAGTACGTAAGTTTCAAAACGACTCGTTGCGGTGTAATGATTTATTATAAAATCGTATAAACTTATACAGGCATATATATATATATATATATATATATATATATATATAAATTGAGAGGGAGGACAAGAACTTACCGTTTACGTCGCGATACCAAGTGAAGTGCGGTGGTGGATTTCCATGGGCCGAGCACGTGAGATGCACATCGGAATCGCGCTCCGCGGAAATTGCAATTTGCGAGCGCTGCATCAGCTTCGGCGGCATTGTATTGCTCGGCTCTGTCGGAAATATATAACACGGCTGAAATTGAGACCGACGTTCGTCCTCGTTGTACGAGCGGCCCGGTTAACAACTAGCCCCAATGCGGGCTAGTTGTTAAGATTACTCGGTGATACACCGAGAGAGAATGAGAATGAAAAACGATCAACGCGTCAATGATTGTGGCTGTACTCGTCTTTTTTCTTTCTTTTTATTTTTTAGATGTTATCGTTTTCATTTTTTTTTTTTTTTTTTTTTTTTTTTTTTTTTTATTTTCAAAGTATCTATAATATCCAAAATTATCGACGAGATAAGTTATTTATTTAGTATATTACATATGAAAAAGTGTAAAGGCATAAAAATTGAAATTAAATAAATAAAAGAGTTGAATAATACATGTAAAAACTGTAATTTCTTAAACATAGAGATCCAATAATTCGTTAAAAATATTATTAGGCCACGTAAATAAATAAAAAAAAAAAAGAAAACTCTTTGGCTTCTACATAGCTTTATTATGTTAATCAAGCTTTAAAAGCATAGACGCGCAAACGGCCTGTCAGAGCGCGTACTTGCTGAATTTCAAATTACATTCAACTTACGCCGTCTCTTTCTCTCGCGGTCTTAAATGCAAAATTTAGAATCCGGGTCAAGTGTATCCCTCAGATTTGAAAATATTTTGTCACGTCGGCTCTTTAACCCTCGTGAGATTGAATTTTTCAGCGAGCGTTGAATTTTCGTATTTTTCTTCATTTTCTTTTTTTTTTTTTTCTCTTTTTTTCTTTTTTTTCATCGTAAACGAAAAATCTAATTTGTCACGAATAATAGTTTCATTCGTTATTTAGAGCATATTTTGAATAAATTTATTTTGAATTATTTATTTTGATATGTTTTCGTTTGAAAATTTATATAAAACGTATAGTTTTTTTTTTAAATAATTTGTGAACGCAAAACCAATTATAGTTAACAAATGTAATTCAAAATCAAAATTATAAGATTATTCTATATGATAAAAACAATTAATATGTAAAAGATATAAAATTGATCAAAGTTTACATGCATAAAAAAATTATTACCAGTGACGGTGAGTGAAACGGGCTCGCTCTTTCTCGTTTCACCGGTGAGGGAGTGCCTGGTCAAGCAAGAATACGTGGCACGGCCATCCTCTTGCCTCGCCGACTTTATGTGCAGATCACCTTGGGACGTCACCACGAATCTACCGCCTGTAAAAGCAAACAAAGTTAAACGAATGAGGCGCATTCGAGAAACGTATGTTTCTAGTTCTTATTCTCTCGCTATTACGCTCGTTGATGACATATCGTTGATTAACGATACGTTAACCGTTCGCTTCGCGATATGCGTTTGTAGTATTTTGCTCTGATTTAGTTTCTTTATCGATGCGTCCCGACTCGCTTGACGATCGTCGGAATGAAAGTGTATATAGAGATAGGAATATACGTTTAATATTTATATTTTAATTGAAGTCCTACTTCATCTTTTTTTTTGTTTTTTTATATTTTATCAAAAAGAAAATGGAACCTTTCACTTTAACGTATTCAACTTAACAATTTGTTAAAAAAAAAAAAAAAAAATTTTTTTATCGGTCGCGGAAACTTCATTTTCTTTCATATAACTTCATTCATGATTTTTTTGAATTACCTCGTTTATAAATCTTTTATACTTCACGTATGAATGGATACGTTTATTCAATTCTATCGGCATAAAGAAATCCGATATATACCTACGTATATACATGTGGAATTAATGCGCTCGAGAACTTTTTACCCCCATTGAGAGAGAGAGAGAGAGAGAGAGAGAGAGAGAAAAAAAAAGAAAAAAAAAAAATATTACGGTGCGTCACCACGCGATGCGGACTGAAAAGCCAACCATTGCCAACGTCGTATCCACGCTCGTTTCAAAAGTTCGTTCCTTCGCTCGCGCGACCCGCGTCATTAACCGAGTGCTACGCCGTTGCAGTTGTCGTAGTTTTAACTCTCGCGTAAAAGCACGTAGAGTACTACGCCGTGTCCAATCTCGGATATTAAAGTACGCGGTAATTTATCGAAAAGAGACACATCGAACGCGTGCTCGCGTGCACGCACGCGCGCGTTTATGGCTAATTAAGTGCAAACATGTCGTGACGGTCATCGAAAAGGAGACGTACGTTTACTTTGTTTACGCGATTATTCACTTATTTTTTACGTTTGACGAATGAATCTCTTCAACGGATGGATTGTTCGATTTATATCTTCTACCCACGCGTTCTCATTCGTTTAGAGATATTCGCGCGGCTCGCCCTCAAGGCGAAATTACACTCGTGCGGATTATTATTGTTTCTTATCCGCGCGATAAAAAAGATAGCGAAAGAAAAGACCTTGGGGCGACAAGTACTCGCGCGCGCGCGCGCGACTTGGGGGAAATTGGCTTTATCGTTGGCTTTTCCACTTCATTTTTTTCTTTCTTTCTTCCTTTCTATCTTTTACGTATTTATCTCCTTGTCGAGAAAGTGAATTTCTTTGCTCGTAGCTTTTATTTGGCAAATTATAGCTTTCATCCTTATTTTGCTTTTTCTTCGATTTTCAAAATTATCGATGGTTTCAATATTTACATTATACAAATAACGTAATAAGGTTTTAATACAATTAAACAATGAAATAAGAAAAAAAAAACTAGCGAACTAAAACTTTTATACATTTAACATCAAATCAAGCGATTCAAGATAGCAATTTCAACGAAATAAATGTATAATCGCTATTTTATTGCGTAAATTACAAAAATAATACTTGAAGCAATATTACGAGTAATATACTAAATAGAGATAACTATTGCAATTACACTAGACAAAATTAAACGACAAAGTGCACCTGTTGGACTGAAAATTCACTCCATCTGAAATGAATATTCAAACCTTGAGGGAAAATATTTATCCTTCCAAAGTGAGAATTCCCCTTTGGTATGAGTATATTTTACTTTAGCGGATTTAACGTACGTGTGCAATGAATTGTACGTTAAAGATCGTTTTGCATCAAAGTCTATTGAAATATTTGGATTTCTAAATTTCAAAAATTTATAATTTTCGTCCCGACGAATAATATATTTTATTTTAAATTAGTTACACACGCATCGCATTATCAGCGTCGGCAGTACTTTACGTTATGCGATTGATTTAAATAATGTAATCAACGATCAGCTGATCGGTAATTGCACAGATCGAATTGATTAAATTAAACGTTAAATTTTCCAAATTAAATGAAGCTTTTATAGTTTTGAAGATTTTAATTTGAAAAGTAAATTATTTAAAAAAAATATGAAAACTATAAATTTAATGTTGTCATAATAAAATTATTAAAAAAAATTAATATACGTTATAATTGATATTGAACCATTTATCAATCTAATGTTCCTTCGCTAAATATTCATTAGTCAAATTTCGACTATTCAATACTGTGTAAATACAACGCGTGTATCCAATAGCTTCAAACTGCATTCACATACACATGTATCATTATTAAAACTCAGCTAGTTTGTCAAAGGATTACGGTTTATCATTGATATACGGAGGGCTCGTAAAACAAAAATATTCAAAATCAGAAATAACAGCATTCACGTTGCATTGAATGTTAATTCGCTTTGATTCAACAAAATTTTCGAAATCCGTCATTTTATTTAACTTAGTGATGGCATTCAAGTACATTGTAGTCGATAAACAAATGAAACGATAAATATAATAATCGAACAATTATTTGTAAATTTACAACACAAAATAATCGGGCAATCTCATTACGACGTCTAATAAAATTCATTTCCGAAAATTCAAATCTATTTGAACAGCATATTTCTCGCCATTGTAAATGAAGCGAGAAAAGAAACGAGAAAAAAAAAAAAGAAAAATCCATCGGTATTCGGGGCGCAACGAGAGAGGGAAAGAAAGAGAGAAAGAGAGAGAGCGAAAGAGCGCGCGTTCCAAAACTTATATCCATACATTATTTTTCAAATCCATCGCACATCGCGTCGAATAACATAAAATCTCACTCTCGTTCCTCGAGACGTATCGGAGTTTCGCCGCGCGCGCGCGCCAACGGAATAAAAAAGCTCGGAGGAACCAGAGACGCGGTTGGACTCGTACGTGTAAATGAAATTACGCGGATGGAGGTATACGAAAGGAAAAGATAAGGAAAAAGATTCAAATAAACGGTGAGCGCGAGCGCGCGCTTCTCCGGCTTAGGTAAACGTGAGATAGAAGGATGGAGCTGAAGCCATCTGTCTCGGTATTTTCTTTAGACGCGGAAACAACTCGATATAACGGAGGGATGGAATGAAAATACGCGCGTATGTATACTTATATATATATATATATATATATATATATAAGTAGACGGGGCACGCGTTATAAATGCGTAAATGTAGATAACTCGGAAATCGACAGACGTATCGAATTTGTTTTGATGTGCGCGCATACGGCAAAACGTTCTCGTTGCCGGGCTTTGCCGCTCAATTGCGCGCTTCGATCCGTGAACTAAATATTTTTCCTTAGCGTAGCATCCGTGGTTTCGGATCAGAGACGAGTTGCGAGCTGCATTTTTTTATCAAATACGGATAGATTTAATATTCGTTATTTGAAACTTGTTTGATAAAACAAGATTTTTTACTGTAGATAAAATAATAATAAAGTCATCGATTAGAAGAATTGATGAAAATTTAAATATATAATTAAGGAATAATGTTAAAATTATTTAAAAAAAAATTTTCGTACCGGACACGAACGTTTTATAAAAATGAAATAGTCGATAAATTTACCACTTTGGCTTTTTGAAATCGATCAAACAGCCTTTTGTACAGTATATATGCATACGTAAACCGTACAAACTAGGTTACACCTCGATGCATTAAAATTTCAGATAATGCACGAGCGAGCGTGCGAGAGGAAGAGAGAACGAGAGAGAGAGAGAGAGAGAGAGAGAAAGAGAGAGAGAGAGAGAAAGAACATCGGACTCTCTATCAGTTCGAAAAGTGAAGTTTGAATGAATTGAGCGAGCGAACAACTTACCGAGGTCAAAATCCCATTATACGCCGGAGATCCGGCCCTACCCTATATCCCGAAACTAAGCCTCTTCGTATCAATTTTCTTCCCACGAGTTATTCATCGTTACGGGAATGGCCGCTAATCAAACTCTAGGCAAACTTGCCTCTACTTTAAGCGCACACACATCCACATATATCTCCTCCCTCTTCCTCTATCTATCTCTATCTCTCTCTCTTTCGCAATCCCAAGCGAAATACCTCGAGTGTAATTCTCGAGAAAATATAGATGCAGGATCGAAGAAAATCGAGGCCTCGCGAAATCTCGAAGGGCTCGTCGATCTTCGCTCCCATCGCGAGAGATCGCCGTTTCTTTCCTCGTAACCTTTCGCCTCTTCAAGTAGTACAAGTATCGCTTCGGTCGGACTCTCCACACCGAGTCCGACGTTTCGCGCTTACGTAGCTGGCGTTTCTTGCGCATGCAACATCCACTGCCCGCTTGTATTACGCGTTCACGTATGCATATAGACGTATATATGCAATACGTGAAACGTAGGAGAGTGTGTTAGCCGCCTAGTTAGGAAACAAACGTATCGCATCCCAACGCACACACGTTAACGCGCGCGTACAGAGGTGAGATGCGATACGCCCCGTGTGATATCCGACTCATGCGTGTATGTGTACATATAGATATGTATACATATATGTATATATTCTCGGATTCGAGAGCGTACAATGATGGGTGAGATGGAGAGGGAGAGGGGATGCAAGTGCAGCGACGGTAGCAACTGACATAAATATGTATGGAACATGAATGCTTGAGGGGCCGGTCGAATCGCGCGCGCATGTGTGTGAGAGGAAGAGAGATAGAGAGAAAGAGAGAGGACGAACGCTGGTACTGTTGCTCTGGCTGGCAACCTTAAATGCGTCGTGTTTACTCGCGAGGCTAAATAACTACGTTAATGCAAGATTTCCTCTCTCTCCCTCTCTCGCTAGACATGTGTGCATATATATATATATATATATATATACACACACACCTACAGCTTGTGCATATATGTGCGAGTATACGTATACGTGCAAGCTGGTCTCGCGAAGAACGAAGAGAGGGAGAGAGATCTTGTTTACGGCATTAATATGAGAAGCGGGAAATTTGGCCTCCGGTGTGTTGTTGTCCAACGTCTGGCCTCGAGATATAATCGATTCAAATAAAGGTAGGAATTAGAGCTCGACTGTACTCGTACCGGTCATCCAGACAGATCCTTTCAGTTCTGACAAATTTTGTCTGTCTGGATAAACTTACCCCGAAAGTATTCTCCGTTCGCTACGTTTCTTCCTCCCTTTCATTTGTTTATTTATTTATTTATTTTTTTTTTTCTTTACTTTTGAAACCGTCACCAAAGCGAGAATACATACACACGTAGATACATTATGCATGGTAATTGGATTTGAAAGATTCAGCGAGGCACCAGAGCGAGAGCTTGATAACGCGCAGTAGGAGAAAAGCCGTTATTTTTTTTTCTCTCTTTTTTTTTTTTTTTTTTTTTTTTACATCGTATGCTTTCATTATATAGCGGACGATGAATTTTTGTTTGTTGCGCATTGATAAAAACCGAATTGAGATTTTCACCGGGAATGTCGCGTTAATAATTCGCGTTCGCGTTTTGTTTTTCGTAAATTTTTATTACAATTTTAATTGCTTTTACAGATGATTATCGACGAGTATACAAATGGCAAATCGGTTTTAAAATAATTTTAAATCGATCAAGGCGAATAAAGAAAATTACGTTTCGTTATATGTATAAGAATGAAATTTTAATTTTATTATTCACTGATTCGTAAAGATAAAAAAAAAAAAAAAAAATAAAATACAAAAAATACATTAAAATTATTATCGTAACACTTTGAAAACTAAGCGTTTAAAACTTGCAGCACCGTAATCTGCGATCCGAAAATCAGCAGATCGTATAATTTTTCAGCATTTTGCTAATTGTAATGCGATCCGCTTTATTATTAAATTAATGGAAAATATAATCCAGCGTATTATAAAATGCATTTTATATAATAAATTGGATATTCAATAAATCATATTTTCGTTCGGAAAATCCGTGTTTAATGCGAAAAGCGTGTTCACCGTGTAATCCAGTTACTAATGATTTCACGGGAACCGACAACTGGAAAATCTATACACGAATATAATAATAATAACAATAATAATAATAATAATAATAATAATAATAATAATAATAATAATAATAATAATAATAATAATAATAATAATAATTCTACACGAAAATAAATCAATCATAAAGGACGTTTCCGATTATAAAACGCACGTAAAAATATGTAAAAATAAAACGCGAACAAGTGTATTAAAAGATTATGCGGTTTATATCAACTAGCGATGCTAACTATATATATACACATTTACCAAATCGCTGAAAATAAAACAAAAGAAGAATAAAAATTTCTCCTGCCTCTTTCAACCTGCCAATCAAAAATTTTTTCTTCGCGCTACGTTAAGATCAAAGAATAATCGCAAAATCCGTCTATTCCGCGCTGTCTTTATAAATATTAAAATAAAAAAATTACGATCCGATAACCGAGCGCGGCATCGATATCTCGTAATCCGTTTCTTCTACTCGTCCTTCTTCCACAGCGTCTCATTCTTCCAGGTACAGTTCCGTCGACTGCCATTCGCGCGATAACGCTTTTTTCGGTCGCCCGCGGCCATTTTTATTCGCTTCTTTCCGAAGTAAAGCGAGAATAGCCTCGTTCGCAGACCGACAAAAGACAAGAAGAAACGAGAACTGTTTCGTCGAATGGATTCTCATACCGAGCGTAGAATCGCCCGGAGGGATTTTTATTAGATGGCCGGAGTGTGCTGTATGACACAATAGAATGTTTTCGCAACCGTTCGCTCATCTTTTTTATAGCTATGGGGGCACGGGTATTTTATCTTGAGAAATTGAAATTATTTTTGTAACTCTATTGGAAAACTTATTTAATTTTTTTTTTTTTCTTTTTTTTTTTTTTCCGAACATTTAATAATGCGATAGATCGCGACGACAAATTGTTGATTGCGATTCTTTTGTTTCTTGCATTATACAAGTTAATTCTTATACTGTAAATACCATTTTTATATACATTTTGCCTGTACGTAAATATATATTCCTTAAATAAGTGTTGCGTAAAATAAACTGTAAATATTAATTAACGAAGAAGAAAAATTAATTTAATACTTTTGAAAATACACTTTATAATAGGTGAAATAAATAATGTGAAAATTCCGATAACAGGTAATTTAATTAAGTGATACATATTTTGGAGAATTAAATTTAATCGTTTTAAATGATTATAAGATTGTTAATTACTCAACTAATAAATTAGACATTCTCAAGTACTCTTAATGCTTATTGAAAAATGAAGTTTTTCACGGCATTTTAATCGAAATGCTTATTTATATAAATAAATACATATATATGCGTGTGCATCGACAAAGATATAAATTTCAAACCGTCATACGTAAAGTCGTTTACAAATCAAATAGGCTTCCCCCATAAATTCAGCGACGTATGAAGGATACCTGAACGCGTTGCAATAAACAAGTAAGTGATTTTATGTACATTTATATGACCGTGCGTGCGTGCGTGCGGGCGTGCGTTCGATTCGTTGTATTTATCGATACTAAAATTCACTTTATTTGTATAACGTTCTCGAGTATACCTGCGCGTTTATGTGCATAAAACTCGGATACACGAGCCAGCGTTAATAATCATTTTCGAGAATTTTCGATCCGCTGTACCATAGATTATTTCTTCGCTCGTTTGTTTTATTATTATTATTATTATTATTATTATTATTATTATTTTTTTTTTTTTTTTTTTTTTTTTTTTTTGATGGAACATATTTACCCTAAAATCGAAGCAAAGTAACGATACGGCTATAAAAATCGTTGAAAAATCAAAACGCGCTAACAATTTTTTATTTCATTTTATTTTATTTATTTATTTATTTATTTATTTTTTTGTAAATACGTGATAGAAACTACATTCTATATAAATATCACGTTAACAGTGTCTTAAGAGAATAACAGGCGTGTAATAGAAAATAAAAAAAATACGAAAAATGGAAAAGAGGTGGAAAAGTAACACGTCTCTCTCGATTTCCCTCTCAGAGTAGGTTGAAGAGTTATTCCCACGTGGACCAAATTTCCATGCGCGCGAGTCCGCGTGGTGTCTGTTTTCTTTTTTCCCATTCGCGATATTAAAATTACTCGTCGTAACGAGACCGAGTCGACGGGATGACGACGCAACGTTGTCGTTGATACCACACACACACACACACACACACACACACACACACATACACACACCGAAAAATATGAGAAAGAAAAGAAGAGATAAAGTCGAGAAAGAGAGAGAGAGAAAGAGAATAAGAGAGATAGAAACTATATGTGGAATCCTTCCTACGGTTTTCGATAAAGAGTGACGTAGCTTGTTTCGTAGCTTTATACTTCCAGTACTACTATTGCTGCCGTTGCTGTTCTTCTTTCGCGGTCTAGTCGTATAGTATAGTTCGATCGAAATGAGAAATTTTTGCGCTCGCGGCTAGACCGAACGTTACCCTATACTCTTTCGTACTACCGTATGCTTCTTTTTTTTTTTTTTTTTTTTTCTTCTCTTTTCCATCTCTCTGTATGAACGCTTTATACGCCGTGACTTTTTTGCACTGCTCGGAGATTTGATAAAAGGTACATCTATATCCACATATATATATATATATATATATATATATATATATATATATATATATATATATATATATATATATATATATATATATATATATATATATATATATATATATATATATATATATATATATATATATATATATATATATATATATATATATATATATATATACGATAGCTGCAAAATTCGTGGGCCGATCGACGGCTTTCGACTCCTTTTTATGATTTAAGCATTTCTTTATTTCGGTATTATATTTCTGGATATGAGTTTTAGAAATTGCTTCAGCTATAGAAATTTTAATTATTGAACGATTTTAAAAGTAATTTGAAATTTTTTCATATGGCATTTGTATGAAAAGAATATTTTATACGTTGCAGTAACGTATGACAAGATTAGATGGCTATCGATAAATCTTTTTCGTCGCTGTTTTTCATTTAAAAAATCCACGTTACTCTTTAAATCAAAATAGATTATCATTTCATTATATCTTTGTTTAACAAAGTGATTTTTAAAGCTGTAAATAAAAATTCAGATGTTCTTCCATAAAAATACTGTGAAGATCTTTGAAATTACGAAGTAATCTTTATAAAAAACTCATCTAATCCTTCGTCATATAGTTTGAAACGAGATTCGGTATTAAAAATAAATTTTGTTATTTCAGAGAAAATACAGTGTATCCGTTCTACTTTAGTTTTAAAATCGCTTTCTTTTTTATTCTTTCGTCGAATAAGAATCTCCATAAATTTTTGAAAATAATATAGAGTTTTATATTGATAAAAAGATGGAAAAAAAAAAGTATAAAATTTGTGTTCTTTGACTACTGCGAGCCGCTCACAATCCTCTTTTCGTTTTTCCAATATTTGTACAGAAAATATTGAGTTCAGTTTTATACAATCAACAAAAACAGTCGCAAATATTGTCTAAAAACGAAAATTTTTATTTTTATCCCTTCCGATCAAAAAACTTTTTATGAAACTTTATACTTCGTTTTGTATTTTGTAGGAAATATAAATTATAGTTTTTAATTTAACGTATTGGTATATTATGTAAATATATACATCTGAAGTTTATTTAGATACTAAAGTACAGTTTTTTAATAACGGAAAAATGTATTTATCAACATTTATATATATATATAATGTTAATATTTACATTTTTAAATAATATCCTTTGATACTTTCAATATAGCTCGAATATTTTATTTTTAGTTTTATGTATATTTTATAGAGATCAAAATGTTTAATGAACATAAGTAAATTTTATGATAATATTAGCAGTTATTGTTATAATATATAATGGAATAAACATTACTATAACGTAATATTTAAAGTATTATAAAAGAAATTATCGCATTGACCAAATAAACAAAGCCTTTATCTATTAATTTCTATAATTTTGTTTATAATTTTTTATATCAATAATGATCATATGTCATTGAAAATTTTAAATGTATAATTTTATGAAAAGAAAAAAAAAAACAAAAACAAAGTTTCAAATATGTTTTTCATAATATAGTACAAATACATAATACTTTTATGATTTGATTTTTCTTCATACATATTAAATAATAAAACAGATCCGTGTTCAATTTTATGAAAAAACATTACTGTCCTTCCCAAAAAAGAAGCATAAAAAAACGATCAAAGTCAATCGTTTTCAACGAAAAAAAAAAAAAAAAAAAAAAAACAAAACAAAGAAAGAAAAAAAGAAAGACCCCATAAAAAGTAAAGCTAATCCGACAAAGTCCATCTCGGCAAGCAGGCGCAAAAGTAAAAATGGGAAAAAAGGTCAGCTCTCCCGTACCTCGAAACTCCGCGACAACGAGCGAATCTCGAGGAGAGAAAGTAGAAGGCGGCAGAGTTTCTCTCCTCTCTCGATCCGCTCTCGAGCACTCGATCGTAAAGCTTTTAATACGGCGCGAAAAACGAGCGAAACAGAAAGATCTCCGCGTTCGGCAATTTGGCGCACATGGCGCCGGGAACACGTGCGCAAGGAGCTACTGCACAACCGACTCTATTCTCTTTTCTATTCCTCGTTTCTCTTTTCTTTGTTCTCTACTCTAGCGTTCTCTCTCTCTCTCTCTTTCTCTTTATATATATATACACATACAAACACCGAATCCACTCGCAACAAAGCTACTTCTGTGCGAGCGCCTCGCGTAATGGCGTTTACGTATATCGAGAGACCGTGAAAGACGAAAAAAAGGTAGAGTCTCAGCTGCTGGCTTTGCGCTATCGGGGCAATAGTCCGAGTCGAGGAAAAAAAAGGAGAACGTATAAGAATCGATGACGATTGGCGTCTTGCATACTAAAGAGAGGCTCTCCCGGTTCTAGCGAGTATCTATATTGCATTGCGAGGAAGTAAGGTTTGCTTTACCTTCGCATTTTTTTTCTCTTTCCTTCTACTTCCTTCCTTTCTTCTATTGCGCGCGTGCGTGAAATTTTAATAAAGAAGCAAAGAGGGTAATTTATACGAGAATGAATTATCAAAGTTTTCGAGAGGGTGAGGTGTATACAGAGAAAGAGAGAGCTCGAGTATATGTTAGGTCTTATATGTAAAAAAAAAAAAAATAAAAAAAAAAAAAAATAAAAAAAAAAAAAAAAGAGAGAGAAAGTTTGTTGAGAAGACGTATGATCTATGGCTGGAGTTTTATGTAAGAAATGAACGATTTTAGCTAGCAAGTTTTGCGAGAAAAAGTAATACGAAAGATTTTATTTTCGTTTATTTTCGGCAAAAGTTTCGGTATTTATGTGATATGGTCGAATTGTTTACTTGCTACAAGCATACGCATAGAGAGAGAGAGAGAGAGAAAGAGTGAGAGATAGATTGGACGCGAGCATTTTTCCGCATGACCGATCAGAAACATTAAATTTATTGTAATACATTTATTTACTTGTTTGATAATTGTTAAGCTTCATTGTTTTCCCTGCATGATTGATCTTGATCGTTTAATTCATTGTTACACTTTCATTGGTGAATATCTTTTATTTTGTTTGTCGACTTTGTAAATTATGTTTGAAATTTATAATGTGCTCGAATTATTATTTATTTATTTTTTATTTTCATTCTTTAGTTTTTTTCGTTAACTTCATTTTAATTTGAGGTTTATTATGATTATAATTTAAATATAAAATAAATATTCGTATTTTGTTATTTTTTCAAAATATAATTGATACTTTTTATATGACATTATCAAGGCTGTTATTTACTGTTATTAATATTTTTAGTAAATTAATTATAACATAATATAACTTTGCACAATTCAGCACAATGCATAATTTTACACAAAGCGAAAATGCTGACACTCGTGCTACGGTTAATTCTAACGTTACACACGCGTAAATCTTAGCCGACAACATTTTTTATAGCGAGCAACGGTAATAAAAGACCTACTATACTCCGACTGACCATCCTTCAAAACAAGAATCTTCCGTAAATCTCCAAACGCCCGAGCAAACGCGAAAGGAAAAAGAAGAAAGCAAAAGCAGAAAGGAATAAAAGAAGAAGAGAGAAAGAGAAGAAAGGAAGAGAGCTCGTTCATCTCAACACATATAGTATATCGGATTTACCTCGCCGGGGCGAGTTTTCCGAGCTATACATTGCGCCGTATAACAGCGCGGCGGCGCGCATACGAGCGCGTTCGCAAACACCCTTACGGAGAGACAACACAGGGATAAAGAGCGCGTACGTATATATAAGCAAAAGTACATACCTGTGTCGGTGCTGCCGGGTAGCAGGATCGATTCGTCCCGATACCAGGACGTGACGGTGAGGTGCTCTTTGACGGCCTCCCGCGCAGTACACGACAGCACGGCATTGTTGCCCTCCGGCACCGGCGAGCGGTTCACTCGGACCTCGTACCCCGGCACCGTCAGCACTGAAACAGAGAGAATACGACCAAGTAGTATGTATCGCTTTAGTATGGGCAGGGAGGGGAGGGAAGGGGAGGGGTAAAGGATGTACACACGTATATACACGGGTGCGTTTTTCAATTAAAACGATGCCCACGCCTCCGACGATGTGTACGAGATATACCGAGCGACGAGGACGAGAACGACGACGACGACGACGACGACGACGACGCCGTCAATGATGAACAGAAAAAAAAAAAAAAAAGCAGCAAAAAAGAAAGACAAGCGGTAGAGGAGAGGAAAACAGAAAAAGCGAACGAGAAGAAAACGAACGAGCGGTTCGTTCGCCCTCGGGGATAATCTTTTCCTTGGAAATCCGCGATATCGAGCGAGCGCGTCGTTTCCTCCTTTCGCGAAATGAAAATAATGCTAATGTAACGCTCGAGATACTTGAATTTAATAAAACGTGAGATTTTTCCACGACATGCAGCGACGGATAAAGTAAGAGAGAGAGAGATAGAGAGTAAAGTGCCCGGACGCGAAAATAGATTCTCGCGCGCGCTTGCTTGTCGCTGAATGCCGCTTTCCTCGTTTCTTTCCAAGATCATGAAGAAGAGAGGAGGAAAGAGGGGAAGAAGGAAGATGAAAATTGGGAGTTTCGCGCTCGCTTACTCGCGATATATACGTATATACGTATACACGTGGATGGTAGGAAAGGAGTCGCGGGTAAGGAACGAGAAGGAAATAGACGCGGTAAAGGTTTCTTCTCCATCTCCCACCTCTCCTCCCCTCTTTCTCCCTCCTCTTTACCGATAAAATTGAGACGAGGGATGAGGGCGGAGGTGGAAGAGGTGAAGAGAAGATGGTAGCTTGGGATGAAACGAAATGTGCAAATGAAGCCAATATGCGCCCCGTTTCCCTATCTGCCCGCTCAGCCAACCAACCAACGATATTTTCCAACGCCGACTTGCTATTCTATCTTTCTTCTTCTCCTACCTCGATTTTCTTTCGTTTTTTCTTCTTTTTTTTTCACTTTCTCTTCCGTGCTTGGGCCTCGGGGTTCGCTGCGAGGAAGAACGAGAGAGAGAGAGAGAGAGAGAGAGACGACGACGTCACCGCTAGGCGAATTTCTAGCAATCGTTCGAAATTAACTTTCCTTCGGCGACACTGTCCCCGTCGTTTTGCACAGTTTC
This sequence comes from Chalcis sispes, assembly GCA_949987625.1. Taxonomy (NCBI): domain Eukaryota; kingdom Metazoa; phylum Arthropoda; class Insecta; order Hymenoptera; family Chalcididae; genus Chalcis; species Chalcis sispes. The sequence goes on from OX465096.1 coordinate 8,064,318, forward strand.
GCGCCGCGTCGCGAGATAGGAGAAAAAGGACAAAAAGTAAAAAAGTCGAGAAAAACGGAATATAAAGCAATAACGTTTTCATTTTAATAAGGAAAATTTTCATTTGGGATTTGCGTTGCTGTTAGAAGTTTATATGTGTATATCCAGCAAAGGACTTGTTCACGTGAGATAGCGACTTTTATTTGATGCTTTGTTATTCTTTGTGCAAAGTGACATATATGAAGTTAAAAGATATTTTTTATTTAATTTTTCTTAATAACTGGCGTACTTGTATGCGAGCAATCCTTTAATTAAATGTCAACAAAATAAAGTTCCTTCTTCATTAATACGCGTATTTTATTCAAGAAGAGAAAAACATGTCAAAATATTGTTTAACAAAACTGTCCTTATTGCAATACTAAAATCGTCGTCTATAACGATTGAACAGATTTCAATAAAACTAAAAAAAAAAAAAAAAAAAAAAAAAAGAAAAAAAAAGAAAAAAGATTTTTAATATTCGCTTCAATGCAATTTCAATTAAAAAAACATCTGTAAGGCGAAAGAATTTATTCACATTTCACATCAATGCATTCATCAAAGTAATTGAGGAAAAATTATATAAAAATCTATTTTCATCTTTATATTTACTATACTATAGACACATAAAGTTGTTAAATTAGTCGGAGACGGTATTGAAAACATTACGACAAGTTAAATTAACCCGAAAATTGTAGGAGAGATATAAATTGAAAAACGTAAAAGAAATGTTTTAAATTAACACATTTTTTCACTCTTTCTCTTTTTGTCTCTCTCCCTCTCTCTCTTCCTCTTCCTATCTTTATCTTTTTCAAGCGGAGCCTCGTTACAAGCGCTGATTACTCGCTTAACTCGTACCGTAACAATCTGCCAGCGGGTCTTTTTCTCTGTTCGCGTCGCTAAAATAGAAACCAATCTCAAAAACGTACAATGAGATTTCCATCTGGCGTTGTATAGTTAGCTGGGACAGCACAGTACCCCACCGCGTTCGTATACATACGCGCTCGAATAAAATACTTATTTTCGCGGTGGCAAAGTGGGAGCCTTTTTTTTTTTTTTTTTTTTTTTTTTCATTTCATCGTATTTTTTTAAAAAATTAACATGTTAACAAGTGCATTTTTCCGTGGACTGAAAGCTACAAAGAACGACGCAATGACGCAACTTTGCGCCGGTAAACTTGGAGTTGTGCGGTAATGATTGAAAAGTGAAGGATTTTTATAGAATAAGTTTTTTGTTTCATTTCTAATAAGCAGTAAATATCAAAAATACAATTTATATGCACTGATATCAATATTATTCCTATCTAAATCATTTATTCACTCAATTTGTAATGTTATTCAATAAAGTTAATTATAATTTTTTATCAAGATACTGATTGCATTTAATACAAGCAATCAAAATCAAACTCGTTAAAATAATTATTCCGAAAACGATAGCTGTTAACAGATTAAAGCAAATGATATTTTTATCACCGAATGCACGTGTTAAAGTATCGATTCACAAAAAAAGAAAGAACCGGATACCTTACTTACTCGACTGTCGGCATCGAACAATAGAACGGAATCTCCCGTACTGTATACGTTTACACAAATACTACTAACTAATTCCAACACCTAAATCTTCCCTCCCCTCTGATTTTCAAAAACAACAACGCGATAATCATTCACATCGCCGCTCCCGTCAGAGAAACGAACGTGCGGTTACAGACAGACCGAGCAAACATCCGCGTCTGATTCGAGGAAATTTGTAAATCGGAAACTCGCGTCACCGGACTATACACTCGCCTATATTTAAAAGAGAGAGAGAGAGAGAGAGAGAGAGAGAGAGCGTCGGTTCGCGAAATTTCAGAGGGCATCTCGTAACTCACGCAGAGAATCGAGCGGTTCTCGATTTACCGCGAGTCACTCTTCACACCTGACTCGACGCACTCCTAAACCGCGTTACGTTAAACGCGTGTACTTACGTACGTGAACTTTGGCGCGGATCTGTGAGCTGCGGTATAACTGTAATTCGCGGAAATCGCGTGAGATATCGCGTATTATAATATTATTGTAAGGATGATTACGGAAATTTAAAAGTTTGTTGATTGCACCGACGATATTTGTTTGAATTGATTATTATTATTTTCTTTTAAATCGAGACAATTTTTTGCTATTCTTGGGTATATTATTTCCTCATTGATTCGATAATATCTTGAATGATTCGATAGGTTTATATTATAACTCAAATCGCAGGTGATATGTATGCGCGTATGCGCAATAGAAAAAGATATAAAATTCCATTACTTCATTTTCATATAAAGTTTGAACGCATAAAAATATATCGCGCGCGTAAATCTTTTTTCACTTTCAAACTTTATATGATAGGGAAAAAAAAAAAAAGATAGAAACTGAATTTCATTAACTTCTTCAAAAATATATTTATACCGCAAAGTTACGTTTACTTATTTTTCATTTCTTTTTATTTTCAACATTAAACAAATATTCGTTCTTACGTTTTAAAAATGCATAAGAAAACAGCGCAAAAAAAAAAAAAAAACACTACTATCATATGAATTTTTATATATTTCTAAGTATACGTATACTAAAAAGTAGCTCATTGAATTTCAAGAGCGAGCCAGGTTGAACGACAACTTTGAATTTGTTTCGCCACACGGACGAAGAGACTTGTTGAATTAAATTCAATTTTGCGTTTTCTTTCTTCGCGTCTTCGGAGGTGGGAGACGTCGACGCAACATTCCCTAACGCGGCATAGCGCGCGTAATCATTTTTGCAATTGAAATCTTTGATACTTTTAATATTTTTCCAGTACATGCAGATCCGTTCTTCCTACGTATTTACTCATGCATGGTTATTGAGATGGGAATAGCAAATTGATCGTTTGTTATGTAATCAATTTTTTATCGAATAAATGAACTGTCGACAAATAAACTTGGATTTTTTTCTCAATTTTTGTTCAAATCGATTATGCACTTTTTAAGCGTGGTTTTTAAATTTTAATATGGCATTGTTGTCGCGTAAAAATTGTTTTCGTAATCTATAAGACGTGTAAATTGGGGAAAATTATTTTCGTTACAAATATTAAATTTGATATTGAAATTTGTACGTTGCTTAGAAAAAATATTTTTAAAAAGTTATCGGAAATACTAATAATTTTCTATATAATACGATAATTCACTTTTGTTAAAAAATAACAACTCTCTTCGGTGCATAATTACGCATCAAATTAAATAATTCACTGATTACGAACTGTGTATCTATATAATTTGTTCGATTACCAATTAACGGAAAAAAAAACTACGAGCGTCAAATTATCAAAGATAATTATCAACGAAATAGTTCAATCGACAAAAAAAAAAAAAAATAAATAAATAAATAATAATAATAAATCAATAGCTGCGAGTCACTTTTTAATTCCGTCCGTTTCAAATCAGCGTTAGCGATCTTCATTGCGCATATCCCCCAACGTCGACATACACGCGAATGTATCTTCGTCACTCTAACAATTTATATTCACGTGCCGATAAATTCGAGCGGTCGCATATTTCTATAGCCTTCCTTCGCAAATAACATACACACATTCACGGGGAGAAAGAGAACGGCATAGAAAGACATCGATTTAAACGATATTTATTTCTATCTGGGAATAGAATCCCGCTAAGAATATAAAGACATACACGTGTGATAAGATTTATTTAAAAACACATGGCGGTTGAAATTTTTAAAGTTATGGTATAAGAGACTTTTATTACAACTTACCAGTTATTCAACGGTAAATTATTTTCTTAATAACTTATATTTCGTTTTCATACATTAACTATTTCCAATGATTTACTACTTGAGACAGACAGAAGGTAATCAATCGCATGTAGTAACAAAAACGCAAGAGAGAGAGAGAGACAATATGAAAGAGAGAGAGAGAGAGAGAGAAAAGGAGAACGAGAGACATCAATATGAATTAGCGTAGGCGCGCTTTTGAATCAAGCTCCGATTTTCCCTTCCGCACGCGGGCTCGTACAATCGACTCGTCGAAATCCCAATCACGAGTCGCGAACAACGAGCTTCCTGAAAATTGATTCCTCCCCTCTCCCCCTTTTCTCCTCCTCCTATTCCACGGCGCTTTTACGTTTTCAAACGCGTGCGCGAGCTTGCGTACGTGTGCGTATGTATATTTGTAGATAAACTTTGGCGCAACGATATCGTATATATGTGAAAATTCTGGCGGAAATTATGAGAGCGAGGATTTAGTCGTTTAGATGAAAAAAAATGATTGTTCTATTCTTTAAAACTTTGCCGATTGGAATTTACTCGGTATCACAATAAACGATTCTTTTTTTATCTTCATTTTTATACGTGAGATTCGATTTCATGCCGAAAGCTTTACTCGAATTGTTAGATGATTTATCATTTAATTGAGTTAGGACTCATCTTTTTAAATTTGTCGATGATTAAAATATGATTTGTTTTGTTTTACAATTGTTGTGAATTTTGAATTAATTATCACGGTTAAGTATTTCAAAAATAAAAAACGAATATTAAAATGTATCTTTTCAGTGAATACTGATGTTTATTGGTAACAGTACTTTATCTTGTATACTATTTTATTATTATATTACTATAATATTGTATATTACTTTATATTGTATACTAGTATTATTGTATTTTATCTGTACAGTATTTTAACATGTATTAATTAAATAGCAAAATGATAACTTTTTGAATAGCTTACTATCGGACGTTCATTGTTCTATGTATTCAAATAATATAGTATATCAAACTTATTAATGATAA
>OX465096.1:8074122-8097186 GCA_949987625.1 Chalcis sispes
CAGTCTGGCATAAAAATCAGCATAAAATTCCAAAGCCTCCTTGCCCTGCCCCCTCTCTTCTCGTAACCAGCTCGCGTAAAAAAAAAGTATTTTTCCGGCAACGTCTTCAAACATCAGAAGCAGCAGCAGCAGACGAAGGCCCACGCAACGCTTCCTTCCTCTCTCTCTCTCTCTCTCTCTCTCTCTCTCTCTCTCTCTCTCTCTCTCTCTCTCTCTCTCTCTCTCTATCCCTCTAATTTGTCGGTGGTGCAACGAACCTATCCCTAGCGCGCGTTCACGTTAATGAAATCGTTATATCCTTCCTAATGGAAAAATTGCAAGAGAGAGAAATCTTTGCATTACTCATATTTTCTAAGTGCACATTAAATCGCAAAAAATTCGCGGCTCTTTTAATGGGATGCTTCTCTCTCTTTCCCTCCCTCCCTCCCTTCCTCCCTCTCTCTCTCTCTCTCCCTCTCTCTCTCTTGCTCTCTCTCTCTCTCTCTCTCTCTCATCTGTGAGATAGCAAGAGCAGAGCAAGAGCGCCGGCAATAACGGCAACGATGTCGAAAGCCTCAAGGGGCCTACGTTCGTGATTGCGGACAATATTAGCTCGTCGATGCGTGTTACACGTATTTCGCGTGGTACGAAGGGGCTAAGTAGGTGGCGCGCTTACCGATCACGCTCCGGGGAAAACAAGGACCGAGACGTAGGAGGATAGAGACGGAGGAGGAAAGAGAAAAGCGCGCGAAAGGCGCGGAGAGGTCGGAGGGTCGCGAACTCCCCGGATTACATATATCTGTATATACCTATATCTACACGAATATATATAATTTTTACTCGGTCTCTCGCAGAGGCGCGGAGAGTAGGTCCCACGACTGCTTCGCTCGCGCGATTACCTTCTCCCACGAGATCATCGGAGCACTGCGATTGGCACGGAAATCGAAGGATTTACAGCGAACGCGCCGCGCGAGTAAGCTTGCTCTTTCCACCCTTCTCTCCACAGCTCTCTTTCTCTCTCTCTCTCTTACATATATGTATATACATGAATGCGCGTATGTAGTAAAGACGATGTTGCTACTATTGCCGACTACTACCATATCGAGAAGGTATGTAGCTATATTCGGTACGGTTCGATGCGCACGTTCGTCGATTTTCGATGGCGTACGAACCTTTTTCGCTTTCTTTCTTAAGGTTTTCCCTCTTTTTATTTATTTTTTTTTTTTTCCTTTTTTTTTTTTTTTTTACTTTTAGATGGCTTTTTGGAGGCGGGATTTCGAGCCAAAAGAAAGAGGGACTCTCGGCAGGAATACCGAAAGCTCGATACAAATTTTGGTTCAAGTGCTTTCGTGACCCGACGGTTGCGGTTCGATTTTATGGCATGTGTATACGATGTATATATATATATTTGTATGCACTATTTTGTTACCACGAATTTATGAGATGTATTTAAAAGAAATTGGATAAAATGTTAAAAAATTAAAGTTTGAAAAGCTAAAGTTAATCTTAAATTTTTAAATGTTATAGGCAATTTTTTTAATAGTTAAAATTACTTAAAAATATTTAAATTAAATAGAAGAAAAATATTCAAAAAGAAAAAATTTTTTTTATAAAATTCATTAATACCATTGTGAATGATTTATATGTAAATATAAAACATAAAGAATAAAAAAATAATAAAATTTTGTCAATTCTATTACCACAAAATAATTGCAATTAAATTTTCTAACTATATTGAAGAGTGTTGTTGTATAATTAACAGAGCATTAAAATACTTTTGTGGACACATCTACTATTGTATTTATTATCGATATAGATTGCAATGGTTTTCAAATAAGTATTTTGTCATCTTTTTTCCCGTTATTGTCTTTCAAATTAAATGAAAAACGAACTTGTTTTTTATGCATATATTTAAAACATTTTATTAAAATTTCTAATGTGAGAAATAAATAAAAAAACGAGAAAAAAAGAAATTTAGAAAAAATAAAAGGCTATAAATTTATTCCATTAAATGTTTTAAAATGAACTGTAAAATGAAGCCTCATATTTTAAAAACGACCCCTATAACATTTAAAATTATTTTTGTCTACTATAAAAATAATATACAGCTTTTAATAAAACGTATTCATATTTAACGCGCAAAAAAAAAAAAAAAAAAAAAAAAAAATGGGAGAAAAAACCTTCAATAAACAGAGTACATGCCCTCTTAAAACAACTTTTGGAAATCATAAAAATACGCAATTACTGTTTCCGATAAAGAGCGTTTCCCTAAAATAAACCATAAAAGTGTCAGCTATCATAGAAAAGTCACAACGTAAAAAAAAAAAAAAAAAAAAAAAGAGTACGTTTTCCAAAATCGAAACGATCTCTACCCGTCACTTTATGTTTCACGCATTCCATCGTGTAAAATTTCATTCGTCGAATGTAAAAAAAAAAAGTACGAAAGAAAATTAATAGACAGATGCGCAGATGCGCCCAACGGCACAAAAGAACGTATACATACACTTTCTTCCTTTGGAGGCGAAGAAACGCGAAAAGGTGGTTAAATTGACAGTGATTACCTGCGCGAAGGGTGACCTCTCTCGAGAGTACGGTGCCGACTGAGTTGGTTGCTCGACATCTGTATCGTGCGTTGTGTATCTCCGCTCGGAAGTCCTGCGCCAAAAACGACGGGAAGTAGAGCGTGCCGTTACCCAAAAGTTGCCTGCGACAGAAATATTATTCGGTGAATTATGAAAGAGTGAAGGAAACGATCGACGAATGCAAAAAAAAGAAAAAAAAAAAAAAAACTAAAAAAAGAATAGAATAAAAAAAAAAAATAGAAAAAAAAGAGCTGAAACAAAGGAAAAGGACATAAGAGGAAAGACAAGTACAAGGCAGAGAAATTACCCCGTCACTGGCTGGATGCTTTAAATATTTTTCGCAAGCTGAAATAATACACAGCTTTCGCGAGTGGATGGAAAACGGACCATGAGACGCGAGTCCGTGGACCCGGAAAAACTTTTCCTTTGTTTTTCTTTCTCAAGCGAGGAAGCGAACGGACGACGACAAGCGCAAGTCGCCTCGGCTCCCAATGTGAATATATTGTGCCGCAACGAGTCTCTATAACCACGCGTCGGCGCACAATGTCAACGACTTTTTTTTAAATTTTTTCTTCTTCTTTTTTTTTTTTTTTTTTTTTTTTTTATTCGCTTCGCTCGCTTGGATGCGATGAAATATGATTGTTTAATTTTCGCGAAGACGTTAAATATTTTCTCAAGAAAACACGTTACGGTATAATTTTTAAAAAACCAGTTGGAAAAAAGTTATTTAAATTCTTTTACGAATGATAGATAAAATGAATTGCGATTGTCTTTTTATAAATTTTCTAAAACTTTAAACAATATTGGTTCTTGGTTTGAAACCAAACTTTTATTATTCAAACTATTAATTTTACTCTCGAAATGAATAACGACATTTTTAAACAACAAACATCGAGTTACTAGAAAAAAAAATTAAATTAATCAACGGAATAAACTTTCGTCGAAACAAACAATCTCAAAAGCGAGTACTTTTGTCCAGGTGTTTGTTTAATTTTCATCGTGTTTGAGCAGTTATTAAACGCGACATAAGCGCGAAGGATCGTAAACAATTTTAAACGTCATTGAAAAAGCTTGTCTTACCTCTCCCCCTTCCTTTTCGAGCGCGCGCGCGACACCATAAAACTTTTTATCCCTTACTTATAAACGTAAGTACATCAATTTCCGCGTTCATATAATTAGAAAATAATATAAAAAAAAGTAACAACGACGTGGCGAAGTGTCGTATTTGTGCGGCGCAATACCTCCCGGACAAAATCTAAAAAGTAAACGCATCTTTCTCTATCTCTCGCGCATTTCTTCAAGATTACACTTCAGCGTAACAAATCGACCCGAGAAAAATTACACGGAGAAAGAAGGAAAGAGAGAGCGAAAGAGAAAAGGTATACGAGAATACGCGAACGTCAAATATACGTGGGGCGCGCGCGAACGAGCGAACGTAGGCGTTCTTAGACGCGCTCGGCATCTTCACGGAAATAGCGAGTCCCTCCAGTGCTACTAGAGAAGAGAGCCGAAAGAAGCGAAATTAAAGGATTGCACTGACGTCCGGAAAAATGTAAGAAATTCGTGTCCGCTAAAACGTTTTCTCCCTTCCGTCTTCTTGACGCTTTTCTACGTAGATGCTCCTACTATACTCGTACGTATTTACGGTGAAAATAGAAAGACCGAGGGACTGTGTTCGAGTTCCAGAGAGAAAGGAAAGCAAGAAAGAAAGAAAGAAAGCTCGTCGCCTCGTCTTCGTCGTTCTTATCCTTAGCCTGGAATTCTCGGCGCGCGCCTTCATCTCGTTTTTCCTCTATCCCTCACCCTCTTCCACGTTTACTAAGTAGACTTGCTAGCTCCTCGCTCTCTTCTATTCGCGCAACGATGTCTAACTGCTGTCGGCAAGCACGATGTATATCGCTACGCGATCGTGAAATATCAACTAGATGTACGCGAATTGATGATCCGCGCTCTATTAAATTTTGCGGGTTTAATCTAAATTAGGTGAATTTTTTATGCGATAATGTACAAAGTAAACAAACAATTTTCTTTATTTCTAACTTTTTACATAATTTGTTATTTTCAAATGATTTTTAATTTTTTTTATTTTTATATATGAAAATTCAATCTGCCAATAACTAAATTTTCCACGAAACAAAAATTAAAAAAAAAGATATAAAAGCATAAAGTTCGGAAAAATTATCAAGCGAGAGTCGATTCGATACCGATCGGTTGGTAAATTTTCATTATTTTTCAGCGGTCGAGTAAGCAGCCCGTCACTTCCAGCAGTCCTCATTAACCGTTGGTCAGTGAACGAGCTAAATGTATGTATATATATATATATATATATATAGAGAGAGAGAGAGAGAGAGAGAGAGAGAGAGAGAGAAAGAGAAAGGTAGAGGAAAAAGAAAGAAAATGTGTCCAGCTAGTGAAACAAACTGCAGTCGGGATGTGTATTGGGTAGCGCGCGGCGCCAGGAAATTAAAGGTGAAGCCCGCAGAAAAATTGAAAGCACATCAACCGTGGCTTATGTGGCTCTCTTCTCTCTTCACACGTAACGCATCTTCGTCTTCGATAGACACATACACACGGCTCTTCCTCAACAAGATGGATGCGGAGGAGAAACGCTCGGTATACACCCCGAGAGAGGGAAAGAGAGAGAGAGAGAGAGCGCGTATAGATATACACGCGTATACGCGATACTCGTGCGGTGGCGGCTGCGAGTATATATACATAGCAAGGCCAACGAAGATTAATGGCCAGTCGGTGATACTCTACGGTCCATAGAGGGCCGCGTGGAAAACGCGCTTCACGGCCGAGGCGCATCCATCGATCTTTTCTTCGTGAACGCGCGAACTTGCGCGAGCGCGTGGAAACCCTTTCACGCTCCGCGAGAAACGTCGTTATACACCTCGTCACATCTTTCCTCTCCTTCTATATTTATGCTCTCTCTCTCTCTCTCTTTCTCTCTCTCTTTCTCTCTCTCTATCTCTCGCTCGATGAAAATCGAGGGAAAAGCGTAAGCGTATGTGTGGCTCTGTATCATTGTCATTCGTGGATTCGAACATCTTATCGAGCACTCTATCTCCCTTGCGGTATTTTTTTCCTTCTTTTTCCATGTTTTCTTTTTTTTTTTTTTTTTTTTTTTTGTTTCTTACGCGAGAATAGCATTGTCGACAATGAAGAATCGCGCGGGATTTTTGCGAGCCGGAAGAAGACAACAAGTAGAGAAGCAGCGAGGAAAGACGAGGGATGAAATGGAGTCGAAGAAAGTGGAACCGAAGCGATGAGATTTTCTCGCGATGCTTCATTATGCATCCATCGAGTGGATGAGCTTGGGGAGATATCGCATGTGTGATGCGGGATTTTTTGAAAGATGGCAGTTTTTTGCCCGAGATATAATGCCGATGCGTTTTGATGACGCGGCGTGAAAAATTTGCCGTTCGATTGTTGCATATTTCTAAATTTAATGCTTCACGGGAGAGACAGAGAGAAATCGTATTGATAATACGTTATTTCAAGTTAAAAATATATTTTATATTTCATATTAAATTCAAAATTCTTATTAAATATTCTTAAAAAAATTAGCAAACAAAATTATTTCGATAAATTATTTTCTATAATTAACAATTTTTTTTTTTTTTAATATGTGTTACTACAACTCTGAAAAAGCTGATACAAATATTATCTTGATTATTAGTTTTAAAAAAAAGAAATTGTTTTTGTTACATGAAATACTGCATTTTTCAATAAAGCAATAACTTTTTAAAACGCATCGACATCCCTTGATAGCAACAAAGACACTTACTCTGATTCAACGGATTATATCAATGCATCGATCGATAAAGCTTTTCGTCCGTCTAGTTTCCGGCTTACTCCACTGGAAAACAAGGAGACGCAATTTTACGCAATATGCAGAGACACGCGTACGAGGTTATTAAATTTTCAGCTTTACGCAATCCTAAAGCGGCTACTAAACGTACGAGAGATAATCAGCGAGAGGCTTTCTTATACCAAAGAGTCGAGAAAACTCGGCGAGAGTAGAAGTTGTTATACACTACGGCTTAGCCTAGCGTTAGTCTGCGCAAACGCTACACAGCACAGCGGGCCCTCGACAATTAACGAAAGTGCCGTTCGCCTACCTCTTCCACTAGACACGAACTAGCTCTATGCGAGAAAAGAGAGAGAGAGAGAGAGAGCGAATGTAAGCGGATAAGAACGAGCGAGTCGATATGTGTCTCCTTGAGTGAAAAGGAGACAGGCTAAAGCGAAAACGGAACGAGATTCCTCTCTTTCTCTGTTTAGCGCGTGTGCGAGCTCGTAAAAGCTCATAAAAATCGTAAACTGTAACGTCGAGTGAGCGAACAAGCGAGCTAAAAAAAAAAGTAGGAGCGAAGGAGGTCGAAAGAGGAGGAGAGAAAAAGAGAAAGGTAGAGCACACACCTAGGCGTTGTGCTCGAGTGAAATTACGTTTTGCTGCTGGATAAGCATCCAGTCGTGGATAGCCTCTGGATTCTCTCTGAGCTCTCTCTCTCTCTCTCTCTCTTTCTACCTCTTGCCTTCTCTCGCTCTCTTTTCTGCCCTTCACTTTCTATTTTTCGCCACTGTGCTTCGTCTTTCTCTATTTCTCTTGCTCTCCTTTTTCTCGTACTCTTTTTTTCTTGCACCATTTCCATCGGCATGTCCAGCTCTTTCTTTCCATCTCTTCATCGTGCGAGCTGCTCTCTTTCTTTCTCTCTCCCTCGCTCCCGGCGATTTTTCTCTCCTCTTTCTTTGCCGACTCACTTTTTCTCTCTCTCTCTCTCTCTTTTTTTCTCTCCGTTTCTCTCTTTGTGTATCATCACCATCTTTCTCTTTCACGGCAGTGGGCACCGCGCGCACTTTCTGAGTTTCCCGACTACGTACGGGCTGGAGACGAAATGGAAAAGTTTCGACTTGCGGGTATATCCCGGACGACTGGTTGTATATATCAAAAGAGAAAAGAGAAAGAGGGATAGCGAGAACCAATTTCACAGAGAAAAAGAAGCGAGGTAGGGAGATTGAAAGAAGAACGGACGTCGTGATCCTCGAAGGAGACGAAAAATCCCTCGGTTCGGCGTCTGTATAACTAGACGGAGTTTAGACTCTCACGAGGTTTAGCATTCGCGAGAGCGAATAGGAAAGAAAGAAGTGAAAGTTCGCAACTTTGAGGAAACGAAAGGAAAATTTTCTTTCCAATTTTTTTTTTTTTCTCTCGCTGATGATAACGACGCGTCCTTTTCACAACTGACGCTACCGCGGTTAAAAAGTTTTTGTTTTACTTTTTCTTTCTCCCCTTTTGTTATTGCGAAAGTTGGCCTTTTCCATTTCATAAGATCAATTGTTTTGTGTCATTAAGTAATTATGGTGCCCTTTTTATCAAAAATTTCGCATTATAATTTTTATGAAAATAAAACGTTAAATTATTTTTCCATTTGTTATAGTTATAGTTGTTCAGTTTGTTATATTAAGTAAAATTTTCTTTATGGTTTACGAACGGTACTTATTCATTATTTTATTTACAAATTAGTAATTATATTTTATTATTAACCTATGCACTTTTACAAGTTTTAATTGCAACTAGTAGTGTATTTTATTCATATAAAAAAAACAAAATTTAAACAAATTTTTGACCTTCTTTTTGAGAAAATTCGTAAACAAAATATCAAAATGGAAAGATGCATTAAGATAATTTACGAATGAAAAAGTTTAAATATGAATTTTATTTTCCCAATTATAATTAATAAGATAGTTATAGATTATTGTTAATCAGAGACAATTAATTCATTAATGCAACATTATCAGAAAATTTGCCGCACGCCTCTCATAAGACGAAGTTATTGACGCCCGATAATTAAAGGATAATCTTAAAGGATCATGTGGGTAGATAAGAAAACCGATAAAATTAACAGATTATCCTTTATACGCGACGATAATTCCGCGTCGATAAAGTTTTTCCTCCCACGTCTCCATTGAGCGCGTCTCTCAAGCGCTCGTTTCGATTAGGACAAAACGGCGAGCAAGTACGCCGTTAGAGAAAGGGAAAGTAATAAGGCCGGCAAGTTTTGCGAGCCCGAGCGATATAATACCTAGGCTGCTCCTCCTCCTCCTCCTCCTCCTTCTCCTCCTCCTCCTTCTACCTCGAGCTTCGCTCGCATTCCGAAGCCGATTAAAGCGTTACGCTTTTGAAAGCCTCAAGCGAGCGAGAGAAAACGAGAGCGAGAAAGAGAGAAAGGCACGGAGAAAGAAGAAACCGTCGTGGTGCACCGGCTTGTGGTCTAAAGGGATAAAGAGGTTGAGATGAAGGGGGTGGAATAGGGGAATGAAAACGATGCCGGAGCGCGAGCGCGCGCGCCGAGTTGAGAAACTTTGCCTCGTCGATTTACATGATTATTTTACTCGGGTTCTTGCCATCTTTTCCCCCTCCCCCCTATCCCTCCCCCTCTCCCTCCTTTAAACGCACCTCTTTATTCCGCGAGTTTCTCCCTTCCGGTGTGCCCTTGCCGTGCCGATGTTGCGGTCTCCTTGAAAATCAAACCATGCATTCGCAAGGATTAAAGGAAATAGTTTCGAGTATTTTTATTTACGAAAAATTTTCTCTCTACTTTTTTTACTTTGTTGAATTTGAAGTTTGTCGCGGTAGCGATAAGACGTGTAATAAATTGCAATAATATGGAATTTTCAAAGTCTTAAGAAATTTACGTTGGAAATAATTTTATTTACCCTGAAAAATTAATACAATTTTCATAACGAATTCTTTTCGTATCAACGATGTAATTATACGTCGCTAGATAACGTGTGATCAATCATGCAGAAGACACGCGGAAAATTTTTCGGATTTCTGTTTATACGTAATATCGATTAATAAAAATTTAATATCCGAGCTGTCCTAGATATTTACTGAAAAAAGTATCGAAAGTACCTTCATATCCGCCGCGACTATTGATTTTATCCAACCGAATTAATTATTTGTCGTACGTTATTAGTAATTTCATCTTAAAAGTAATAATTTTCTTTAGCAAAGATTGACGCTTGTATTATTTAAATTATTAAAATGAAAATTAAATTTCAATCTAACTTTTTATCCGTTGGATTAATTAATCGATAATATAAAATAATATCATTAAAAAATGATAATTGTTTTGTATTAAATTTTGTAATAAATATTGATTTTACCGAATGTATTCTTTTACATCTGAAATAATAATATTGATGATTGAAAATAATGTTAACTCGATAATATTACTGGTTTAAAAATGGCTGAAAAAGTAAAGAGCATTCTCATGTGTTTTTTTACATTCTCTGAATATGCTCTAGTAAAAAGTTTTTAAAATGGATCGTTTGCATTGTCCAATCTTATAACTCCGCATGTTTTTTCGAAAACTTTAGGGGCGGGAATCAAACTGCCGTAAAAATTCTTCTGGAAATTGCAATATCGCAAATCATGGATAATGCGAGAATTCGAGATAAAAACAGATGACAAAAAAAAAAAAAAAAAAAAAAAAAAAAGTAAAATCAAGCTGAAAAATCGCGCGCATTGGAAAGTCCAGCATTACTACCTCGTGCAATTCAAACGGCTCTTAAGATCGAAAACGAGCGCACTCACGAGGTCGTCGTCATCGTCTTCGTCCATGTCGTTCTTTCGGCTGAATCAGAAATTTCATTTCGAGCAATATCAAGACTAGTATCACTACTACAACGGCACCTTGCTCGCGCGCTAAAAGAAAAAGCAGGCGAACGAGTAAAATAGTGAGAGAAAGAGAGATCTGATAGATAGAGGCCAGCCCAGTACTACCGAATCGAGATATCTGCGGTACTTGGAAAAAGTGAGAAGGAAAAAGAGAGAGAGAGAGAGAGAGAGAGAGAGAAAGAGAGATGAAGAAAACGCGTAGGAGTGGAAGTCAAGACTAGCGGATTCAGGAACACGTCGTCGTAGTCGTCGTTGGAGGTTGGAAGGTCGGAAGTTGGATAGCGCACGGCCGGCAATAGAGCCACCGCACCTGGGGAAACCATTTCCTCCGGTTAATCGAAACGTTCTCCTTGTACCCTTGCTCTCTCTCTCTCTCTCTCTCTCTTACTCGTGAGCTCGTGGCTCGCTACGATATATACGCGCGCTTCTCCTGATCCGGAAAATGTAAACTCTCGCGCGCTAGCCCAGCCTCATCTTGGTCGAGCGGAATACTAAGCTCTACCGGACAGAATTTTGTCGGGAAGTGCTCGTGAATTCGAAATTGGAAAAAGTTCTATATATAGGAAGGATAGAAAGAAGGAAGTGGAAACAGCGCGCGAGAGTGGAAGGAAATGTATATAGGATAAAACGTTGGCCTACCCTCTCTCTCTCTCTCTCTCTCTCTATCTATCTATCTCTCTCTCTCTCTCTCTCTCTCTCTTAGTTGCTCGAGTTCCATGTGGCAAAGCCTCAAGATTGCCTTTTACGGCTTTTTCCCGTTAAATCTTCGAACGACGTTCATCTATTTTAAATCGAGTAGAATGAGAGAGAGAGAGAGAGAGAGAGAGAGTGAGAGAGTAAAAGAGGAAAATAGTAGGAATCGCACGCCGGCAGAAGATGAGAGAAAGGAAGAAGTTTAAAACTTCCTCGAAAGATGCAACGTATATATGTACACATGCAATAAGGGGTTGAAGATATACCCTCCTCCCCCCTTCTTCATTCCCACTCAAGAATTTCCTTGGCTGGTTTTCTAGTGGCCACGGATGACTAGGTTAGGCTCTCGGAATTTCAGAAAGTTATCATCGCTGATTTACAATGGAGATTTATGCTTGATCCGTCAAGTGTAATCTTTGCGTCTTTTGCTGTCGTAAGGGATAGCTTTTTTACCTATTATCGAATAAAAATTGCGAGTTTCGAGGCCTTAATTATTTTATGAATAAATGTATTAACCGAGGCTATTATGAAATTGAAATATTTTTAAAATTTAGCAATTAAACTTTTGAATATTAAAATACGTAATCCTTATTATCAGTCAAATCAAAATTTTCTAAAATTAATAATATTTGAGAAATTAATTCACAATGAGCTATCAAACAATAAAAAATAATCGACTTATGGATAATAAATACTCTTTATGCATATATAATTACCTGAGTCCCGGCACAGCTGTGACCGCGCGCTGATCCGGACTGGTGATCCAGGTGACATGGGGCGTGGGACTGCCGTGTGCCGCGCAGCTCAACTGCGAGCCCGTCGTGTTCGAGAAGACGAGGGTACTCGGCGGTTCCAGCACAAAAATCGGTCCCTGCTGCCCAAGTGTCGTCGTCGGTCTCCAGGCTGTAACGAAAACAAAAGCTCGTTAATTGCACGCATGACCAGATATACCAAATAGGCAAAAGATATATATATATACGCGGCGCGTCCAAAGAGAAACTCGCACTCGTTAAAAATCCTTGCGAGAGAGAGAGAGAGAGAGAGAGAGCTGAGAACTAAGATTATTTTAGAAGAGTGGACACGCTTACACGAAAGGCAAAAATAAAACGCCGACGTAGGTATATAGGAAAGAAAGGAGGTAGTACTGGAAGAAAAATCGTCGGTGGGCCGAATGAATGGCCCGGAGAGAAACTCCGTGCGAGTAGACGACGTGAGGTGAAAACGTAACGCGGCTCACTCCTTCCCCGCTCCTGTTTCTTTTTCCCTCTTTATTTTTTTCCTCCCCGTCGCCTCTACATCCCGCCGTGTATTCTATATCAAATAGTATGGCGCAAAGAAAGAAAAGGGAGAGGACGGGATAAAAAGAACGCGGCAAAGGAAAAAAAAATTGCTTTAGCTCGCACTTTTTCCGGCTTTTGGAGATGGAAACGTTTAAGGAGCAGCTACGCTTTTGCCGTATTATATGCACGAGCTGCGCGAAAATAGGTGAATTCTAGCGAGAAAATGACGAGAGATGCAAGATCGATCGAAGTAAGATTTAAATAGAAATAACTCGTTCGATGAATTATTTAGCCAAGCGAGTCTGAGCTCATTTTCTCCACCTTTCTCGCTCTCTCTCTCTCTCTCTCTCTTACTTTTTGTGTACACATATGTGTAATTCGACGAGTTAAAACGTGAGATTTGATAAAAGCAAGCTTTATCCCGAAAGCTCGCTGGGATTCAAAACCAAGCCGTGCACATCGCAGTAGAAGCGAGTCTCCTCACGTGGTTAAATCTGGATTGCGCGTCACGAGGTCCGGTGAGCGTCGCCGATGGTAAATTGTATCAAAAAGGCGTATCTTTTTTCATATATATATATATATATATATATATATATATATATATATATATATATATATATATCCGCGTCTGTGTGTATGTGTCTGTAGGTGCAACTCTCAACTGGTATACAAAAGCCACGCTCGAAATGAGGAGAGACATTGGCTTGACCCGGTTGACCAATTCCTATTTCTCTCTTCGTCGTATCTTGTGATCTTTTTAAGCCGAGGGAGGAAGCGAAAAAACCACTCGCGGCATTCGTCTCAGTACACACCGCTCGCGAGGTAAAAATAAAACGAGCGAAGATACTAGCAAGCCGTCCATTAAAATAATGCGACTAAGTAGGTTAATATGTTTATTTGATAGATTTGCTAGCAAACCATTTATTTTACATTATTAGGTTATTTTGCTACTTTCCTTCCTTTACAAGTATCATTTGATAAATAAAAATGTATGTGATTTGTTTTTAAGATTATTTTTTAATACATGTACAGAATTTATTTTAATAATTTTTTAAATAATACTATTATTTACAATTAAAGTTAGCAAATAGTTTTTATCCTGATTCAATTATTGAGAGTAAAAATAAATTCATTTCGATAAAAATGAAATCAATTTATTTTAAGAGAAGGATATCTTATTGCGAAGAAAAGCTAAAAATGTTATCACATGTAAAAAAAAAAAAAAAAAAAGAGAGAGAGAATGAAATAAATATTAAAACAAAAAGTATAAAAGCATTTACATATGTGCGAAAGTCAAAAATAAAATAATAAGAACTAGATCGTAAAAAGGCACGATAAATTAGGCCCAGGTGTCTCCACGTCAACGTCTATTTCTCCCTCGCGAAAGTTCGTCGACGTCGTTTTCTCACATTCCACATTCGGCAAGTCCACGACGCGAGCAGCAGCTTATGTCGGGGAAAAAAAAAAAAAAAAAAAAAAAAAAAAAAACAAGAAAGCAAGGCGCAATAGGTCGCACGTTTCGCGAAAACACGGCGTACCCGTAGCTTATATATACGTAGCTTATATATGTATATCCAGCGGTACGAGAGGCTAACGCAAACTCGTTTATACATTTTCCTGGCCTCCTCCCCCCCCCCTCTTCCAATCCAACCAGTAGTAGTACTCTACACCCGCGTGGAAACTAAATTCGATTCGATGCACGTTTCACGCTAGCGTCCTGCACGTACGCGTACGTTTCGAGCCCTTGCGCGCTAGCGCGCGTCCCCATATTCCCTCGGCATCTTTCTATCTGCGAATTTGCGCGAAATTTTCCTCCTCCTCCTCCTCCTCCTCCTCCTCTCACCGCCCTTTCGAAATAGCAGCTTTACATTTTTATCAAAAAGAAGTTCGCAACTCTGCTGCATGTTATATGAACATATATATATATATATATATATATATATATATATATATATATATATATATGTATGGATGTACGGTAGCGACGAGATTACGTCAGCGACCGGTAGTCTTCCGGGAGGCGCGCGATCGACCATTACCGAACGCTCGCTCTGTGACTTCTCGCCTCTGCTCTTAAATGCAAATATCCACGGCCCATTGTACGAAAAGAAGAAAAAGAAAAAGAAAAAGAGGAAGAGAAAGAGAGAGAGGAAAGATTCGTCGATTCTTTGCGAGTTTTCAGCGCGACGTTCGGCGTCGATTTGGCAAAAAGTTTCGCTTTTCGCGTTCTCTCGTGTTGTACAAAACGGAAACGGTGCGCGCGTGCACTTTTCTTTTCTTTTTTCTTTCTAGTTTTTGTTTTTTTTTGTTTTTTTTTTCTTTTTTTGTGTCTTTTTCACGTTCAGATCGACGCATCTTTTCGTTGTCGCTGCGAGAAAAGGCGAATCAAGGAAATGCATCGACGAAGTTGGCGACAACCTAAGGATACATGTAAGTGTATCTGCGTGTACATGAGGGGGAAAAAAAATGGGTGAATGGAAAAGGGAAAAGGGATTCGGGAAGAAGTTGGCGCGGTGTACGGACTCGAGAGGCAAGTGCTTGGCCCGTGATTTATGCGGCGTTTGTTTCCATCATTGAGAAATTGAGAAAAGAAATTGCGGTTTAAGTTTCCAAATTTCTTTTCGCGTTGGCAATTTTATAAACTTCTAGAGGATACACATATATATTTTATTGGCATGTCGAAAACTTTGTTTATTGCTTTGATTTACAATTTGGATTTAGAAATAAATACCTGCGTGACCTTGTACAAAACGGTTGTATAAATTAAATAATTAATTTTCTAACGCATGTATACCAAATGAAAAAGTATGCGGAAAATTTTCACGATTTTTATAGACAATTTTAAACTATAAAATAAAATAAAAAAATAAAAAAAAAAAAAAAAACGCAATAAGAAATTTTTTAAACTTTTAAATGTAGTGAAAATAATTTTAAATGAATTACGGTAAAATTTTTCAATTAGCTTTAACATACAATTGAAAAGATCGTAAGAAAAATTTAACCAAACACAAGTATCAGCGCTTAATAAACTAAAAAATCTCTGATATTTTCAATAAACAAAACAATTAAAACTCGTGGCCAAGCAAAGTCGTAACGACGGTGAAAAAAAATTCAGAAAACATCGGAAAGAAAGTTAAGAAGACCAGCAGCCCACACCGGACGAAAAAGTGTTTACTCGCAAGAATGTGCGCGTAGGTGGACCGAGGGATAAAGTCGTCCTCGCACGTGCGCGCGAAAACTGCGAACGAATGCGTGTGTATACGTTTGCGTGTATATATATATGTTACATATGTGTGTAGGTACACGTAACGCATCGAGTCGAGCAAGCGGTTGGAAAAGTTACGCGCCGGTCCGAAAGTCTCGGCCCCGTTGCTTTCGATCTTCCTCGAACCGGACTTTCTCTCTTTCTCTTTTCGTAAACCAGCTGAATTTCATCCGGTCCGACCGATGTACGAAGTAGTTGCTTTTCCCTCTTCTCTCTCTCTCTCTTTTTTTCTACTTTTCTCTTTTAGTAGCCGAGCTCGATGTCGCTCTATCTCATAGCGCGGAAAGGCTGTACCGGACGAAATGAACTTTTGACTTATTTCGTACGTGTGCGTGGTCGTGTACACACGCGTGTGTGGGTAACGGAATACGACTTGCTCCACACATATCTTTCCAAACAGTAATCACATTCTGTCCTGCGAAAGTCTATAACGCAAATTCCGTCTGTGTTGAGCTCGCGAATTTGCCCGAGAAGTTCTCTCTCTCTCACTCACTCACTCTCTGCTCTTCAAATGTTTCTACATTTTTTCTTTTTTTTTTTTTTTCTTCTTTTTATTTTTGTAACTTTCTCAGTTTTACTTTCAGCATTGCTTTGCTTTGATTGTTTATTTTAGTCGAGCTTTGACGATCTCGATTCGTCTAAATAATTTTGCGAATGTATTACTTGGGTGATGATGGAATGTATTTTTTTTTTTTTTTAAATATTTAATAAAAATTTAAAGCGGTTAAAAATATGGACGTTTTTTAATCAAGAATATTAAATTTTTTTTTTTTTATATGATGTCTATTAAAAATTATTTAACGCAATTACTTTAATTTTAACATGTTTGAAATTATTACAAAAGCTTTTTGAAAAATATTCAATATTATTAGGTATTTTTTTCTAAAATGAAATATTACTATAGTTTTTATATGTTTTATATTGTCATGTACAACTTAAAAAAAATTAAAATAAAATTCAACAAAGAGCGTACAAATCTTGTAACAAAATCCATTTTTTATCAAACGTAAAAACGAACGATAACAAAAAAAAAAAAATATATACATATATATATATATATATAACAATATTTTCCAATAATCCTTTTTTTACAACATTCGAAACTATAAAAATTTCATTACATAATATCAAAAAACACGCGTGTACTCATTTGCAATCAAGAGTGAAATTTCAAAATACGAGCTTACAAAGCCAAAAGTGACAACGCAAAAAAAAAAAAAAAAAATGCGCGAGGGCGCGAACAACAAACTCAACACGAAAAAGAAACCCATCAAAACGCGGACGAAAATTACAAGTGGACAGCGCAGTCCGATCCGAAAGTTTCAAATAAAAGCTCTATTGTATCCGAGGCAACGCAATAAGCGTGCGAGACAGGCATCGACAATCACGCGCGCGTTTTATGTGTATACATCTCCCTTTTCCTTTTTCTACGGTGATACGAGCATTGCGCGCTCTGCTATTTGCGTATGCGTATCTTACAGTCGACGTGTATCGGCCTTTGACTTTTTGTCGGAGATTCGCGTCTCCGCGCGCACATAATGTAGGAGGAAGCGAGAGAAGGAAGAGGAGAGGGAGAGAGAAAGATAAAGTAGAGAGAGAGAGAGAGAGAGAGAGAGAGAGAGGGAAAGACAATATAGCGGGAGGAAAAAACCGAGAGAGAAATGTATCGGAATCCGAAAGAGAGAAGAGAGACGATCGACGCGAGCGCCTGTACACGCGCGCGTTTTACGGGGCGCATTTGCGATTCTTTGACATCCCATGGAATACATAAGCGCGACATCGATGAGAAAGAGAAAGAGTAGGACGAGAACGACGGCAACGACGGCAACGACGACGGCAACGACGGCAACGACGACGACTACAACGACGACTACGACGACTACAATGCTACCGTAAAAACAATGCAGCCGGCTGTTCAAACGCCTGGCGCGCCCGAGCGCCGGTGTATATACGAGTACACGCGCATAAACGCGTACGCGCCAGGACAATGTATATCGTGTACATATGTGTGTAGGGAACGGGCGCGGGCATAAAAACTGTAGGGCGGTACAGTCCTCGGAAAAAATATTTACTGATACACTTATGGGTTCGCTTTATCCCGCTATGCTTTTTTCTCTCGCACTCTGTCCACCGTTTTCGTACGGATTATCTTCCGTTTTTCTATCTCTCTCTCTCTCTCTCTCTCTCTCTCTCTCTCTCTCTCTTTTTCCCTTTCGTTATCGCGCAATTTACACGTTTCCATCGCTCCCTTTATCTCTTCCGCATGTGTGTGTGTCTGTATGTAATTTTTTTTTTTTATTTCCCTTTCGCGACTTCTTTTTAAGCTTTGTGTACGCGCGGATTGCAAATCAATTTTTTATCAAAGATAACTTTTAATTAAAAAGAACGTATATACGTAAGCGCGCGCGTAAACCACGAGTGGGCGTGTACGTTATGTTTCCGTAAGTTGGGATACACGAATGAAAATATATTAATAGAGAAAAATTTTTGCAATCATACGAGAAAGTGGACAAATACTATGGCAACGTGTATAGTCTTTTCAAAGTTTCCATCAAACGATCCACAGTTTAGTGGATTATGCACGACTTGCAGTATACGTAAATAGAGAATTAACCATACCTGTTTTTAAAAGAAAAATATTCAACATTTTAATTTTTTTTTTTATTTCGTAAAATGAAAACTGATATAATTAGGATAATTAGCAGTCAATATTTTTATTTTATTTTTCAATGAAATTTTAATTAAAAATAGATTTACCGTAAAAATTTCAGAATTAATATTAATTAATTATTCACTTTTCTTTTTTTTTTTTTATTTGTACTTTTTTTTACAGAAACATAGATTTTAACACTTTATTATCATAAAAATACTCGTAATAAAATCGAAATTTAACCAAAATAAATAGTGAAAATTCATAAAAATGTAATTTATTGCCGGTCATTATTATACAAGCGTAATAAACTTTAATGCTTCTACAATGCGTCACAAGAAAAGCTTTTCATTAAAATT
The DNA here is from genome assembly GCA_949987625.1 of Chalcis sispes. NCBI lineage: Eukaryota > Metazoa > Arthropoda > Insecta > Hymenoptera > Chalcididae > Chalcis > Chalcis sispes. The sequence goes on from OX465096.1 coordinate 8,092,621, forward strand.
TTATGATGAAATTAAAAATGATGAAAAAAAAAATAAAAGATGAAATTAAAAATTTTGTCTCTTTTTTAACTTTTTTTTTTGTTTTTATTTAATTCCAAAGGCGATCGATAACTGGACTTTTTTTTTTAAAGTTCGCTTTTCTTTCAACTGCTGAAACAATTGAGCCGCTTATTAATTCAGAATCGAGAAAAAATAAATAAAAATAAGAAAGCGTTTTTATTTTCTTTGGTCGCGCAAAAAATGGAAAAGAAGATAAAAAGAGAACGAAAAAAAGTGAAAAAATACACGCTATTAAGTAGTAAAGACTTCATTGAATACCAAATCAATAACTTACGAGCCACTATAAATCAAGCTTTATATCAGGACACGAAATACCAAGAGAGAGAGTGAAAGAGAGAGAGAGAGAGAGAGAGCCAGATAAACTCTTATACGAATAAAGAAAAAAAGAAAAAAGAACCCGACGTTTTTTCATTTCGCAGGACACCAAAGTCACGTTTTCCTTGTTGCTTATTCTTTTCTTGATATTGCGCGCTCTTGCAACGGACGCGTTTCAGTTTACGCACACCGTGCATGAAATGGAATTGCAAAGCGAAAGTCAACATGCGAGTATATATATTCTCTCTCTCTCTCTCTCTCTCTCTCTCTCTCTCTCTCTCTCTCTTTCTATGCGCACACATATGGCGTGTGTTGACAAGCGATTGTTGATAAAAGGTAAAAAAAAAAAAAAGACAGGCATCGAAACTTTGCGGCAGGGATGATGTACCTTCGGAAACAAGACGATATTCGTAATAATATTGTTTTCGGTTTAATAAATAAAGTTGGAATATTCTCGTAGTTTATACGAGAGACTGTGTTTTACAACTCGCTCGTATATTTATCGACAGATGGATGATGTTTGAATGTACGACGATGTATTTATTTATTGTATTAGAATACAAACTACGTCGTAGTATATATAATTTTAATTTGAAATTTCAATGGGAAAAAATTTGTCGAGATAATTATTAAGGAATTTTTCATTAACGATATCGAATTTTTAATTTTTTTTTTCCGTTTTTTTTTTTTTTTTTTGAATTATGAATTTGCACGACAAACAGAAATTCATTTAAAATACCAGATAAAACTTATCCAAGTTTTAAGAAAAAAATATTTCAAATATTAATTTAATTTCAATTATCGGAATATACTTTTTTCTTATTACCAATAAAATTTAGAGATTAATAAAAATTTTTATCTTTAAACATATATATTTTTCTGCAAATAAATTATTTTCAACCCTCTTGTATATAAGTTAAAAAAATAATTCACCGTAAATAAATTATACCGATGAAAGAAAAAGAGAAAAAAAGAGAATTCACGTGCAAATCAGTTCGCGAAATCTCTACAGAATTGCTGCATCACAAGAGTTTTCTCTGTCTCTCTCTCTCTCTCTCTCTCTCTCTCTCTTTCCATGCTTCCATTTCTTTCAACACATATATCGATCAATCGATTCGTACGCGCATCGCCTACATACGTGTCGTTGAATATAAAGCGATGAAGGCATTATATATGGTACCGAGCAAGGTAGTTCCGAATCTATACCAAGAGACAGATAGATAATGCGAGCACACATGAGACTGCGAAATGAGGACGAAAATAAGATGAGCCTACGGTTTAGTGTATAAATCTAGGTAGTTCTACACGTACGCTTGACTGTGTGAACGCGAGCTTATACATACGATGATTAAGACAAACGTGAGCGTGTGCGAGTTCACTCACACACACACACATATATATATATACACGCACGTGACGAATGAATACACGTAAACTTACACATCAATAAGAGAAAAAAGAGAAAGAGAGAAAGATAGAAAGAGAGTAAGAGAGTGAGAGTGAGAGAGAGAGAGAGAGAAAAAGAGAAAAAGAGCGGATGCAGTGACGTTGAGGTTGAAAGATCGTAATTGCGAATTCGTTGACCCGCAAGGCTCGAGTGGCGCTTTCCGCGACTAGCGACTCGCCCCAGAGGATAAGGGAGGGAAAAAGTGTAAAAGAGAAGTCAAGCCTCGCTTTCTCTCTCTCTCTCTCTTCCTCTCTCTCTCTTTCGGTGAAAAGCGAATGCGCGCGGAGAAAAAGAGAGCGCAGAGCCGAAGATGGAAAGGGACAGCAAGAAGATGAAGGGAAAGGGGAGCATACAGAGGTGGGCGGTAGCGCGAGAGCAAACAGACTTTGCAATCGTTTATTTTTCTGGCAATTATATTCTTCCGTGAAAAGAACTTCCTCACCCTCCCTCTCCCCCATCCACCCCGCGAGCCCTTTTCACTCCTTCTCTCCTTCTGACTCACTCACTCACTCACTCACTCACTCACTCACTCACTCACTCACTCACTCACTCACTCTCTCTCTCTCTCTCTCTCGCCGTATTTATTTCCGTCCCGTGAATGCGTCTCTGAAAGCACGCGAATGCGAGCTCCTCGTTGCGCTCGTCAGTGGCTCTCACTTCGTGGCGACGAGCTGCTCGATTTTCACGGTGGGAGAGATTCGATTCTAAGAAGATCGGAGAGGGATAGAGATAGATAGATAGATAGATAGATAGATAGATAGAGAGAGAGAGAGAGAGAGAGAGAGAGAGTGAGAGAAGGAACGGAAGGCAGGATGGAGAAGGGATGCGGTAGAGTCTGCGGAGAAGAGGAGGACGCGTGTGTACGTGCGGCTAGGCAATAATTTCTAATTACCCCGGCGTTCGCAATTATCGGCTGCGACGCGTCGGGCCGCCGTCGTCGTCGTCGTCGTCGTCGTAGCCGCCAGCTAACGGTGCTGCGGGACCGTTTTAAAGGCTACGTTGGAAATGGCCCACGAAATCCGTGGCGTCGGTTTTATGTTCTCGCGAACACGAATGCAAGCGGAAATGATGAGTTTGCGGTTTCGTTGATTAGTAAACATTGCTTTTTGTTTGCTCGACGGGATTGCGCTTGTAAAAGTTCTAATTACGACTTTGAATTACTTTGCGGTTACTTGAATCCGATTTACGCCAATTGAATGCTTAAGAAAATAAAGTATTATCGCTTTCTATATGGATTAATTATTTTTAAAAAAGTGATTAAATTTATTATACGCGTGTACTTGAATTTAGTAGCGCAAACATAACAGCACGTCTGGAAAATCTTATTGTTGGAAAACAAAAAAGATGCATTCAGAATAAAAATTTTGTAAAACTCAATATGTTTAAAGCAATGATAAATAATATCACGTGTAAGGCAAACTATGGTAAATTGAATTCCTAGCATTCTCCGGCAGTAAACAAATAAAAATAAATCTAATTTAATTCTGTAATTTATAACTTATTTTTCTACAAAAATCCATATCCAATAATGCGAAATAAATTTTACTTATTTGAAATTTACCTGATTCCATAAGATAGCAGTATTCGTGTTTACCAAGAAAGTTCACAATGCAATCTTAGTTCATTAAAATTATTACAAAATTCCAAAGTATTCACTAAAGTATAAAACATTTCACCAATACGAAAGTAAATAAAATTAAAATACGATCCCAGAACACAGGGACAAAAGAAATTTATTTTCGATTTGCTCGATTAACGCGATCGCGTCGCTATCTTCCTCCCCGACAGCGTCCTAACAAGTAGACGCACATATAAACGTAAAAATCGAGACAGAGCAAGAGATAGAGAGAGGGAGAGTTGGTAAGGCAGTGGAATCCTCCATGGGTCTCGCGCCTCTTTCACTGGCGTTCCCTTCTTTTTTTTTCTTTTTTTTTTTTTTTTTTTTTTTTTTTGTACGTTTTCTTTCTTCCTCTCCCTTTTATTTCAAAAGGCGCGCCCCTCTCTTGCTCTCGTATCATCGCAACCTACCGCGACTTTTGAAAAGCACTCGGCGACGGGCTTTTTCAGGGGTACCTGTGAATGGGCGGACGATTGCCTCCGCCGCGCCGCTTATAATGACGATTCACAACTGATAACGTTCATGTGACTCGCTTCTCTTTCTATCTCTCTTTTTAATGCTTTTTCTTAACGAAACCGACTGCTCTCTTAGCGGCTGATACTGTTGGCGTTTTTATGGTAGGCGAGTGCGTTGCTTTTCTTTTTCTTTACATTGATATAATATAGGCCGAAAAGAGAGCGTGGGAAAATAGACTCCTCCTCGTCGTTGAGAGACAAACGAAGAGATATAAGAAAAAGAAATTTTCTTTCTTTTCTTTTTTTTTTTTTTTTTTTGCTTAAAAAAAGAGGCATGTCATTCAAGGAATCGGAGCTTCCTCGTAATTAACAATGCGTCACTTTCGGTAATGGTTTTAAACGAAGAAACGAGAAAGGGAGTAAATTGTAATCATTAGCGTAATTTTGAAGATCTTCTTTATGTCCAAAGAAGATTCAATTCCGTTGGCTCCTCATTTGCAAGCTTTTTTATATTACCGATTCTATGATTTTAATGCACAGAATTATGTAATATATACGCCTAATTGACTGTTTTAATATTATGGACGATGTAGCACTTTGCTCTACAATTATTGTGAAACTTAATCACGTTATACACTATTATTATTATTATTATTATTATTATTATTATT
>OX465096.1:8097386-8214886 GCA_949987625.1 Chalcis sispes
CCTAACCCCACACTGTTGTGCCGTCCGGACGCGGTGCTTCGTGCATTTATGCATTTTTTCCACTACCCGCAATAAAAAAAAAAAAAAAAAAAAATTATTATTATTATTATTATTATTATTATTATTATTATTATTATTATTATTATTATGATTATTATTATTATTATTATTATTATTATTATTATTATTATTATTATTATTATTATTATTATTATTATTATTATTATTATTATTATTATTATTATTATTATTATTATTATTATTATTATTATTATTATTATTATTATTATTATTATTATTATTATTATTATTATTATTATTATTATTATTATTATTATTATTATTATTATTATTATTATTATTATTATTATTATTATTATTATTATTATTATTATTATTATTATTATTATTATTATTATTATTATTATTATTATTATTATTATTATTATTATTATTATTATTATTATTATTATTATTATTATTATTATTATTTTTTTTTTTTTTTTTTTTTTTTTTTTTTGTTTCGGTGGTAAAAAAACGGGGAATCTGCCTTAACCAGACCATCAGTGAGGACCCCTTTGCCTACCTGTAGACGCGGGGGGACCCACCGGTGTGACGGGTTCCGTAGTCACGTCAGCTCTGGCCTCGGATGGGCTCGATTACTCGCGCACATCCGTGGCAAGGGCATCGGCAACCCCGGGGACCGTCTAACCCGCCATACGCCAGCATATGTCTGATATAAACCATAGACATATGATGCGCGGATGGAATCTCCACCTTCTGTCCAACCTGCAGCGTGGATCTACTTTCGTATTGCTTCGCCGCTGCAGGTTCTGTCCATTCGTCAGTCCGTTCCCCGTAAGGTTGTAACCTGTCTCTGTCTCGTAATTCCTTTCATACGATCCTTTCATTCACATTCACTCACTGACTCGTGCTTGTGCTACCCGTCACCAAATACTCCAAACACCCGTCCGCCTTCTTACCCCTCAAGACAGTCTCGACGAAGGTAGCTATCGCCGTCCAACTGTCCTCGTCTTGCAGCATCCTCGCCACTGTATTTTCGGGCGTGATGCTGCCCGTTTTCGTCTCAAGTGCCAGTCTGTCTGTAGTCCATCGTCGGCACACATAAAACGTGTGCTCGGCGTCATCGCGCTCGTAACCGCAGTATTTACATTCCGGCGACCTAACCCGGTTACACCGAAATAAATACTGTCTGAAGTAACCGTGCCCCGTCAAGAACTGGGTTAGGTAAAAATTAACCTCCCCAAACCCTCGTCCGGTCCACGATACCAGGCTGCTTATCAAGCGTCTTGTCCACGTAGCTGTGGCGTCCGTTAACCAACGGTCCGTCCATTCGCGCATTGTCCTGTCTCGTTCCTCAACTGCCGCGTTTGTTCTCCCTACGTCGGCACTTCGTTCGTAAGTCCGTTTCCGTTCCCTAGCGAGCAGGTCAATGGGTATTACACCCGCTACCACCAGAACGGCCTCCGCTGAGACCGTCCTGTAGGCGCACGCGATACGTAATGCCCCCTGTCTCTGTACGTTTGTTAGTCGCTTGCGGTATTTCTTTACCTCAAGCGCATCGGCCCAGATTTCCGCCCCGTATAAAAGGATCGAGTGGGTGGTGGCCATAAGCAACCGTCTTTTCCCCGGTCTCGGTCCATACGTGTTCGCCATAAGGCGGGAGAGCGCAGAAACCCGCGTCGCCGCCCTATGTGCCGTCTCCTGTATATGAGGCCAGAAGGTCAGCTTCGTATCTAGAGTTACCCCTAGATATTTCACCTTCCTCCCGGTCTGCGTCTGCACCGACCCCACCGTCATCGGTATGACGGTTTGTATCCTCCTTCCGGTGAGGAGGATCAGTTCGGTCTTTGCCAGTGCTAAAGTCAGTCCGTGAGTCGTCATCCACCCGTCCACCCGTAACATGACCCGGTTTAGCGTCAGCTGTGCCAATTCTGGATTGCGCTGAACGATCACTACCGCCACGTCGTCGGCGTAAGCGATGAGTGAGGCGTTCTCAGGCATTTCCAGCCTCAGCAGGCCGTCGTAAACCGCGTTCCAGAAGTCAGGTCCTAGTATTGATCCCTGCGCGACGCCCGCAGTGATCGGCCTACTTGCCTGTCCCTCCGTGGTCTCGTACGTAATTTGTCGGTCCGTTAAGTAATCTGCCGCCACCCGCAGGAGATAGGGAGGTACCCTGAAAGCCCGTAAAGCTTCCAGGATATCCCCCCACCTAGCGGAATTAAAGGCGTTCTTTACATCTAAGGTCGCGAGCAGTACTAGTGGTCTCGCGCCGTAGCAGACCCGCCTTGTCCGTAGGAAAGTTTCGGTGACTTCCCTTATCGCGCCTATGGTCGAATGGCCCTTCCGAAAGCCGTGCTGATTATCGGCCAACCCTCCGGCGGCTGTTATCGCGCTCGTTATTCTCGGTTTTAACAACGCTTCGTAAAGTTTGCCCGCTGTGTCTAAAAGACTCAGGGGCCTATAGGAAGACGGTGTCTCGAGTTCCCCTTTACCTTTATACAAGAGGACCAATCGAGCCGTCTTCCAACGCGTTGCAAACCTCCCGGTCCGTAAGCTTGCATTGTACATGTCCAAGAGTATTCTCGGACGTACAATGGAGATTTGCCGAAGAATCTCCCCCGGGATACAGTCCGGTCCAGGCGCCTTCCCGGATTTCAGCGAGGACGTAGCTTGGAGTAGCTCCACCTCGCTGAATTCCGGGACGACTAGGTCGCGATAGTCCGAGGCCTCCTCCGTCACCGGATGGGTCGGGAAGAGACCACTCACTATTGCGTCCATGGTACTTTTGTCCTTGCGTTCAGGTGGACCAAAACTACCCAGTTTTTGGGTTACAAGTTTGTAACCCAGTCCCCAGGGGTCTCTGTCCACCTCCTCGCACAGTCTCCGCCAACACCGTTTCTTGCTGTCTTTAATAGCGAACGTCAGTCGCTTCCGTGCTGTCTTATATGCGACCGATAATTCATCGACGTTAGGGTTTCCCCTTTGTCGCGCGCGATGTAATCGTCTACGACACGCGATACAGTCCCTCCGGATGAGACTGATTTCATCGGACCACCAGTACATAGCTTTTCTGTCCGGTACGTTTTGTTTGCGAGGCATAGAAGCCTCGCACAGTCTCGTTATCATAGTCATCGTTTTTTCTACTATGTAGTCCGTCCACGTGACCGTGCCTTCCGTAAGGTCTTCTGGAACGGCCTCAGAGGGCGCTACTGCTTCCAACAGCGCCTCCTTAAAACGGTCATGATTCTGTTTCGCGAGGTTGAACCTTTTTGGTTGCAGACCCCCCCTTTGTACGTTTCGTGGCGTCGAGGTACTACTCAACACTTCAAAGACGATTCGATCTACGATCGAGTATCCGGTATCGAGTACCCAAACCCTGGTCTCAGGTACGTCGGCGTACGTCCGGTGTTGGCCACTACCAGTTCAAGCCTCGCGGCCATCTCCAGCAGCAGCCTACCCCGTTTGTCCGTTGCCGGCATGCCCCACTCGATCGCTCTGGAGTTAAGGTCGCCTGCGACGATGAGATCACCCGGGAGATCTCTAAGGGCGTCCTCCAGTGTACCAATCTTTTCCTCGAAGACCCTCGCCGCGACGTTTGGGGACAGGTAGACACTAACGTAAGTGATAGTGCCAACCCTAACCCAAACGTAGTCCTCTCCATACGAGGAAGCTTGTACCCGTCGGCCCATCGCGCCCCTTACCCAGATGGCCGAAGTGCCCGAGGCATTCGAAAACCACCCGTCCGTGGTGCGTAGGTCTCGGTACTGCTCGCTCAGTATCAGTACGTCTGCGTCTCGTTCCGTCGCAATCTGCGGTAATAGCAGCTGGGCTGCTTGGCACCGATGCAGGTTTCCTTGCAGTACCCCCATCATGCTGTGGACTTTTTCTTGAGGTTTTCAAGCGCGGCCCTGAAAACCCCACACGCCCCGGAACCCGGCCTATGCGCGACTTCCTTGTGCCCCGTCGCAGAGCATAGGAAGCACTTGCTGTCCTTGGTCTTGCACGTCTTACTGTCGTGGTCTTTTTGCCCACAAGTCCAGCAGCATCGCGACCTGTCGGGCCCTTTACACTCCTTACGAGTGTGTCCGTAACCTAGGCACTGGTAGCACCTAGGCACCGTCAGCCTACGTCTGACGCGGCAGTTTGTCCATCCAATTTTTATTCGTCCTTTGCGAAGGAGGGTTTGGGCCGCGCCCTCCTCCACTTCTACAACGGCCAAGCAAATGTCTTGCTTGTTGGGGCCGAAGATGTGCACCCTCGGATCCCTGCCGTCGCCCGTCTCCCGTCTCAGTGCGTCCGTTATGTCGGTAACGTCCGTCACGCTGTCGAGGTCTAATATCTCCAGCCGAACGGCTGGAGTCAAGTCCTTCACAGTACCGTCCCCTCCCAGTGTCTGTTTAAGCTTCTCCTGGAAGTCTCGTCTTTCCGTCGCGCCGCTCCTAAGTCTTAGGAGAAGCCCACCGTCTTTTGTCTTCCGACAATTCTGAATCTGCACTTTGGCAGATTCTGGGTCAACTCCCGCCTTCAATCGTCTTAATGCGTCCGCGTACGTTACCCCGTCGCTCGGCTTAATAAGCACCGCACTGGTGCGCGCCCCGCCCTTTCTGTCCTTGTTTGTTGCGGATTTACTCGCGTTTTTCTTTAATGAAGCCGATTCCGCGCGTTTCGACTTCTTTTTTGTCTCCGCTACAGTCTTTTTGGAGACAACTTTCTTCCAGCCCCCGTCGTCTGCCACCTTCTGGTAAGCAGCCGACTGTTCGGGGCTAAGTCCGGTTGCCTCCCGTTTTCTTTTCGTTGCGGTGACAGTTACAGTCGGGTCACTCTTCGCCGCGGTGCCCGAAGGGAGGTCAAGGCGGTCGCATTTCCTCTGCGCGCGCTCTACAGCCTCCCGTATAACAGCCATGCCCGTCTTTATAGGTTCCCCGATGTTGCGTTGTTTTTTAGTCTGCGCCTCCATGGCTGTAAGGGCAGTCTTTATTCGTTCCAGCTGAGCTCGAAGAGCCAGCTGGGGGGAATTCACGTCCGTCTTTGTTGGTCCTGTCACTTTTTCCTCCGCAACAGCCAGGTTACCTACTGGTGCGGTGGGGGTGCTGGGCTGCACCCTAGACTCTTCTGAGTCCATATTCGTCGCAGGCGGCACTGTCGAGCCTGCTTTATTGTTTGTATCGTCCATTTTTGTTTTTGTTTTATTTGTTTTTAGTGTAGTAAGTGTGCATAATGTGGTGGTCAGGAGGCTCAGCGAGTGGTCAATACAGCGAACCGTCCTGAATTCTCCCGAGAACTAAGCCCTTCTACAATCCGGTGGCCTCGGCAGTTCCCCCCCCCCGCCCTCCGCAGCAGGGTCCCATCCGAACGCCAGTCGGCAATACTACGGAGAACGAGATTTGGCAAACGCTCTACCAATGTGTGGGGCAGCCTCCCATGCTGGCTAGACTGGGTCCGACCCCCCCAACTGTTGGCGGCCCAGCAGTGCCTTACTGGTTTTACAGCTGTACCCTCCAGAGTGAAAGGGCACGCAGCCTCGAGAGCATTCCCTGTTGAACGCCTTTTGGATCACCACCCAGTGAGCACTGCATAGTGCACATTGTCTACATCAGGCCTTACCCCGGTAGTCCATGACCCGCATTATTATTATTATTATTATTATTATTATTATTATTATTATTATTATTATTATTATTATTATTATTATTATTATTATTATTATTATTTTTTTTTTTTTTTTTTTTTTTTTTTTTGTTTCGGTGGTAAAAAAACGGGGAATCTGCCTTAACCAGACCATCAGTGAGGACCCCTTTGCCTACCTGTAGACGCGGGGGGACCCACCGGTGTGACGGGTTCCGTAGTCACGTCAGCTCTGGCCTCGGATGGGCTCGATTACTCGGGCACATCCGTGGCAAGGGCATCGGCAACCCCGGGGACCGTCTAACCCGCCATACGCCAGCATATGTCTGATGTCTGATATAAACGATAGACATATGATGCGCGGATGGAATCTCCACCTTCTGTCCAACCTGCAGCGTGGATCTACTTTCGTATTGCTTCGCCGCTGCAGGTTCTGTCCATTCGTCAGTCCGTTCCCCGTAAGGTTGTAACCTGTCTCTGTCTCGTAATTCCTTTCATACGATCCTTTCATTCACATTCACTCACTGACTCGTGCTTGTGCTACCCGTCACCAACTACTCCAAACACCCGTCCGCCTTCTTACCCCTCAAGACAGTCTCGACGAAGGTAGCTATCGCCGTCCAACTGTCCTCGTCTTGCAGCATCCTCGCCACTGTATTTTCGGGCGTGATGCTGCCCGTTTTCGTCTCAAGTGCCAGTCTGTCTGTAGTCCATCGTCGGCACACATAAAACGTGTGCTCGGCGTCATCGCGCTCGTAACCGCAGTATTTACATTCCGGCGACCTAACCCGGTTACACCGAAATAAATACTGTCTGAAGTAACCGTGCCCCGTCAAGAACTGGGTTAGGTAAAAATTAACCTCCCCAAACCCTCGTCCGGTCCAATTATTATTATTATTATTATTATTATTATTATTATTATTATTATTATTATTATTATTATTATTATTATTATTATTATTATTATTATTATTATTATTATTATTATTATTATTATTATTATTATTATTATTATTATTATTATTATTATTATTATTATTATTATTATTATTATTATTATTATTATTATTATTATTATTATTATTATTATTATTATTATTATTTTTTTTTTTTTTTTTTTTTTTTTTTTTTTTTTTTTTTTTTTTTGTTTCGGTGGTAAAAAAACGGGGAATCTGCCTTAACCAGACCATCAGTGAGGACCCCTTTGCCTACCTGTAGACGCGGGGGGACCCACCGGTGTGACGGGTTCCGTAGTCACGTCAGCTCTGGCCTCGGATGGGCTCGATTACTCGCGCACATCCGTGGCAAGGGCATCGGCAACCCCGGGGACCGTCTAACCCGCCATACGCCAGCATATGTCTGATATAAACCATAGACATATGATGCGCGGATGGAATCTCCACCTTCTGTCCAACCTGCAGCGTGGATCTACTTTCGTATGGCTTCGCCGCTGCAGGTTCTGTCCATTCGTCAGTCCGTTCCCCGTAAGGTTGTAACCTGTCTCTGTCTCGTAATTCCTCTTATACGATTCGTTCATTCACATTCACTCACTGATTCGTGCTTGTGCTACCCTTCACCAACTATTCCAAACACCCGTCCGCCTTCTTACCCCTCAAGACAGTCTCGACGAAGGTAGCTATCGCCGTCCAACTGTCCTCGTCTTGCAGCATCCTCGCCACTGTATTTTCGGGCGTGATGCTGCCCGTTTTCATCTCAAGTGCCAGTCTGTCTGTAGTCCATCGTCGGCACACATAAAACGTGTGCTCGGCGTCATCGCGCTCGTAACCGCAGTACTTACATTCCGGCGACCTAACCCGGTTACACCGAAATAAATACTGTCTAAAGTAACCGTGCCCCGTCAAGAACTGGGTTAGGTAAAAATTAACCTCCCCAAACCCTCGTCCGGTCCACGATACCAGGCTGCTTATCAAGCGTCTTGTCCACGTAGCAGTGGCGTCCGTTAACCAACGGTCCGTCCATTCGCGCATTGTCCTGTCTCGTTCCTCAACTGCCGCGTTTGTTCTCCCTACGTCAGCACTTCGTTCGTAAGTCCGTTTCCGTTCCCTAGCGAGCAGGTCAATGGGTATTACACCCGCTACCACCAGGACGGCCTCCGCTGAGACCGTCCTGTAGGCGCACGCGATCCGTAATGCCCCCTGTCTCTGTACGTTTGTTAGTCGCTTGCGGTATTTCTTTACCTCAAGCGCATCGGCCCAGACTTCCGCCCCGTATAAAAGGATCGAGTGGGTGGTGGCCATAAGCAACCGTCTTTTCCCCGGTCTCGGTCCATATGTGTTCGCCATAAGGCGGGTGAGCGCGGAAACCCGCATCGCCGCCCTATGTGCCGTCTCCTGTATATGAGGCCAGAAGGTCAGCTTCGTATCTAGAGTTACCCCTAGATATTTCACCTTCCTCCCGGTCTGCGTCTGCACCGACCCCACCGTCATCGGTATGACGGTTTGTAGTCTCCTTCCGGTGAGGAGGATCAGTTCGGTCTTTGCCAGTGCTAAAGTCAGTCCGTGAGTCGTCATCCACCCGTCTACCCGTAACATGACCCGGTTTAGCGTCAGCTGTGCCAATTCTGGATTGCGCTGAACGATCACTACCGCCACGTCGTCGGCGTAGGCGATGAGTGAGGCGTTCTCAGGCATTTCCAGCCTCAGCAGGCCGTCGTAAACCGCGTTCCAGAAGTCAGGTCCTAGTATTGATCCCTGCGCGACGCCCGCAGTGATCGGCCTACTTGCCTGTCCCTCCGTGGTCTCGTACGTAATTTGTCGGTCCGTTAAGTAATCTCCCGCCACCCGCAGGAGATAGGGAGGTACCCTGAAAGCCCGTAAAGCTTCCAGGATATCCCCCCACCTAGCGGAATTAAAGGCGTTCTTTACATCTAAGGTCGCGAGCAGTACTAGTGGTCTCGCGCCGTAGCAGACCCGCCTTGTCCGTAGGAAAGTTTCGGTCACTTCCCTTATCGCGCCTATTGTCGAATGGCCCTTCCGAAAACCGTGCTGATTATCGGCCAGCCCTCCGGCGGCTGTTATTGCGCTCGTTATTCTCGGTTTTAACAATGCTTCATAAAGTTTGCCCGCTGTGTCTAAAAGACTCAGGGGCCTATAGGAAGACGGTGTCTCGAGTTCCCCTTTACCTTTATACAAGAGGACCAATCGAGCCGTCTTCCAACGCGTTGCAAACCTCCCGGTCCGTAAGCTTGCATTGTACATGTCCAAGAGTATTCTCGGACGTACAATGGAGATTTGCCGAAGAATCTCCCCCGGGATACAGTCCGGTCCAGGCGCCTTCCCGGATTTCATCGAGGACGTAGCTTGGAGTAGCTCCACCTCGCTGAACTCCGGGACAGCTAGGTCGCGGTAGTCGGGGGGCCCTTCCGTCACCGGATGGGTCGGGAAGAGACCACCTACTATCGCGTCCATGGTACATTTGTCCTTGCGTTCAGGTGGACCAAAACTACCCAGTTTTTGGGTTACAAGTTTGTAACCCAGTCCCCAGGGGTCTCTGTCCACCTCCTCGCACAGTCTCCGCCAACACCGTTTCTTGCTGTCTTTAATAGCGAACGTCAGTCGCTTCCGTGCTGTCTTATATGCGACCGATAATTCATCGACGTTAGGGTTTCCCCTTTTTCGCGCGCGATGTAGTCGTCTACGACACGCGATACAGTCCCTCCGGATAAGACTGATTTCGTCGGACCACCAGTACATTGCTTTTCTGTCTGGTACGTTTCGTTTGCGAGGCATAGAAGCCTCGCACAGTCTCGTTATCATAGTCATAGTTTTTTCTACTATGTAGTCCGTCCACGTGACCGTGCCTTCCGTAAGGTCTTCTGGAACGGCCTCAGAGGGCGCTACTGCTTCCAACAGCGCCTCCTTGAAACGGTCATGATTCTGTTTCGCGAGGTTAAACCTTTTTGGTTGCAGACCCCCCCTTTGTACGTTTCGTGGCGTCGAGGTACTACTCAACACTTCAAAGACGATGTACTGGTGATCGCTGGCCGTAAAGTCATCGATCACCTGCCACCGACTTATTCGTGAAGAGATACTGTCCGACGTCATCGTTACGTCCGGTATCGAGTACCCAAACCCTGGTCTCAGGTACGTCGGCGTACGTCCGGTGTTGGCTACTACCAGTTCAAGCCTCGCGGCCATCTCCAGCAGCAACCTACCCCGTTTGTCCGTTGCCGGCATGCCCCACTCGATCGCTCTGGAGTTAAGGTCGCCTGCGACGATGAGATCACCCGGGAGATCTCTAAGGGCGTCCTCCAGTGTACCAATCTTTTCCTCGAACACCCTCGCCGCGACGTTTGGGGACAGGTAGACACTAACGTAAGTGATAGTGCCAACCCTAACCCAAACGAAGTCCTCTCCATACGAGGAAGCTTGTACCCGTCGGCCCATCGCGCCCCTCACCCAGATGGCCGAAGTGCCCGAGGCATTCGAAAACCACCCGTCGGTTGTGCGTAGGTCTCGGTACTGCTCGCTCAGTATTAGTACGTCTGCGTTTCGTTCCGTCGCAATCTGCGGTAATAGCAGCTGGGCTGCTTGGCACCGATGTAGGTTTCCTTGCAGTACCCCCATCATGCTGTGGACTTTTTCTTGAGGTTTTCAAGCGCGGCCCTGAAAACCCCACACGCCCCGGAACCCGGCCTGTGCGCGACTTCCTTTTGCCCCGTCGCAGAGCATAGGAAGCACTTGCTGTCCTTGGTCTTGCACGTCTTACTGTCGTGGTCCTTTTGCCCACAAGTCCAGCAGCATCGCGACCTATCGGGCCCTTTACACTCCTTACGAGTGTGTCCGTAACCTAGGCACTGGTAGCACCTAGGCACCGTCAGCCTACGTCTGACGCGGCAGTTGGTCCATCCGATTTTTATTCGTCCTTTGCGGAGGAGGGTTTGGGCCGCGCCCTCCTCCACTTCCACAACGGCCAAGCATATGTCTTGCTTGTTGGGACCGAAGATGTGCACCCTCGGATCCCTGCCGTCGCCTGTCTCGCGTTTTAGAGCGTCCGTTATGTCAGTAACGTCCGTTACGCTGTCTATGTCAAGTATCTCCAGCCGAGCGGCTGGAGTTAGGTCCTTAACAGTACCGTTCCCTCCCAAGGTCAGCTTGAGCTTCTCCTGGAAGTCTCGTCTTTCTGTCGCACCGCTCCTAAGTCTGAGGAGAAGCCCACCGTCTTTTGTCTTCCGACAATTCTGAATCTGCACGTTAGCAGATTTAGGGTCGACTCCCGCCTTCAGTCGTCTAAGTGCGTCCGCGTACGTCACCCCGTCGCTCGGCTTAATAAGCACCGCGCTGGTGCGCGCCCCGCCCTTTCTGTCTTTGTTTAATGCGGTTTTTTTCGCGTGTTTCTTTACTGGAGCCGGTTCCGCGCGTTTCGACTCCTTTTTTGTCTCCGCTACTGTCTTTTTCGAGACAACTTTTTTCCAGCCCCCATCGTCTGCCACCTTCTGGTAAGCAGCCGACTGTTCAGGGCTGAGTCCCGTTGCCTCCCGTTTTCGTTTCGTGGCAGACACAGTCGGGTCAACCTTCTCCGCGTTGCCCGAGGAGAGGTGAAGGCGGTCACATTCTCGCTGCGCGCGCTCAACTGCCTCCCGTATAACTGCCATACCGGTCTTAATTGGTTCCCCGACGTTTTTTTGCTTTTTGGTCTGCGCCTCCATGGCTTGGAGGGCAGTTTCTATTCGTGCCAGCTGAGCTCGGAGAGCCAGCTGGGGGGACGATTCGTCAGTCTTTGTATGTCCTGTCGCTTTAGCCTCCGCAACAGCCAGGTTACCTACTGCTGCGGTGAGGGTGCTGGGCTGCACCCTGGACTCCTTTGAGTCCGTGGTCGTCGCAGGCGGCACTGTCGAGCCTGCATTATTTTTGTTTATATTTTCCATTTTGTTTGTGTTTAAAGTGTAATAAGTGTGCATGATGTGGCGGTCAGGAGGCTCAGCGAGTGGTCAATACAGCGAACCGTCCTGAATTCTCCCGAGAACTAAGCCCTTCTACAATCCGGTGGCCTCGGCAGTTCCCCCCCCGCCCTCCGCAGCAGGGTCCCATCCGAACGCCAGTCGGCACTACTACAGAGGACGAGATTTGGCAAACGCTCTACCAATGTGTGGGGCAGCCTCCCATGCTGGCTAGACTGGGTCCGACCCCCCCCAACTGTTGGCGGCCCAGCAGTGCCTTACTGGTTTTACAGCTGTACCCTCCAGAGTGAAAGGGCACGCAGCCTCGAGAGCATTCCCTTTTGAACGCCTTTTGGATCACCACCCGGTGAGCACTGCATAGTGCACATTGTCTACATCAGGCCTCGCCCCGGTAGTCCATGACCCGCCGGAGGATATCCGTTTATAGGACCCCCCAGCACCACACGGTATGTTGCCTGGTTTATAAGGCGCCCCGATCCACGTCCCACCGGGTTCTGGTCGTGCAGACTTGAGCACTCGTAGTTGTGTAAGTGAGGTGGTGGTTGGGCATGTTAGCAAGGTACCACTATTCCATGCATCATCCATGAGTCGGAGCCTTCTATCAGCCGATCTCGTTTTCGCGCTGCTGCAAGAGCATCGACGCAACGAGACCGTTGCTGCGGAAGCAGGCCTTGGGCCTAGAAGGACGACGTTTGCTCGGGGCAGGGTTTCCCACTACCCGAAGCCAGCTTCCCCCTCCTCCTCCCTCTCCTAATAAAGAAGAGGTCCCGGGCTTGGGACCGGTATAGCGGAGTTATTATTATTATTATTATTATTATTATTATTATTATTATTATTATTATTATTATTATTATTATTATTATTATTATTATTATTATTATTATTATTATTATTATTATTATTATTATTATTATTATTATTATTATTATTATTATTATTATTATTATTATTGACGGGAGTCATGCCTTACAAGCGCTTTGGCGCTCTAGAGGCGAGACGTCAGGCCATCTGGTAGGAAGAATGATTTTCCTACTTGGTGGTAAGAAAGTTGGCTCACCAAAAACCCCTTTAAACAGATATGAAAATGTGTGAAAATCAAAGTAATATACCCCAGGTGAGTCTACCTTCATTGGAAAATCTCACCTCCGGTTCCGATCGGGTTAAAGCCCCGGTGGCTGGAGCTGGCTCCAAGGATTCTGGGGGGAGCCAATTTCACACAGTCCAACCTATTGTGGAGGTGGAAAACCAGGCCTCCGCAATATGCAATGCTACTGGCATTCTAGAGAAGAAAATCCCTAACGAAGAGAATAGACAGAAGGCTGCTCTGGGCGCGCAGCAGCTTAGCACAGACGAAGAAAACGTGCTTGTTCTGATTAGGAGAACGCTCCAGCCACTGCTGGACGTTTTCATTAAAATGAACGAAGCAACGAAAAAGCAGCCGAACGTCAACAGATTCATTAAGGAAGGCCTTCCCGTGGTTGCCGAGGCAGTGGATAAGGTGCTCCACATGGCCGAAACTTCCTTGACGCAGTCTGCTGCTGCCAAAGATAAAATGGAGGTTGTACAAGGGTCCGCTAAGCGCAGGAAGGATGATTTGGAGTCTGAACCTAATCAGAGTCCAAACACCCATGATACAAATAAAATTGGTGACTCGGACGGGTCGTTCACGACCGTCGAGAGCCGTAAGAAGAAAAAGTCTACGGCAAAGGCTTCACCACCGCTGCATGCTAACAAGAAGAAGGGGCAAAAGGAGCCGCTGCTTCGATCAGGAGGCCAGCAGCTACCACAACAAAATCAGAGGCGGCAGCAGCCCCTGGCTAAGGCTGGGCAGCGAAGGAATCAGCAGCAGCCAATACCAAAGGCCAGTTCAACGGCCACGACGTTTAGGCAGTCCTTGCGTGAGATGCCTAAGAAAAAGAAAAAAAAAAGGGCTCCAAAAAAAAAATGCCAGGCCATTATTATCCGGCCAAGCAAAGGAGTGTCCTACGCGGACGTCCTTAGAGGTGTCCGTGAAAACATCTCTAAGGATATTCCAGCAACTGACATCAAAAGTGTCAGAAAGACACGCGCCGGGGATGTTCTCATCGAACTGGGAGCACAGAAAAAGAGAGAGGCTACGGAGCTAAAAAGGCTGGGAAAGTCCATTCAAGGCTTTGTTGGTCAGACCGGCCTCGTCAGGAGCCTGGATCCACAAACATCTGTGGAAATCAGAGACTTGGACGTATACGTCACGATAGAAGAAGTCGAGGCGGCTATCCGAAAAGTCTTTGATAACGAAGGAGCTACGGCTGGGGCAATGAGCGTCTCGCTTACCAAACCCAACGCCAGGGAGCAGCGCATGGCCATTGTCAAGATGGACCAGAACAAAGCTCTCCACCTGCTGGGCAAAAAGAAAATTATAGTTGGCTACATGATCTGCCGACTAAGACAATGGGAGCGTGTGCAACGCTGCTTCAGATGTCTGGGCTACGGGCATCAGGCACGTGATTGCCAGGGACCTGACCGTTCCAAGGCCTGCTATAAGTGCGGCCAGGAAGGTCACAGGGGTAAAGACTGCAAGGCTACTGACGCCAAATGCATTCTCTGCTCCAGCAATAGAAAAATCGACAAAGCGCTTCTGAGCCATACACCCGGCTCCGGAAAGTGTATCACTTTCCGAGAAGCGCTGATCAAGACAAAAGCTAATCGCTAATGATGGGCCGTGTGACGGTCCTTCAATGCAATCTCCACCGAAGCGACCTAGCAAACAGTCTTTTGTCTCAGATTAAGTGTGAGAGAAAGGCTGATTTGCTACTTATCAGCGAGCAGTACCGAAACTGGGACGTACCGACTTGGTACCCAGATAAATTTGGAACAGCGGCAATCTATGTGGATCCACAGTCCATCCGAGTGGATGAACACGGAGCTGGCAACGGCTTCGTGTGGGTGAGGTGCGCGAACGTCACGTACGTTAGCTGTTACTACACCCCGAATGTACCCATAGAAAGCTTTAGAAGAGGTCTGGACGAACTAGAAGATACTGTCCGCGAAATAGAAGGCGATGCAGTCATCGCGGGTGACTTTAACGCAAGAGCGTTAGAGTGGGGCATGCCAGAGCAGGACAGTAGAGGGGAATACATCTTGGAGATGGCAGCCAGACTAAATCTTTTTGTTCTCAACGTCGGGACCAGACCAACGTTCGAAAGACCAGGCTATCGTGGTACCATTCCGGATGTGACCTTTGTTTCCGAAAATCTTGCGCGTAAAGCACTAGATTGGAGGGTTCTAGAGGATTACAACGGAAGCGACCATCGGTACATTGCATTTCAAATCTGCGATACATTTCAATCGCAGAGGGAAAGCATAGCGAAGCCACCACGTTGGAACTTAGCCAAATTGGACGCCAACAAGCTTGTCCAGGCACTGCTCGATGGAATAAACCGATTGCCGGATGTGACAATCGCTGCCAACAGCAAGGACACAGCGGAGGCTCTAGTGAGGGGGACGATGAGTCTGCTTCACCGAGCCTGTGATGCAGCCATGCCGCGCAAGGGATCGTCGCGTGGAAAGCGCCCTGCCTACTGGTGGTCTGACAGAATTGCTGAATTGAGGTCAGAAGCGCACCGCCTCAGAAGAAAAGCACAGAGAGCGCGCAACAAACCAGAAGCAGCACTTTTGTCCGCGCTTAAGAACGCAGCGCGAAAAAAGCTACGACATGAGATCAACCGTAGCAAGGCACAGGGTTGGAAGGACCTTACCGAGGAGGTTAATCGGGATGTGTTCGGCTTGGCATACAAGATCGTGACCAAGAAATTATCCGCAATCCCGACTTGCCCCTTTGACGAAGAGACCATGGCGAAGATCGTGAACACTTTGTTCCCGAAGCACCCGCCGAGACAAGATCCAGAGGATGATGACGTGGGAGAAATCCCATTGTTTACCGTCAGCGAACTCGAGCTCGCCGCCAGAACGATGCGGACCAGGAAAGCGCCTGGGCCCGACGGGATACCAGCCGAGATCCTTAAGGTAATCGTGGTGAGAGCACCATCTCTGCTGCTGAACATGTACAACGCGTGCCTCCAGGCGGGTGTCTTTGGCACCCCCTGGAAGGTGGCGCGATTAGTGCTGATCAGCAAGGGGAAGGGAGGTGATCCCCGGCTTCCGTCGTCCAACAGGCCTCTGTGCATGCTGGATGACACAGGGAAGCTCTTCGAGAGGTTGCTAAAACCGCGGCTTCAGGCAGCCGTGCTGGAGTCTGGCGACTTAGCCGACAACCAGTATGGCTTCAGGAAGCAGCGATCCACGATTGACGCTATACATCAGGTGGTACAGCTGGCAGGGGCAGCGTGGTCTGGGAATCACTTTTCTCGGAACCTCGTGCTCTTGGTCACGCTGGACGTAAAGAACGCCTTCAACTCTGCCAGATGGTCAGACATCTTGGCGGCATTGTCGGGGTTCGGAGTCCCGAAGTACCTTATGCGAATAATACGGGACTATCTTAGGGACCGTATCCTTCGCTACGAAACATCGCAAGGGACGCGTGAGATAACTCTAACCGCCGGCGTAGCCCAGGGGTCGATCTTCGGCCCAGACTTTTGGAACATCCTGTACGATGCATTGTTAAGACTCGAGATGCCGTACGGGGTGCACATGATTGCGTACGCCGATGATGTCGCTTTAGTCATCATCGCGCGAGACGCGAAGCGAGCACAATACTCGCTAAACCAAACAATGCGGAGAATATCCGCATGGATGCGGGCACACGGTCTTGACTTGGCGACCGCAAAGACAGAGATCGTCCCCTTTACAGGAAAACGCATGGAGACCATCTTTCCAATGCGTGTAGATAACGACGAGGTGTTGACACAGCACCAGGCCGTATACCTGGGTGTTACCCTGGATACGAGGCTAACGTACTCTCGACACCTAGAACGCGCAACGACCAAGGCTGCCATTAAGACAGCTCAACTCAGCCGCCTCATGACAAACACGAGCGGCCCAAAAGCCAGTAAGCGGCGCCTTCTGATGTCTATTGTGACATCGATCCTGTTGTACGGCTCTGAAATATGGGCTGATACAATGGAAAAGGAGGTATACCGCAAGAAACTTAGCGCCGTACAACGTAGAGGAGCTCTTAGAGTCATTAGCGCATATCGCACAGTTTCGGAGCCTGCAGTACTCGTTATTGCAGGTATTATTCCGATTGGTATGCATGCGAAAGAGCGCAAACGAATCTACGTACGAAAGAAAAACGAAACGGACGTGAGGTCCGTCCAAAACGAGGAACGGGATCACACCATGGAAACATGGCAAAGATCCTGGGATCAAGAGACGAGGGGTAGATGGACTTACCAACTTATCCGTCAAATAGTCCCTTGGATAGACAGAAAACACGGGGAGGTGAATTATTACCTTACCCAGTTTTTCACCGGACACGGGTATTTCCGCTCCTACCTCAGTAAAATGGGGAAAGCTCGGAACCCAAAATGTGTGTTTTGTCCCGCTGATAGTGACGATGCCTATCATACATTCTTCGTGTGCGAAGAATGGAGCGAAGACAGAAAAATTCTGACAGACTCAGTTGGACGATTGGAGCCTGATACGATCATAGGCGACATGATCTCTACTGAGCGCAATTGGACCGCTATGGCGCACTTTGTCGAAGTGGTCCTAAGACAAAAAAAGGCACTTCTAGATCGTGCGAATGACGACGCCAGCGACGATCAGCCACCCCCCCATTACCAAGGGGCAGCAGACCTCGCAACTGAACCAGCCAATGTCTAGGCACCATGCTTTTTCCTAGCGGCGGAAGCAGCGAGCCTAGACGAAAAAGAAGCGTAAGGCAGAAGGACGTCCTACAAATCTTTGACTAAAAACGGCTCCACCCTGACGAAGTGTGATAAACAGTTCCAGGGTGGCTCAAGCCAGAAGAGAAAAGGAGTGGTTTTTTTAGTGGGTCGGGTTGAGCTGCGCCTGTCACATTTCTATTTATCTATCCATTTATCCGCGTTTTTGTTTATTTTATTTTCCGTCTTTTTGTTTTGCATGTGACAGAGGTTGCTCTACCTAACCCCACACTGTTGCGCCGTTCGGACGCGGTGCTTCGTGCATTTATGCATTTTTTCCACTACCCGCAATAAAAAAAAAAAAAAAAATTATTATTATTATTATTATTATTATTATTATTATTATTATTATTATTATTATTATTATTATTATTATTATTATTATTATTATTATTATTATTATTATTATTATTATTATTATTATTATTATTTTTTTTTTTTTTTTTTTTTTTTTTTTTTTTTTTTTTTTTTTTTGTTTCGGTGGTAAAAAAACGGGGAATCTGCCTTAACCAGACCATCAGTGAGGACCCCTTTGCCTACCTGTAGACGCGGGGGGACCCACCGGTGTGACGGGTTTCGTAGTCACGTCAGCTCTGGCCTCGGATGGGCTCGATTACTCGGGCACATCCGTGGCAAGGGCATCGGCAACCCCGGGGACCGTCTAACCCGCCATACGCCAGCATATGTCTGATTTAAACCATAGACATATGATGCGCGGATGGAATCTCCACCTTCTGTCCAACCTGCAGCGTGGATCTACTTTCGTATTGCTTCGCCGCTGCAGGTTCTGTCCATTCGTCAGTCCGTTCCCCGTAAGGTTGTAACCTGTCTCTGTCTCGTAATTCCTTTCATACGATCCTTTCATTCACATTCACTCACTGACTCGTGCTTGTGCTACCCTTCACCAACTACTCCAAACACCCGTCCGCCTTCTTACCCCTCAAGACAGTCTCGACGAAGGTAGCTATCGCCGTCCAACTGTCCTCGTCTTGCAGCATCCTCGCCACTGTATTTTCGGGCGTGATGCTGCCCGTTTTCGTCTCAAGTGCCAGTCTGTCTGTAGTCCATCGTCGGCACACATAAAACGTGTGCTTGGCGTCATCGCGCTCGTAACCGCAGTATTTACATTCCGGCGACCTAACCCGGTTACACCGAAATAAATACTGTCGAAAGTAACCGTGCCCCGTCAAGAACTGGGTTAGGTAAAAATTAACCTCCCCAAACCCTCGTCCGGTCCACGATACCAGGCTGCTTATCAAGCGTCTTGTCCACGTAGCAGTGGCGTCCGTTAACCAACGGTCCGTCCATTCGCGCATTGTCCTGTCTCGTTCTTCAACTGCCGCGTTTGTTCTCCCTACGTCGGCACTTCGTTCGTAAGTCCGTTTCCGTTCCCTAGCGAGCAGGTCAATGGGTATTACACCCGCTACCACCAGGACGGCTTCCGCTGAGACCGTCCTGTAGGCGCACGCGATACGTAATGCCCCCTGTCTCTGTACGTTTGTTAGTTGCTTGCGGTATTTCTTTACCTCAAGCGCATCGGCCCAGACTTCCGCCCCGTATAAAAGGATCGAGTGGGTGGTGGCCATAAGCAACCGTCTTTTCCCCGGTCTCGGTCCATATGTGTTCGCCATAAGGCGGGAGAGCGCGGAAACCCGCGTCGCCGCCCTATGTGCCGTCTCCTGTATATGAGGCCAGAAGGTCAGCTTCGTATCTAGAGTTACCCCTAGATATTTCACCTTCCTCCCGGTCTGCGTCTGCACCGACCCCACCGTCATCGGTATAACGGTTTGTATCCTCCTTCCGGTGAGGAAGATCAGTTCGGTCTTTGCCAGTGCTAATGTCAGTCCGTGAGTCGTCATCCACCCGTCAACCCGTAACATGACCCGGTTTAGCGTCAGCTGTGCTAATTCTGGATTGCGCTGAACGATCACTACCGCCACGTCGTCGGCGTAGGCGATGAGTGAGGCGTTCTCGGGCATTTCCAGCCTCAGCAGGCCGTCGTAAACCGCGTTCCAGAAGTCAGGTCCTAGTATTGATCCCTGCGCGACGCCTGCAGTGATCGGCCTACTTGCCTGTCCCTCCGTGGTCTCGTACGTGATTCGTCGGTCTTTCAAGTAATCTCGCGCCACCCGCAACAGATAGGGGGGTACCCTAAAAGCCCGTAGAGCCTCCAAGATATCCCCCCACCCGGCAGAATTAAAGGCGTTTCTTACATCTAAGGTCGCGAGCAGTACTAGTGGTCTCGCGCCGTAGCAGACCCGTCTTGTCCGTAGGAAAGTTTCGGTGACTTCCCTTATCGCGCCAATCGTCGAATGGCCCTTCCGAAAGCCGTGCTGGTTATCGGCCAGCCCTCCGGCGGCTGATATTGCGCTCGATATTCTCGGTTTCAACAACGCCTCGTATAGTTTGCCCGCTGTGTCTAGAAGACTCAGGGGCCTGTAGGACGACGGTGTCTCGAGTTCCCCTTTACCTTTATACAAGAGGACTAATCGAGCCGTCTTCCAACGCGTTGCAAACCTCCCGGTCCGCAGGCTTGCATTGTACATGTCCAGGAGTAGTCTCGGACGTACAATGGAGATTTGCCGAAGAATCTCCCCCGGGATACAGTCCGGTCCAGGCGCCTTCCCGGATTTCAGCGAGGACGTAGCTTGGAGTAGCTCCACCTCGCTGAATTCCGGGACGACTTGGTCGCGATAGTCCGAGGCCTCCTCCGTCACCGGATGGGTCGGGAAGAGATCACCCACTATCGCGTCCATGGTGGTTTTGTCTTTGCGTTCGGGTGGACCGAAACTACCCAGTTTTTGGGTTACAATTTTGTAACCCAGTCCCCAGGGGTCTCTGTCCACCTCCTCGCACAGTCTCCGCCAACACCGTTTTTTACTGTCACTTATAGCGTACGTCAGTCGCTTCCGTGCTGTCTTGTACGCAACCGATAATTCCTCGACTTTAGGGTTTTCCCTTTTCCGCGCGCGATGTAATCGTCTACGACACGCGATACAGTCTCTCCGGAGGAGACTGATTTCATCGGACCACCAGTACATAGCTCGTCTGTCCGGTATGTTTCGTTTGCGAGGCATAGAAGCCTCGCACAGTTGCGTTATCAGTGACATAGTCTCTTCTACTATGCTGTCAGTCCACGTGACCGTGCCTTTCGTAAGGTCTTCTGGAACGGCCTCGGAAGGCGCTACTGCTTCCAAGAGCGCCTCCCTAAAACGGTCATGGTTCTGTTTCGCGAGGTTGAACCTTTTTGGTTGCAGACCCCCCCTATGTACGTTTCGTTGCGTCGAGGTACTGCTCAACACTTCAAAGACGATGTACTGGTGATCGCTGGCCGTAAAGTCATCGATCACCCGCCACCGACTTATCCGCGAAGAGATACTGTCCGACGTCATCGTTACGTCAGGTATCGAAAACCCAAACCCTGGTCTAAGGTACGTCGGCGTACGTCCGGTGTTGGCTACTACCAGTTCAAGCCTCGCGGCCATCTCCAGCAGCAGCCTACCCCGTTTGTCTGTTGCCGGCATGCCCCACTCGATCGCTCTGGAGTTAAGGTCGCCTGCGACGATAAGATCACCCGGGAGATCTCTTAGGGCGTCCTCCAGTGTACCAATCTTTTCCTCGAAAACCCTCGCCGCGACGTTTGGGGACAGGTAGACACTAACGTAAGTGATAGTGCCAACCCTAACCCAAACGTAGTCCTCTCCATACGAGGAAGCTTGTACCCGTCGGCCCATCGCGCCCCTCACCCAGATGGCCGAAGTGCCCGAGGCATTCGAAAACCACCCGTCCGTGGTGCGTAGGTCTCGGTACTGCTCGCTCAGTATCAGTACGTCTGCGTCTCGTTCCGTCGCAATCTGCGGTAATAGCAGCTGGGCTGCTTGGCACCGATGCAGGTTTCCTTGCAGTACCCCCATCATGCTGTGGACTTTTTCTTGAGGTTTTCAAGCGCGGCCCTGAAAACCCCACACGCCCCGGAACCCGGCCTATGCGCGACTTCCTTGTGCCCCGTCGCAGAGCATAGGAAGCACTTGCTGTCCTTGGTCTTGCACGTCTTACTGTCGTGGTCTTTTTGCCCACAAGTCCAGCAGCATCGCGACCTGTCGGGCCCTTTACACTCCTTACGAGTGTGTCCGTAACCTAGGCACTGGTAGCACCTAGGCACCGTCAGCCTACGTCTGACGCGGCAGTTTGTCCATCCGATTTTTATTCGTCCTTTGCGGAGGAGGGTTTGGGCCGCGCCCTCCTCCACTTCCACAACGGCCAAGCAAACGTCTTGCTTGTTGGGTCCGAAGATGTGCACCCTCGGATCCCTGCCGTCGCCTGTCTCGCGTTTTAGAGCGTCCGTAATGTCGGTAACGTCCGTTACGCTGTCTATGTCAAGTATCTCCAGCCGGGCGGCTGGAGTTAGGTCCTTAACAGTACCGTCCCCTCCCAAGGTCAGCTTGAGCTTCTCCTGAAAGTCCCGTCTTTCGGTCGCACCGCTCCTAAGTCTGAGGAGAAGCCCACCGTCTTTTGTCTTACGACAGTTCTGAATCTGCACTTTAGCAGATTCAGGGTCGACTCCCGCCTTCAAACGTCTAAGTGCGTCCGCGTACGTCACCCCGTCGCTTGGCTTGATAAGCACCGCACTGGTGCGCGCCCCGCCCTTTCTGTCTTTGTTAGATGCGGTTTTTTTCGCGTGTTTCTTTACTGGAGCCGGTTCCGCGCGTTTCGACTCCTTTTTTGTCTCCGCTACTGTTTTTCTGGAGACAACTTTTTTCCAGCCCCCGTCGTCTGCCACCTTCTGGTAAGCAGCCGACTGTTCAGGGCTGAGTCCCGTTGCCTCCCGTTTTCGTTTAGTGGCAGACACAGTCGGGTCAACCTTTGCCGCGTTGCCCGAGGAGAGGTGAAGGCGGTCACATTCACGCTGCGCGCGCTCAACTGCCTCCCGTATTACTGCCATACCGGTCTTAATTGGTTCTCCGACGTTTTTTTGTTTTTTGGTCTGCGCCTCCATGGCTTGGAGGGCAGATTCTATTCGTGCCAGCTGAGCTCGGAGAGCCAGCTGGGGGGACGTTTCGTTAGTCTTTGTATGTCCTGTCGCTTTAGCCTCCGCAACAGCCAGGTTACCTACTGCTGCGGTGGGGGTGCTGGGCTGCACCCTGGACTCTTCTGAGTCCATATTCATCGCAGGCGGCACTGTCGAGCCTGCTTTATTAGTTGTGTCTTCCATGTTTGTTTTGTTTGTTTAAAGTGTAATAAGTGTGCATAATGTGGTGGTCAGGAGGCTCAGCGAGTGGTCAATACAGCGAACCGTCCTGAATTCTCCCGAGAACAAAGCCCTTCTACAATCCGGTGGCCTCGGCAGTTCCCCCCCCGCCCTCCGCAGCAGGGTCCCATCCGAACGCCAGTCGGCACTACTACGGAGGACGAGATTTGGCAAACGCTCTACCAATGTGTGGGGCAGCCTCCCATGCTGGCTAGACTGGGTCCGACCCCCCCCAACTATTGGCGGCCCAGCAGTGCCTTACTGGTTTTACAGCTGTACCCTCCAGAGTGAAAGGGCACGCAGCCTCGAGAGCATTCCCTTTTGAACGCCTTTTGGATCACCACCCGGTGAGCACTGCATAGTGCACATTGTCTACATCAGGCCTCGCCCCGGTAGTCCATGACCCGCCGGAGGATATCCGTTTATAGGACCCCCCAGCACCACACGGTATGTTGCCTGGTTTATAAGGCGCCCCGATCCACGTCCCACCGGGTTCTGGTCGTGCAGACTTGAGCACTCGTAGTTGTGTAAGTGAGGTGGTGGTTGGGCATGTTAGCAAGGTACCACTATTCCATGCATCATCCATGAGTCGGAGCCTTCTATCAGCCGATCTCGTTTTCGCGCTGCTGCAAGAGCATCGACGCAACGAGACCGTTGCTGCGGAAGCAGGCCTTGGGCCTAGAAGGACGACGTTTGCTCTGGGCAGGGTTTCCCACTACCCGAAGCCGGCTTCCCCCTCCTCCTCCCTCTCCTATTAAAGGAGAGGTCCCGGGCTTGGGACCGGTATAGCGGAGTTATTATTATTATTATTATTATTATTATTATTATTATTATTATTATTATTATTATTATTATTATTATTATTATTATTATTATTATTATTATTATTATTATTATTATTATTATTATTATTATTATTATTATTATTATTATTATTATTATTATTATTATTATTATTATTATTATTATTATTATTATTATTATTATTATTATTATTATTATTATTATTATTATTATTATTATTTTTTTTTTTTTTTTTTTTT
Source organism: Chalcis sispes (assembly GCA_949987625.1). Taxonomy (NCBI): domain Eukaryota; kingdom Metazoa; phylum Arthropoda; class Insecta; order Hymenoptera; family Chalcididae; genus Chalcis; species Chalcis sispes. The sequence continues at coordinate 8,121,072 of OX465096.1, forward strand.
TTTTTTTTTTGTTTCGGTGGTAAAAAAACGGGGAATCTGCCTTAACCAGACCATCAGTGAGGACCCCTTTGCCTACCTGTAGACGCGGGGGGACCCACCGGTGTGACGGGTTCCGTAGTCACGTCAGCTCTGGCCTCGGATGGGCTCGATTACTCGCGCACATCCGTGGCAAGGGCATCGGCAACCCCGGGGACCGTCTAACCCGCCATACGCCAGCATATGTCTGATATAAACCATAGACATATGATGCGCGGATGGAATCTCCACCTTCTGTCCAACCTGCAGCGTGGATCTACTTTCGTATTGCTTCGCCGCTGCAGGTTCTGTCCATTCGTCAGTCCGTTCCCCGTAAGGTTGTAACCTGTCTCTGTCTCGTAATTCCTTTCATACGATCCTTTCATTCACATTCACTCACTGACTCGTGCTTGTGCTACCCGTCACCAACTACTCCAAACACCCGTCCGCCTTCTTACCCCTCAAGACAGTCTCGACGAAGGTAGCTATCGCCGTCCAACTGTCCTCGTCTTGCAGCATCCTCGCCACTGTATTTTCGGGCGTGATGCTGCCCGTTTTCGTCTCAAGTGCCAGTCTGTCTGTAGTCCATCGTCGGCACACATAAAACGTGTGCTCGGCGTCATCGCGCTCGTAACCGCAGTATTTACATTCCGGCGACCTAACCCGGTTACACCGAAATAAATACTGTCTGAAGTAACCGTGCCCCGTCAAGAACTGGGTTAGGTAAAAATTAACCTCCCCAAACCCTCGTCCGGTCCACGATACCAGGCTGCTTATCAAGCGTCTTGTCCACGTAGCAGTGGCGTCCGTTAACCAACGGTCCGTCCATTCGCGCATTGTCCTGTCTCGTTCCTCAACTGCCGCGTTTGTTCTCCCTACGTCGGCACTTCGTTCGTAAGTCCGTTTCCGTTCCCTAGCGAGCAGGTCAATGGGTATTACACCCGCTACCACCAGGACGGCCTCCGCTGAGACCGTCCTGTAGGCGCACGCGATACGTAATGCCCCCTGTCTCTGTACGTTTGTCAGTCGCTTGCGGTATTTCTTTACCTCAAGCGCATCGGCCCAGACTTCCGCCCCGTATAAAAGGATCGAGTGGGTGGTAGCCATAAGCAACCGTCTTTTCCCCGGTCTCGGTCCATATGTGTTCGCCATAAGGCGGGAGAGCGCGGAAACCCGCGTCGCCGCCTTATGTGCCGTCTCCTGTATATGAGGCCAGAAGGTCAGCTTCGTATCTAGAGTTACCCCTAGATATTTCACCTTTCTCCCGGTCTGCGTCTGCACCGACCCCACCGTCATCGGTATGACGGTTTGTATCCTCCTTCCGGTAAGGAGGATCAGTTCGGTCTTTGCCAGTGCTAAAGTCAGTCCGTGAGTCGTCATCCACCCGTCTACCCGATTATTATTATTATTATTGTTATTATTATTATTATTATTATGTATGCATGCGAAAGAGCGCAAACGAATCTACGTACGAAAGAAAAACGAAACGGACGTGAGGTCCGTCCAAAACGAGGAACGGGATCACACCATGGAAACATGGCAAAGATCCTGGGATCAAGAGACGAGGGGTAGATGGACTTACCAACTTATCCGTCAAATAGTCCCTTGGATAGACAGAAAACACGGGGAGGTGAATTATTACCTTACCCAGTTTTTCACCGGACACGGGTATTTCCGCTCCTACCTCAGTAAAATGGGGAAAGCTCGGAACCCAAAATGTGTGTTTTGTCCCGCTGATAGTGACGATGCCTATCATACATTCTTCGTGTGCGAAGAATGGAGCGAAGACAGAAAAATTCTGACAGACTCAGTTGGACGATTGGAGCCTGATACGATCATAGGCGACATGATCTCTACTGAGCGCAATTGGACCGCTATGGCGCACTTTGTCGAAGTGGTCCTAAGACAAAAAAAGGCACTTCTAGATCGTGCCAATGACGACGCCAGCGACGATCAGCCGCCCCCCCATTACCAAGGGGCAGCAGACCTCGCAACTAAACCAGCCAATGTCTAGGCACCATGCTTTTTCCTAGCGGCGGAAGCAGCGAGCCTAGACGAAAAAGAAGCGTAAGGCAGAAGGACGTCCTACAAATCTTTGACTAAAAACGGCTCCACCCTGACGAAGTGTGATAAACAGTTCCAGGGTGGCTCAAGCCGGAAGAGAAAAGGAGTGGTTTTTTTAGTGGGTCGGGTTGAGCTGCGCCTGTCACATTTCTATTTATCTATCCATTTATCCGCGTTTTTGTTTATTTTATTTTCCGTCTTTTTGTTTTGCATGTGACAGAGGTTGCTCTACCTAACCCCACACTGTTGCGCCGTTCGGACGCGGTGCTTCGTGCATTTATGCATTTTTTCCACTACCCGCAATAAAAAAAAAAAAAAAAAAAATTATTATTATTATTATTATTATTATTATTATTATTATTATTATTATTATTATTATTATTATTATTATTATTATTATTATTATTATTATTATTATTATTATTATTATTATTATTATTATTATTATTATTATTATTATCCCAGCAGGGGGACTTCCTTTCGGGGAGGTCTTCGTGCTCTGGCCTAGCACGCTGGTAACCCCAGGCTCTGACGGGAGTCATGCCTTACAAGCGCTTTGGCGCTCTAGAGGCGAGACGTCAGGCCATCTGGTAGGAAGAATGATTTTCCTACTTGGTGGTAAGAAAGTTGGCTCAACAAAAACCCCTTTGATAAAAAATGAAAATGTGTGAATATCAAAATATTATACCCCAGGTGAGTCTACCTTCATTGGAAAATCTCACCTCCGGTTCCGATCGGGTTAAAGCCCCGGTGGCTGGAGCTGGCTCCGAGGATTCTGGGGGGAGCCAAATTAACACAGTCCAAACTATTGCGGAGGTGCAAAACCAGGCCTTCGCAATATGCAATGCTACTGGCATTCTAGGCAAGAAAATCTCCAACAAAGAAAATAGACAGAAGGCTGCTCTGGGCGCGCAGCAGCTTAGTACAGACGACGAAAACGTGCTCGTTCTAATAAGAAAAACGCTTCAGCCACTGCTGGACGTTTTCATTAAAATGAACGAAGCAACGAGAAAGCAGCCAAACGTTAATAGGTTTATTAAGGAAGGCCTTCCCGTGGTTGCCGAGGCAGTGGATAAGGTGCTCCACATGGCTGAAACTTCCTTGACGAAGTCTGCTGCTGCCAAAGACAAGATGGATGTCGTACAAGGGTCCGCCAAGCGCATGAGGGATGATTTGGAGTCTGAACCTGGTCAGAGTCCAAACACCCAGAAAAAAAATAAAAATGGTGACTCGGACGGGTCGTTCACGACCGTCGAGGGCCGTAAAAAGAAAAAGGATACGGCAAAGGCTTTACCACCGCTGCACGCCAACAAAAAAAAAAAAGGGCAAGCGGAGCCGTTGCTTCGATCAGGAGGCCAGCAGCTACCTCAACAAAATCAGAGGTGGCAGCAGCCCCTGGATAAGGCTGGGCAGCGACAGAAACATCAGCAGCCACCACAAAAGGCCAGTCTACCGGCCACGACGAATAGGCAGTCCTTGCGAGAGACGCCTAAGAAAAAGACAAAGAGAAGGGCTCCAAAAAAAAATGCCAGGCCATCATTATCCGGCCAAGCAAAGGAGTGTCCTACGCGGACGTCCTTAGAGGTGTTCGTGAAAACATCTCTAAGGATATTCCAGCAACTGACATCAAAAGTGTCAGAAAGACACGTGCCGGAGATGTTCTTATCGAACTGGGAGCACAGAAAAAGAGAGAGGCTACAGAGCTGAAAAGGCTGGGAAAGTCCATTCAAAGCTTTGTTGGTCAGACCGGCCTCGTCAGGAGCCTGGATCCACAAACATCTGTGGAAATCAGAGACTTGGACGTATACGTCACGATAGAAGAAGTCGAGACGGCTATCCGAAAAGTCTTTGATAACGAAGGAGCTACGGCGGGGGCAATGAGCATTTCGCTTACCAAACCCAACGCCAGGGAGCAGCGCATGGCCATTGTCAAGATGGACCAGAACAAAGCTCTCCACCTGCTGGGAAAAAAGAAAATTATAGTTGGCTACATGATCTGCCGACTAAGACAATGGGAGCGCGTGCAACGCTGCTTTAGATGTCTGGGCTACGGGCATCAGGCACGTGATTGCCAGGGACCTGACCGTTCTAAGGCCTGCTATAAGTGCGGCCAGGAAGGTCACAGGGGTAAAGACTGCAAGGCTACTAACGCCAAATGCATTCTCTGCTCCAGCAATAGAAAAATCGACAAAGCGCTTCTGAGACACACACCCGGCTCCGGAAAGTGTATCACTTTCCGAGAAGCGCTGATCAAGACAAAAGCTAATCGCTAATGATGGGCCGTGTAACGGTCCTTCAATGCAATCTCCACCGAAGCGACCTAGCAAACAGTCTTTTGTCTCAGATTAAGTGTGAGAGAAAGGCTGATTTGCTACTTATCAGCGAGCAGTACCGAAACTGGGACGTACCGACTTGGTACCCAGATAAATTTGGAACAGCGGCAATCTATGTGGATCCACAGTCCATCCGAGTGGATGAACACGGAGCTGGCAACGGCTTCGTGTGGGTGAGGTGCGCGAACGTCACGTACGTTAGTTGTTACTACACCCCGAACGTACCCATAGAAAGCTTTAGAAGAGGTTTGGACGAACTAGAAGATACTGTCCGCGAAATAGAAGGCGATGCAGTCATCGCGGGTGACTTTAACGCAAGAGCGTTGGAGTGGGGTATGCCAGAGCAGGACAGTAGAGGTGAATACATCTTGGAGATGGCAGCCAGACTGAATCTTTTTGTTCTCAACGTCGGGACCAGACCAACGTTCGAAAGACCAGGCTATCGCGGTACCATTCCGGATGTGTCTTTTGTCTCCGAAAATCTTGCGCGTAAAGCACTAGATTGGAGGGTTCTAGAGGATTACAACGGAAGCGACCATCGGTACATTGCATTTCAAATATGTGATACATTTCAATCGCAGAGGGAAAGCATAGCGAAGCCACCACGTTGGAACTTAGCCAAATTGGACGCCAACAAGCTTGTCCAGGCACTGCTCGAAGGAATAAATCGGTTACCAGATGTGACGATCGCCGCCAGCAGCAAGGACACAGCGGAAGCTTTAGTAAGGGAGACGATGAGTCTGCTTCATCGAGCCTGTGATGCAGCCATGCCGCGCAAGGGGTCGCGGCGTGGAAAGCGCCCTGCCTACTGGTGGTCTGACAAAATTGCTGACCTGAGGTCAGAAGCGAACCGCCTTAGAAGGAAAGCACAAAGAGCGCGCAACAAACCGGAAGCAGCACTTTTGTCCGCGCTTAAGAACGCAGCGCGAAAGAAGCTACGACGTGAGATCAACCGTAGCAAGGCACAGGGCTGGAAGGACCTTACCGAGGAGGTTAATCGGGATGTGTTCGGCTTGGCATACAAGATCGTGACCAAGAAATTATCCGCACTCCCGACTTGCCCCTTTGACGAAGAGACCATGGCGAAGATCGTGAACACTTTGTTCCCGAAGCACCCGCCAAGACAAGATCCAGAGGACGATGACGTGGGAGAAATCCCATTGTTTACCGTCAGCGAACTCGAGCTCGCCGCCAGAACGATGCGGACCAGGAAAGCGCCTGGGCCCGACGGGATACCAGCCGAGATCCTTAAGGTAATCGTGGTGAGAGCACCATCTCTGCTGCTGAACATGTACAACGCGTGCCTCCAGGCGGGTGTCTTTGGCACCCCCTGGAAGGTGGCGCGATTAGTGCTGATCAGCAAAGGGAAGGGAGGTGATCCCCGGCTTCCGTCGTCCAGCAGGCCTCTGTGCATGCTGGATGACACAGGGAAGCTCTTCGAGAGGTTGCTAAAACCGCGGCTTCAGGCAGCCGTGCTGGAGTCTGGCGACTTAGCCGACAACCAGTATGGCTTCAGGAAGCAGCGATCCACGATTGACGCTATACATCAGGTGGTACAGCTGGCAGGGGCAGCGTGGTCTGGGAATCACTTTTCTCGGAACCTCGTGCTCTTGGTCACGCTGGACGTAAAGAACGCCTTCAACTCTGCCAGATGGTCAGACATCTTGGCGGCATTGTCGGGGTTCGGAGTCCCGAAGTACCTTATGCGAATAATACGGGACTATCTTAGGGACCGTATCCTTCGCTACGAAACATCGCAAGGGACGCGTGAGATAACTCTAACCGCCGGCGTAGCCCAGGGGTCGATCTTCGGCCCAGACTTTTGGAACATCCTGTACGATGCATTGTTAAGACTCGAGATGCCGTACGGGGTGCACATGATTGCGTACGCCGATGATGTCGCTTTAGTCATCATCGCGCGAGACGCAAAGCGAGCACAATACTCGCTAAACCAAACAATGCGGAGAATATCCGCATGGATGCGGGCACACGGTCTTGACTTGGCGACCGCAAAGACAGAGATCGTCCCCTTTACAGGAAAACGCATGGAGACCATCTTTCCAATGCGTGTGGATAACGACGAGGTGTTGACACAGCACCAGGCCGTATACCTGGGTATTACCCTGGATACGAGGCTGACGTACTCACGACACCTAGAACGCGCAACGACCAAGGCTGCCATTAAGACAGCTCAACTCAGCCGCCTCATGGCAAACACAAGCGGCCCAAAAGCCAGTAAGCGGCGCCTTCTGATGTCTATCGTGACATCGATCCTGTTGTACGGCTCTGAAATATGGGCTGATACAATGGAAAAAGAGGTATACCGCAAGAAACTTAGCGCCGTACAACGTAGAGGAGCTCTTAGAGTCATTAGCGCATATCGCACAGTTTCGGAGCCTGCAGTACTCGTTATTGCAGGTATTATTCCGATTGGTATGCATGCGAAAGAGCGCAAACGAATCTACGTACGAAAGAAAAACGAAACGGACGTGAGGTCCGTCCAAAACGAGGAACGGGATCACACCATGGAAACATGGCAAAGATCCTGGGATCAAGAGACGAGGGGTAGATGGACTTACCAACTTATCCGTCAAATAGTCCCTTGGATAGACAGAAAACACGGGGAGGTGAATTATTACCTTACCCAGTTTTTCACCGGACACGGGTATTTCCGCTCCTACCTCAGTAAAATGGGGAAAGCTCGGAACCCAAAATGTGTGTTTTGTCCCGCTGATAGTGACGATGCCTATCATACATTCTTCGTGTGCGAAGAATGGAGCGAAGACAGAAAAATTCTGACAGACTCAGTTGGACGATTGGAGCCTGATACGATCATAGGCGACATGATCTCTACTGAGCGCAATTGGACCGCTATGGCGCACTTTGTCGAAGTGGTCCTAAGACAAAAAAAGGCACTTCTAGATCGTGCCAATGACGACGCCAGCGACGATCAGCCACCCCCCCATTACCAAGGGGCAGCAGACCTCGCAACTGAACCAGCCAATGTCTAGGCACCATGCTTTTTCCTAGCGGCGGAAGCAGCGAGCCTAGACGAAAAAGAAGCGTAAGGCAGAAGGACGTCCTACAAATCGTTGACTAAAAACGGCTCCACCCTGACGAAGTGTGATAAACAGTTCCAGGGTGGCTCAAGCCGGAAGAGAAAAGGAGTGGTTTTTTTAGTGGGTCGGGTTGAGCTGCGCCTGTCACATTTCTATTTATCTATCCATTTATCCGCGTTTTTGTTTATTTTATTTTCCGTCTTTTTGTTTTGCATGTGACAGAGGTTGCTCTACCTAACCCCACACTGTTGCGCCGTTCGGACGCGGTGCTTCGTGCATTTATGCATTTTTTCCACTACCCGCAATAAAAAAAAAAAAAAAAAAAAAAAAAAAAAAATTATTATTATTATTATTATTATTATTATTATTATTATTATTATTATTATTATTATTATTATTATTTTTATAATAATTGGACGCCAACAAGCTTGTCCAGGCACTGCTCGAAGGAATAAATCGGTTACCAGATGTGACGATCGCCGCCAGCAGCAAGGACACAGCGGAAGCTTTAGTAAGGGAGACGATGAGTCTGCTTCACCGAGCCTGTGATGCAGCCATGCCACGCAAGGGGTCGCGGCGTGGAAAGCGCCCTGCCTACTGGTGGTCTGACAAAATTGCTGACCTGAGGTCAGAAGCGAACCGCCTTAGAAGGAAAGCACAAAGAGCGCGCAACAAACCGGAAGCAGCACTTTTGTCCGCGCTTAAGAACGCAGCGCGAAAGAAGCTACGACGTGAGATCAACCGTAGCAAGGCACAGGGCTGGAAGGACCTTACCGAGGAGGTTAATCGGGATGTGTTCGGCTTGGCATACAAGATCGTGACCAAGAAATTATCCGCTGGTAACCCCAGGCTCTGACGGGAGTCATGCCTTACAAGCGCTTTGGCGCTCTAGAGGCGAGACGTCAGGCCATCTGGTAGGAAGAATGATTTTCCTACTTGGTGGTAAGAAAGTTGGCTCAACAAAAACCCCTTTGATAAAAAATGAAAATGTGTGAATATCAAAATATTATACCCCAGGTGAGTCTACCTTCATTGGAAAATCTCACCTCCGGTTCCGATCGGGTTAAAGCCCCGGTGGCTGGAGCTGGCTCCGAGGATTCTGGGGGGAGCCAAATTCACACAGTCCAAACTATTGCGGAGGTGCAAAACCAGGCCTTCGCAATATGCAATGCTACTGGCATTCTAGGCAAGAAAATCTCCAACAAAGAAAATAGACAGAAGGCTGCTCTGGGCGCGCAGCAGCTTAGTACAGACGACGAAAACGTGCTCGTTCTAATAAGAAAAACGCTTCAGCCACTGCTGGACGTTTTCATTAAAATGAACGAAGCAACGAGAAAGCAGCCAAACGTTAATAGGTTTATTAAGGAAGGCCTTCCCGTGGTTGCCGAGGCAGTGGATAAGGTGCTCCACATGGCTGAAACTTCCTTGACGAAGTCTGCTGCTGCCAAAGACAAGATGGATGTCGTGCAAGGGTCCGCCAAGCGCACGAGGGATGATTTGGAGTCTGAACCTGGTCAGAGTCCAAACACCCAGAAAAAAAATAAAAATGGTGACTCGGACGGGTCGTTCACGACCGTCGAGGGCCGTAAAAAGAAAAAGGATACGGCAAAGGCTTTACCACCGCTGCACGCCAACAAAAAAAAAAAAGGGCAAGCGGAGCCGTTGCTTCGATCAGGAGGCCAGCAGCTACCTCAACAAAATCAGAGGTGGCAGCAGCCCCTGGATAAGGCTGGGCAGCGACAGAAACATCAGCAGCCACCACAAAAGGCCAGTCTACCGGCCACGACGAATAGGCAGTCCTTGCGAGAGACGCCTAAGAAAAAGACAAAGAGAAGGGCTCCAAAAAAAAAATGCCAGGCCATCATTATCCGGCCAAGCAAAGGAGTGTCCTACGCGGACGTCCTTAGAGGTGTTCGTGAAAACATCTCTAAGGATATTCCAGCAACTGACATCAAAAGTGTCAGAAAGACACGTGCCGGAGATGTTCTTATCGAACTGGGAGCACAGAAAAAGAGAGAGGCTACAGAGCTGAAAAGGCTGGGAAAGTCCATTCAAAGCTTTGTTGGTCAGACCGGCCTCGTCAGGAGCCTGGATCCACAAACATCTGTGGAAATCAGAGACTTGGACGTATACGTCACGATAGAAGAAGTCGAGACGGCTATCCGAAAAGTCTTTGATAACGAAGGAGCTACGGCGGGGGCAATGAGCATTTCGCTTACCAAACCCAACGCCAGGGAGCAGCGCATGGCCATTGTCAAGATAGACCAGAACAAAGCTCTCCACCTACTGGGAAAAAAGAAAATTATAGTTGGCTACATGATCTGCCGACTAAGACAATGGGAGCGCGTGCAACGCTGCTTTAGATGTCTGGGCTACGGGCATCAGGCACGTGATTGCCAGGGACCTGACCGTTCTAAGGCCTGCTATAAGTGCGGCCAGGAAGGTCACAGGGGTAAAGACTGCAAGGCTACTAACGCCAAATGCATTCTCTGCTCCAGCAATAGAAAAATCGACAAAGCGCTTCTGAGACACACACCCGGCTCCGGAAAGTGTATCACTTTCCGAGAAGCGCTGATCAAGACAAAAGCTAATCGCTAATGATGGGCCGTGTAACGGTCCTTCAATGCAATCTCCACCGAAGCGACCTAGCAAACAGTCTTTTGTCTCAGATTAAGTGTGAGAGAAAGGCTGATTTGCTACTTATCAGCGAGCAGTACCGAAACTGGGACGTACCGACTTGGTACCCAGATAAATTTGGAACAGCGGCAATCTATGTGGATCCACAGTCCATCCGAGTGGATGAACACGGAGCTGGCAACGGCTTCGTGTGGGTGAGGTGCGCGAACGTCACGTACGTTAGTTGTTACTACACCCCGAACGTACCCATAGAAAGCTTTAGAAGAGGTTTGGACGAACTAGAAGATACTGTCCGCGAAATAGAAGGCGATGCAGTCATCGCGGGTGACTTTAACGCAAGAGCGTTGGAGTGGGGTATGCCAGAGCAGGACAGTAGAGGTGAATACATCTTGGAGATGGCAGCCAGACTGAATCTTTTTGTTCTCAACGTCGGGACCAGACCAACGTTCGAAAGACCAGGCTATCGCGGTACCATTCCGGATGTGTCTTTTGTCTCCGAAAATCTTGCGCGTAAAGCACTAGATTGGAGGGTTCTAGAGGATTACAACGGAAGCGACCATCGGTACATTGCATTTCAAATATGTGATACATTTCAATCGCAGAGGGAAAGCATAGCGAAGCCACCACGTTGGAACTTAGCCAAATTGGACGCCAACAAGCTTGTCCAGGCACTGCTCGAAGGAATAAATCGGTTACCAGATGTGACGATCGCCGCCAGCAGCAAGGACACAGCGGAAGCTTTAGTAAGGGAGACGATGAGTCTGCTTCACCGAGCCTGTGATGCAGCCATGCCACGCAAGGGGTCGCGGCGTGGAAAGCGCCCTGCCTACTGGTGGTCTGACAAAATTGCTGACCTGAGGTCAGAAGCGAACCGCCTTAGAAGGAAAGCACAAAGAGCGCGCAACAAACCGGAAGCAGCACTTTTGTCCGCGCTTAAGAACGCAGCGCGAAAGAAGCTACGACGTGAGATCAACCGTAGCAAGGCACAGGGCTGGAAGGACCTTACCGAGGAGGTTAATCGGGATGTGTTCGGCTTGGCATACAAGATCGTGACCAAGAAATTATCCGCACTCCCGACTTGCCCCTTTGACGAAGAGACCATGGCGAAGATCGTGAACACTTTGTTCCCGAAGCACCCGCCAAGACAAGATCCAGAGGACGATGACGTGGGAGAAATCCCATTGTTTACCGTCAGCGAACTCGAGCTCGCCGCCAGAACGATGCGGACCAGGAAAGCGCCTGGGCCCGACGGGATACCAGCCGAGATCCTTAAGGTAATCGTGGTGAGAGCACCATCTCTGCTGCTGAACATGTACAACGCGTGCCTCCAGGCGGGTGTCTTTGGCACCCCCTGGAAGGTGGCGCGATTAGTGCTGATCAGCAAAGGGAAGGGAGGTGATCCCCGGCTTCCGTCGTCCAGCAGGCCTCTGTGCATGCTGGATGACACAGGGAAGCTCTTCGAGAGGTTGCTAAAACCGCGGCTTCAGGCAGCCGTGCTGGAGTCTGGCGACTTAGCCGACAACCAGTATGGCTTCAGGAAGCAGCGATCCACGATTGACGCTATACATCAGGTGGTACAGCTGGCAGGGGCAGCGTGGTCTGGGAATCACTTTTCTCGGAACCTCGTGCTCTTGGTCACGCTGGACGTAAAGAACGCCTTCAACTCTGCCAGATGGTCAGACATCTTGGCGGCATTGTCGGGGTTCGGAGTCCCGAAGTACCTTATGCGAATAATACGGGACTATCTTAGGGACCGTATCCTTCGCTACGAAACATCGCAAGGGACGCGTGAGATAACTCTAACCGCCGGCGTAGCCCAGGGGTCGATCTTCGGCCCAGACTTTTGGAACATCCTGTACGATGCATTGTTAAGACTCGAGATGCCGTACGGGGTGCACATGATTGCGTACGCCGATGATGTCGCTTTAGTCATCATCGCGCGAGACGCGAAGCGAGCACAATACTCGCTAAACCAAACAATGCGGAGAATATCCGCATGGATGCGGGCACACGGTCTTGACTTGGCGACCGCAAAGACAGAAATCGTCCCCTTTACAGGAAAACGCATGGAGACCATCTTTCCAATGCGTGTAGATAACGACGAGGTGTTGACACAGCACCAGGCCGTATACCTGGGTGTTACCTTGGATACGAGGCTAACGTACTCTCGACACCTAGAACGCGCAACGACCAAGGCTGCCATTAAGACAGCTCAACTCAGCCGCCTCATGGCAAACACGAGCGGCCCAAAAGCCAGTAAGCGGCGCCTTCTGATGTCTATCGTGACATCGATCCTGTTGTACGGCTCTGAAATATGGGCTGATACAATGAAAAAAGAGGTATACCGCAAGAAACTTAGCGCCGTACAACGTAGAGGAGCTCTTAGAGTCATTAGCGCATATCGCACAGTTTCGGAGCCTGCAGTACTCGTTATTGCAGGTATTATTCCGATTGGTATGCATGCGAAAGAGCGCAAACGAATCTACGTACGAAAGAAAAACGAAACGGACGTGAGGTCCGTCCAAAACGAGGAACGGGATCACACCATGGAAACATGGCAAAGATCCTGGGATCAAGAGACGAGGGGTAGATGGACTTACCAACTTATCCGTCAAATAGTCCCTTGGATAGACAGAAAACACGGGGAGGTGAATTATTACCTTACCCAGTTTTTCACCGGACACGGGTATTTCCGCTCCTACCTCAGTAAAATGGGGAAAGCTCGGAACCCAAAATGTGTATTTTGTCCCGCTGATAGTGACGATGCCTATCATACATTCTTCGTGTGCGAAGAATGGAGCGAAGACAGAAAAATTCTGACAGACTCAGTTGGACGATTGGAGCCTGATACGATCATAGGCGACATGATCTCTACTGAGCGCAATTGGACCGCTATGGCGCACTTTGTCGAAGTGGTCCTAAGACAAAAAAAGGCACTCCTAGATCGTGCCAATGACGACGCCAGCGACGATCAGCCACCCCCCCATTACCAAGGGGCAGCAGACCTCGCAACTGAACCAGCCAATGTCTAGGCACCATGCTTTTTCCTAGCGGCGGAAGCAGCGAGCCTAGACGAAAAAGAAGCGTAAGGCAGAAGGACGTCCTACAAATCTTTGACTAAAAACGGCTCCACCCTGACGAAGTGTGATAAACAGTTCCAGGGTGGCTCAAGCCGGAAGAGAAAAGGAGTGGTTTTTTTAGTGGGTCGGGTTGAGCTGCGCCTGTCACATTTCTATTTATCTATCCATTTATCCGCGTTTTTGTTTATTTTATTTTTCGTCTTTTTGTTTTGCATGTGACAGAGGTTGCTCCACCTAACCCCACACTGTTGCGCCGTTCGGACGCGGTGCTTCGTGCATTTATGCATTTTTTCCACTACCCGCAATAAAAAAAAAAAAAAAAAAAAAAAAAAAAAAAAAAAAAAAAAAAAAAAATTATTATTATTATTATTATTATTATTATTATTATTATTATTATTATTATTATTATTATTATTATTATTATTATTATTATTATTATTATTATTATTATTATTATTATTATTATTATTATTATTATTATTATTATTATTATTATTATTATTATTATTATTATTATTATTATTATTATTATTATTATTATTATTATTATTATTATTATTATTATTATTATTATTATTATTATTATTATTATTATTATTATTATTATTATTATTATTATTATTATTATTATTATTATTATTATTATTATTATTATTATTATTATTATTATTATTATTATTATTATTATTAGGCCTTCCCGTGGTTGCCGAGGCAGTGGATAAGGTGCTTCACATTGCCGAAACTTCCTTGACGCAGTCTGCTGCTGCCAAAGATAAGATGAATGTCGTGCAAGGGTCCGCTAAGCGCACAAGGGGTGATTTGGAGTCTGGTCCCGATCAGAGTACAAACACCCAGAAAAAAAATAAAATTGGTGACTCTGACGAGTCGTTCACGACCGTCGAGAGCCGTAGGAAGAAAAAGGCTACGGCAAAGGCTTCACCACCGCTGCATTCCAACAAAAGGGAGGGGCAACAGAAGCCGTTGCTTCGATCAGGAGGCCAGCAACTGCCTCAACAAAATCGGAGACGGCAGCAGCCCCTGGATAGGGCTGGGCAGCGACGGAAACACCAGCAGCCGCCACCAATGGCCAGTTCACCGGCCACGACGTCTGGGCAGTCTTTGCGTGAGATGCCTAAGAAAAAGAAGAAAAAAAGGGCTCCAAAAAAAAAATGCCAGGCCATCATTATCCGGCCAAGCAAAGGAGTGTCCTACGCGGACGTCCTTAGAGGTGTTCGTGAAAACATCTCTAAGGATATTCCAGCAACTGACATCAAAAGTGTCAGAAAGACACGTGCCGGAGATGTTCTTATCGAACTGGGAGCACAGAAAAAGAGAGAGGCTACAGAGCTGAAAAGGCTAGGAAAGTCCATTCAAGGCTTTGTTGGTCAGACCGGCCTCGTCAGGAGCCTGGATCCACAAACATCTGTGGAAATCAGAGACTTGGACGTATACGTCACGATAGAAGAAGTCGAGGCGGCTATCCGAAAAGTCTTTGATAACGAAGGAGCTACGGCGGGGGCAATGAGCGTCTCGCTTACCAAACCCAACGCCAGGGAGCAGCGCATGGCCATTGTCAAGATGGACCAGAACAAAGCTCTCCACCTGCTGGGCAAAAAGAAAATTATAGTTGGCTACATGATCTGCCGACTAAGACAATGGGAGCGTGTGCAACGCTGCTTTAGATGTCTGGGCTACGGGCATCAGGCACGTGACTGCCAGGGACCTGACCGTTCCAAGGCCTGCTATAAGTGCGGCCAGGAAGGTCACAGGGGTAAAGACTGCAAGGCTACTGACGCCAAATGCATTCTCTGCTCCAGCAATGGAAAAATCGACAAAGCGCTTCTGAGCCATACACCCGGCTCCGGAAAGTGTATCACTTTCCGAGAAGCGCTGATCAAGACAAAAGCTAATCGCTAATGATGGGCCGTGTAACGGTCCTTCAATGCAATCTCCACCGAAGCGACCTAGCAAACAGTCTTTTGTCTCAGATTAAGTGTGAGAGAAAGGCTGATTTGCTACTTATCAGCGAGCAGTACCGAAACTGGGACGTACCGACTTGGTACCCAGATAAATTTGGAACAGCGGCAATCTATGTGGATCCACAGTCCATCCGAGTGGATGAACACGGAGCTGGCAACGGCTTCGTGTGGGTGAGGTGCGCGAACGTCACGTACGTTAGCTGTTACTACACCCCGAATGTACCCATAGAAAGCTTTAGAAGAGGTCTAGACGAACTAGAAGATACTGTCCGCGAAATAGAAGGCGATGCAGTCATCGCGGGTGACTTTAACGCAAGAGCGTTAGAGTGGGGCATGCCAGAGCAGGACAGTAGAGGGGAATACATCTTGGAGATGGCAGCCAGACTAAATCTATTGGTTCTCAACGTCGGGAACAAACCAACGTTCGAAAGACCAGGCTATCGTGGTACCATTCCGGATGTGACCTTTGTTTCCGAAAATCTTGCGCGTAAAGCACTAGATTGGAGGGTTCTAGAGGATTACAACGGAAGCGACCATCGGTACATTGCATTTCAAATCTGCGATACATTCCAATCGCAGAGGGAAAGCATAGCGAAGCCACCACGTTGGAACTTAGCCAAATTGGACGCTAACAAGCTTGTCCAGGCAATGCTCGATGGAATAAACCGATTGCCGGATGTGACAATCGCTGCCAACAGCAAGGACACAGCGGAGGCTCTAGTGAGGGGGACGATGAGTCTGCTTCACCGAGCCTGTGATGCAGCCATGCCGCGCAAGGGATCGTCGCGTGGAAAGCGCCCTGCCTACTGGTGGTCTGACAAAATTGCTGAATTAAGGTCAGAAGCGCACCGCCTCAGAAGAAAAGCACAGAGAGCGCGCAACAAACCAGAAGCAGCACTTTTGTCCGCGCTTAAGAACGCAGCGCGAAAAAAGCTACGACATGAGATCAACCGTAGCAAGGCACAGGGTTGGAAGGACCTTACCGAGGAGGTTAATCGGGATGTGTTCGGCTTGGCATACAAGATCGTGACCAAGAAATTATCCGCACTCCCGACTTGCCCCTTTGACGAAGAGACCATGGCGAAGATCGTGAATACTTTGTTCCCGAAGCACCCGCCGAGACAAGATCCAGAGGACGATGACGTGGGAGAAATCCCATTGTTTACCGTCAACGAACTCGAGCTCGCCGCCAGGACGATGCGGAACAGAAAAGCACCTGGGCCGGACGGGATACCAGCCGAGATCCTCAAGGTAATCGTGGTGAGAGCACCATCTCTGCTGCTGAACATGTACAACGCGTGCCTCCAGGCGGGTGTCTTTGGCACCCCCTGGAAGGTGGCGCGATTAGTGCTGATCAGCAAAGGAAAGGGAGGTGATCCCCGGCTTCCGTCGTCCAACAGGCCTCTGTGCATGCTGGATGACACAGGGAAGCTCTTCGAGAGGTTGCTAAAACCGCGGCTTCAGGCAGCCGTGCTGGAGTCTGGCGACTTAGCCGACAACCAGTATGGCTTCAGGAAGCAGCGATCCACGATTGACGCTATACATCAGGTGGTACAGCTGGCAGGGGCAGCGTGGTCTGGGAATCACTTTTCTCGGAACCTCGTGCTCTTGGTCACGCTGGACGTAAAGAACGCCTTCAACTCTGCCAGATGGTCAGACATCTTGGCGGCATTGTCAGGGTTCGGCGTCCCAAAGTACCTTATGCGAATAATTCGGGACTATCTTAGGGACCGTATTCTTCGCTACGAAACATCGCAAGGGACGCGTGAGATAACTCTAACCGCCGGCGTAGCCCAGGGGTCGATCTTCGGCCCAGACTTTTGGAACATCCTGTACGATGCATTGTTAAGACTCGAGATGCCGTACGGGGTGCACATGATTGCGTACGCCGATGATGTCGCTTTAGTCATCATCGCGCGAGACGCGAAGCGAGCACAATACTCGCTAAACCAAACAATGCGGAGAATATCCGCATGGATGCGGGCACTCACGGTCTTGACTTGGCGACCGCAAAGACAGAGATCGTCCCCTTTACAGGAAAACGCATGGAGACCATCTTTCCAATGCGTGTAGATAACGACGAGGTGTTGACACAGCACCAGGCCGTATACCTGGGTGTTACCCTGGATACGAGGCTAACGTACTTTCGACACCTAGAACGCGCAACGACCAAGGCTGCCATTAAGACAGCTCAACTCAGCCGCCTCATGGCAAACACAAGCGGCCCAAAAGCCAGTAAGCGGCGCCTTCTGATGTCTATCGTGACATCGATCCTGTTGTACAGCTCTGAAATATGGGCTGATACAATGGAAAAGGAGGTATACCGCAAGAAACTTAGCGCCGTACAACGTAGAGGAGCTCTTAGAGTCATTAGTGCATATCGCACGGTTTCGGAGCCTGCAGTACTCGTTATTGCAGGTATTATTCCGATTGGTATGCATGCGAAAGAGCGCAAACGAATCTACGTACGAAAGAAAAACGAAGCGGACGTGAGATCCGTCCAAAACGAGGAACGGGATCACACCATGGAAACATGGCAAAGATCCTGGGATCAAGAGACGAGGGGTAGATGGACTCACCAACTTATCCGTCAAATAGTCCCTTGGATAGACAGAAAACACGGGGAGGTGAATTATTACCTTACCCAGTTTTTTACCGGACACGGGTATTTCCGCTCCTACCTCAGTAAAATGGGGAAAGCTCGGAACCCAAAATGTGTATTTTGTCCCGCTGATAGTGACGATGCCTATCATACATTCTTCGTGTGCGAAGAATGGAGCGAGGACAGGAAACATCTGACAGACTCGGTTGGACGATTGGAGCCTGATACGATCATAAGCGACATGATCTCTACTGAGCGCAATTGGACCGCTATGGCGCACTTCGTCGAAGTGGTCCTAAGACGAAAAAAGGCACTCCTAGATCGTGCCAATGACGACGCCGGCGACGATCAGCCACCCCCTCAGTACCAAGGGGCAGCAGACCTCGCAACTGAACCGGCCAATGTCTAGGCACCATGCTTTTTCCTAGCGGCGGAAGCAGCGAGCCTAGACGTAAAAGAAGCGTAAGGCAGCAGGACGTCTTACAAATTTTTGACTAAGAACGGCTCCACCCTGACGAAGTGTGATAAACAGTTCCAGGGTGGCTCAAGCCGGAAGAGAAAAGGAGTGGTTTTTTTTAGTGGGTCGGGTTGAGCTGCGCCTGTCACATTTTTATTTATCTATCTATTTATCCGCGTTTTTGTTTATTTTATTTTCCGTCTTTTTGTTTTGCCTGTGACAGAGGTAGCTCCACCTAACCCCACACTGTTGCGCCGTCCGGACGCGGTGCTTCGTGCATTTATGCATTTTTTCCACTACCCGCAAAAAAAAAAAAAAAAAAAAATTATTATTATTATTATTATTATTATTATTATTATTATTATTATTATTATTATTATTATTATTATTATTATTATTATTATTATTATTATTATTATTATTATTATTATTATTATTATTATTATTATTATTATTATTATTATTATTATTATTATTATTATTATTATTATTATTATTATTATTATTATTATTATTATTATTATTATTATTATTATTATTATTATTATTATTATTATTATTATTATTATTATTACAAACCGGAAGCAGCACTTTTGTCCGCGCTTAAGAACGCAGCGCGAAAGAAGCTACGACGTGAGATCAACCGTAGCAAGGCACAGGGCTGGAAGGACCTTACCGAGGAGGTTAATCGGGATGTGTTCGGCTTGGCATACAAGATCGTGACCAAGAAATTATCCGCACTCCCGACTTGCCCCTTTGACGAAGAGACCATGGCGAAGATCGTGAACACTTTGTTCCCGAAGCACCCGCCAAGACAAGATCCAGAGGACGATGACGTGGGAGAAATCCCATTGTTTACCGTCAGCGAACTCGAGCTCGCCGCCAGAACGATGCGGACCAGGAAAGCGCCTGGGCCCGACGGGATACCAGCCGAGATCCTTAAGGTAATCGTGGTGAGAGCACCATCTCTGCTGCTGAACATGTACAACGCGTGCCTCCAGGCGGGTGTCTTTGGCACCCCCTGGAAGGTGGCGCGATTAGTGCTGATCAGCAAAGGGAAGGGAGGTGATCCCCGGCTTCCGTCGTCCAGCAGGCCTCTGTGCATGCTGGATGACACAGGGAAGCTCTTCGAGAGGTTGCTAAAACCGCGGCTTCAGGCAGCCGTGCTGGAGTCTGGCGACTTAGCCGACAACCAGTATGGCTTCAGGAAGCAGCGATCCACGATTGACGCTATACATCAGGTGGTACAGCTGGCAGGGGCAGCGTGGTCTGGGAATCACTTTTCTCGGAACCTCGTGCTCTTGGTCACGCTGGACGTAAAGAACGCCTTCAACTCTGCCAGATGGTCAGACATCTTGGCGGCATTGTCGGGGTTCGGAGTCCCGAAGTACCTTATGCGAATAATACGGGACTATCTTAGGGACCGTATCCTTCGCTACGAAACATCGCAAGGGACGCGTGAGATAACTCTAACCGCCGGCGTAGCCCAGGGGTCGATCTTCGGCCCAGACTTTTGGAACATCCTGTACGATGCATTGTTAAGACTCGAGATGCCGTACGGGGTGCACATGATTGCGTACGCCGATGATGTCGCTTTAGTCATCATCGCACGAGACGCAAAGCGAGCACAATACTCGCTAAACCAAACAATGCGGAGAATATCCGCATGGATGCGGGCACACGGTCTTGACTTGGCGACCGCAAAGACAGAGATCGTCCCCTTTACAGGAAAACGCATGGAGACCATCTTTCCAATGCGTGTGGATAACGACGAGGTGTTGACACAGCACCAGGCCGTATACCTGGGTATTACCCTGGATACGAGGCTGACGTACTCACGACACCTAGAACGCGCAACGACCAAGGCTGCCATTAAGACAGCTCAACTCAGCCGCCTCATGGCAAACACGAGCGGCCCAAAAGCCAGTAAGCGGCGCCTTCTGATGTCTATCGTGACATCGATCCTGTTGTACGGCTCTGAAATATGGGCTGATACAATGGAAAAAGAGGTATACCGCAAGAAACTTAGCGCCGTACAACGTAGAGGAGCTCTTAGAGTCATTAGCGCATATCGCACAGTTTCGGAGCCTGCAGTACTCGTTATTGCAGGTATTATTCCGATTGGTATGCATGCGAAAGAGCGCAAACGAATCTACGTACGAAAGAAAAACGAAACGGACGTGAGGTCCGTCCAAAACGAGGAACGGGATCACACCATGGAAACATGGCAAAGATCCTGGGATCAAGAGACGAGGGGTAGATGGACTTACCAACTTATCCGTCAAATAGTCCCTTGGATAGACAGAAAACACGGGGAGGTGAATTATTACCTTACCCAGTTTTTCACCGGACACGGGTATTTCCGCTCCTACCTCAGTAAAATGGGGAAAGCTCGGAACCCAAAATGTGTATTTTGTCCCGCTGATAGTGACGATGCCTATCATACATTCTTCGTGTGCGAAGAATGGAGCGAAGACAGAAAAATTCTGACAGACTCAGTTGGACGATTGGAGCCTGATACGATCATAGGCGACATGATCTCTACTGAGCGCAATTGGACCGCTATGGCGCACTTTGTCGAAGTGGTCCTAAGACAAAAAAAGGCACTCCTAGATCGTGCCAATGACGACGCCAGCGACGATCAGCCACCCCCCCATTACCAAGGGGCAGCAGACCTCGCAACTGAACCAGCCAATGTCTAGGCACCATGCTTTTTCCTAGCGGCGGAAGCAGCGAGCCTAGACGAAAAAGAAGCGTAAGGCAGAAGGACGTCCTACAAATCTTTGACTAAAAACGGCTCCACCCTGACGAAGTGTGATAAACAGTTCCAGGGTGGCTCAAGCCGGAAGAGAAAAGGAGTGGTTTTTTTAGTGGGTCGGGTTGAGCTGCGCCTGTCACATTTCTATTTATCTATCCATTTATCCGCGTTTTTGTTTATTTTATTTTTCGTCTTTTTGTTTTGCATGTGACAGAGGTTGCTCCACCTAACCCCACACTGTTGCGCCGTTCGGACGCGGTGCTTCGTGCATTTATGCATTTTTTCCACTACCCGCAATAAAAAAAAAAAAAAAAAAAAATTATTATTATTATTATTATTATTATTATTATTATTATTATTATTATTATTATTATTATTATTATTATCACATTAATTAATTGAATCAAAACGAGTTTTTAACCTGCTATGAATTTCATCGTAAATTTTTATCGTAATAATTTTCCACGAGTGCTTAACGGCAGATCATAATAATATTAAGATTATGTTCCATTTCCGTCCGTTACTATTGAAATAAGCAGCTTAATAATCGGAAAATATGAAAAATTGAATAATCCGACATTTTATTACCGTTTCTTTTGTTGAAAGTGGCGTTTCATGACCTTCTTGAATATTGTAAAATAAATGAATAATTCCGCTCATCGATATTTTTAAAAGTTAATCTCCGACGCGTTCGACTAAATTTAATGTCAAAACTTTGCGTTTCTTTTTTATGTTTGTTTTATTTTTATTTATTTATTTATTGTTATTTTAAACATACAATTAAATGATTTGTAAAAGAAGTTCTAATTATATACAATCTTGATTTTTATGTTTTCAAAAATTAAAACAAGTTCTTGCCAAAGGGAAATTTTTTAAATAGAGAAACAAAATAATTTCTAGATTCATAATAATTATCTTGTTACATTCAACGTAATTCAAAGTTGGCGGACAAAGCGGAAACATAATTAATTTTTTCATTCGTCTCTACATTTCTACATCACATAGAAATTCGAAAAAATACGTTCGTTAATTAACAAGACGTATAAAATATTAATCAAACTTTTTATTTTAATATTTATTGATTAACGCAAAATCTCGATGATAAAAAAAAAAAAAAAAATAAAAGTAAATAAATAAAATCTCGCGACTCAATTTGCCACAACCATCGAATGTCGGCAATGTATATTCCCCACATTAAATTGCATTGCCTTCATTCAATTTATCGTGTATACATACCGCGAGAGAAACGATAATTAAAAAGCATCGAGCGCATTTCTCAAAAACGAGTGGCGGTCGCACGGCAACCGCGTCGCTACATCATATCGCAAGTACGAGAGAGAGAGACAGAGAGAGAGAGAGAGACAGACAGAAGGAGAGAGAGAAAAAGGAACGCGGATACAGCATTGCGACTGGGAGGGCAGCAACGGTGGCGGCATCGTCTCGTATTTTTATTTCGAGTTCGTTAGTAAGCGCGCAACAAGACAAGCATAATTAGCGCCTCGGACACGCTGCGCGTACGCTTATTATATACATCACGGCGAGACCGTAAACGAAAGACGTAAGCCGCGCGCACGAAGCAAGGGACAAAATTTTCCAAAAGAGAGAATGGTAGATAGAGACGGAAGTGTAGTGGGAGGAATTGAAAGAACATTTCCGACATTCATCGCGACATTATTAATTGCACGGGCCCTTTGGAGTGCGCTTTGAAAATAAAGAACTCCACGCAAGCGCGCATACGCGTATATGTATATGCGTACAGTCCGTCCGCAGGGAGTTTGAGACTTGGTGCGGATTACCGATTGAATATGTGTAAGCGCGGATGCAGGGAATGCGAATGTGCGCGCACATAATCCCGTTCGCTGTCTTGCAATTTAGCTTTGTGGCGGAAATTCCTATGCGACTCTTGCTGTCTTGCACTAAGAGGAATTCTATAGCAATTTTCACTATAAAAATAGAAACTCTTACTATTTTTTAATAACACAGCGAGGACATACTTCTTAAATAGTAAATTTTACAAAAAAAAAAAAAAAAAAAGGATACAATTTGCTACGGTGAATTTGAAAATATTAGTGAACTTCGAGTGAATTATTATTATTTTTAACGTTAAATTTTTATTTTCAATACATTAAATATTTACCTTTTAAGAAAATCAAAAAATATATTTTTGCTTTACTAGAACATCTGTCACATTATGAATTTTTTATGAGAGAATGTCGTAGATGATAATCATTAATTATTCTGAACTTAAAAAAGCTCCAACCATAGAAAGCAACTTATAGATTTAAGATTAGAAATATTATGATATTTGATTAAGAATTAACGCTTGGCTACACATATTTTGCAATCGTTTCATATATCCATATCGTTTCGTAGATGCATAGATACATCGCTTAAAACATGACAAATCAATGAAAATTTTTCGTATTAATACTAATCGGGAAGATCGTCGTTCACTTGCAAAGAAGCACAGTATACGTGTGCTTATCTAGCGGTTACGATAACTGACATTAAATAAATAAAAGACGCTGATCTAAAAAGTGCGCATTCCTTTTTACACAAAGCACAAATAAATGAGTACGCGCGCTGCGGTTTACTATTTGGTAAATTATAATTTTTACTATTTTTTTTTTTTTATTAAATTTTTTAAGCTAAACGTGTATTCATAAATTTTACTGTCGAAAATAGTAAAAAATATGTTACATTATAAATGAAAAATTCTTTTAATTTATAGTAACATTTAAATATACTATTAGTAAATTTTATTTTTTTGGTTTATCCTATATTAAATAGTAAAAACTAGAAGGCTATATTGAATGTGTTAGAAAGCTGGTAAAAAATTCTGTACAACTAGAAAAAATGATCATTTTTGAAGTATGTCTTCGAGGTATTATTGCATATAGTAATTTTTACTATAGAATTTCTCTCGTTCTCTATCTTGGCTTCTCTAGTTAACTCGTATTTTCTTGCTCTATTCCCTTAGCCCTTTCTTCTTTATAGTACGGCTCTCTTTTAAAAATTTTAGCGATTATTCGAATGAGCGATGGATTTATTTTCGCTCGCGAGGGACTTATAGAGGAATGCCGCTGGTATTCATAAGAAAAATATGCTATTCTGTAACACGTTTATTGATTTTGCGAGCTATCTATTGAAATATGCTATAATTCCAGACATTTTTCATACATATATGTAACGAATAAAAATGTGAATTTTGAATTTCATATTCGATTACGAATTGTTCGAATATCCACGTTAATTGTTATAAGCATTAAATTTGAATGCTTTTGGAAAATCGAGAAATGCAATATTATAGCAATTAAGTTTTAAATATTCAATTCAGCCTTCAATCATTAGATCATAAAATATTATCGGATTAACTAATATTTTTGATTTATTAATTAACAATATTTTGGTGCAATTAAAGCTCGTTATATTATAAATTTAATCATCTAACGCTTTCAACGCTTATATTCAAAACGATGATGAAGCAAAATTTTTTTCTCATTAATCATATATGAAAATAGAAAAAATTTTATCGGTAAATGAAAATTTTAAGGTACAAAAGCAGTTCAAGATTTTTGCAAAAATTATCAACAAAATGACCCAACTGTATGTCTATATCGAATAGAATCAAAGACCATCGATCACAGAAAACCACATCGTGTATATATATGTCCTTAATAATAAAACGAAATCTATAGAATGAACCCAAAAAAGCGTCGCTTCGAATAGAAAAAAAAAAAAAAAAAAAATTAAACAAATGATCAAAAAAAAGTTTCCGAAACTGACATTGATGAATTTGCATCGTATTACAAAAAACTGTATTCGCGACAACGACGCCGTAGCAGCAGCGGCAGCAGCGGATCATCGCTCGTCATTCGAGCAGGAATCTAACGAGCGATCAAAATCCACTGGCAACTTATTTTTCAATTTTGTACGCAAATAAAACGAGCGAATTGGATATCTCATACTCTCGTCCATATACATGTTGATTTAACGCACGCGCATAAGTACACGCATATTTATCGCGATACTCTTGCCTATAAATAATGAGCGAATCAAATCCAGCAAAGCGTAAGTACTCGCTCACCCCCCCCCCTCCCTTCCGCGCCATCCTGCCACATAGGCACGCATTTACTTATGTACATATACATATGCACGTACGTATAACCGAGTCATCCATCCGTTGGTACTAGAGACCGAGCACACGAATACGTCGCGAAAACTGCAACAGATAAAATCCCAGAGGCCTCTTTTCTATCTCTCTTACTCTCTCTAGCTCTCTAGTCGTAACATGAATAGCAACACAGCGGATACACACACACACACAGAGTAGCGAAAGATCGCAGTGAATTATTTAGCGTCTCGTCGATATAGAGAGGCCCGATAATCTCGGGCAGCCGCTACTGCAGATACGAGATAGACGAAGAGAAGGAGAGGAGGGAGCGGTGGCGGCGACATTAAGCCGAGGCTACACGAGCCGTCGCCGCCGCTGCTACTGCTGTTGCCGTACTGCTGGCGATGCAAAGCAAGAGCACGCGAAAGAGCGAGCGAGAAAGAGAAAGAGAGAGATAGACAGAGAGAGAGATGATCGTCCATAGGAGAGACATCGATGACACTATACATATTGACAAGACACTCGAGACCGCCTGCCAGATCCTCGGTTTGTGCTCTCTCTCTCTCTCTCTCTCTCTCTCTCTCTCTCTCTCTCTCTCTCTCTCCTTTGCGAGTGCAAGGGTTGCGCATGTGTATATTCACGTACGCGTATACAACAGGCACACTAGCGTGCGCGCACACCATCAATCACGCACGATCACACAGTAGCTCGAGCATATAGCGCAAGGATCACTCATGTGTGCGTCCACTCGCGCATTTGATAGTACGTAAAAGAGAGAGTAAGAGAGAGAGAGAGAGAGAAGAGATATAGAGAGCGGTGAGTACCTAGGTCCGTTTTCGATGCTTTCGTCGAGAAATAGAATCCCAATTACCGGATGGAGGAGAGAGAGGAGGGGTTAGGCTTATATCTAATCGCGCGCATCTATTTCAAGAATGCTTCAACATTTTTTTCTTCCATTTAGCTTTTTGTTGAGATTACGCCCGCACATACGTGTCGCTTTTAATATTTCGCGATGTGCTATTTATACTCGGAGAGGAAGAAGTTTATTTTTGATAAAGGGAATTAAAAAAAAAAAAAAAAAACAAACAAATAAAAATAGAGATTTAAATGATAATAGATTTTTAGAATTTTTTTCATTGTGATTAGCGGAATTAGAAGCATTTCGAGAGAGAGAAAGAGAGAGAGAGAGAGAGAGAGAGAGAGAGAGGATTAAATAGTAAAAAATTAGGGTTAAAATAAGTATGACGCTGAATTAATTAGGTGTGTAGTGTTGCGGTCTCTGAATGGTCTAAGTTTAACTGCGCCTCTTAGAACCGAAGTTACATTGTTCCGGTACGACAATGCATATTATTGAAATTGAATTGATCATTCATCACCGTCCAAATTCAATTATACATACGATTAATATATGTGTTTATTATACAAGCTTAACTTTTGAATTATAAGAATATAAAAAATTTACATTACTTTGAAATTAAATCAAATGTAATTTTAACGTCAATATAAATATTTAATTAAATTTATATAAAGTAAATTAAAGATTAATGATAAATCATTATATAATTCGACGCTAATTAAAATGATCAAAGATACTTTTACCAAAACGACGCACGGATTATCATTTTAAACTCTATACGATTTTAATTAATTTATAAATATTCGATGCGAGCGATTAACGATTTTTTTTTTACTTTTAATTTTGCTTCTTTTTAAGATCCTTTTCTAAACGTCATTTTGTGTGGCGTATTCAACGCGGACGTTTATTTAATTTTAGCGAGAATTTAGGAAACGAGGAGTATTATTGTGTCGAATGATCATTTGCGAATGATACATTACGCACCTCTGTGTGTTTGAATTTATCGAGAATATTATAGGATAGTCCTAATTTCTAGTTGATCAAAGATGCAACGCATAGATTATACAACACCATTATGATTATCATTGATTTAGACGAGTTCGAAATTTTCGATAAATAAACGTTCTATTTATTAACCTAAATGCACGTTTGAAAAAAAAAAAAAAAAAAATATCAAACGCGTACGAAGGAATACTTTCGAAAATATGTATAACGCGCGTTATTCAAATTCAGTACAACAACTGTAAGCCGGCAAACTTATCTCGTAAACAAGTTAACGCGACGACATAAAGGCAGAGGTTACGAGTCAACATTTAACCGTAGAAAATTGAATCAATCCGAGAGGAGAGTAACACAAGGAGAGCAAGCCAGCGGGAGCAAGCGTAGAGCGTCAGCTGTCGATGTGTAACCAAATTGCGGAGCCCCGGTAGTCGAACTTCCTTAATTGATCGTATTCCTGGACCGCGAGCCATAAACCATGGGCTTGCTTTCTCTCTCTCTTTCTTTCTCTCTATCTCTATCTATCTATCTCGCATTCCGTATGCGCTCTCGCGGGAGCTCGCGGACGACTCCTCATCGTCATTCTCGGTCACGTACGATAACTCGCGGTCTCACAATCACGATGGCACGTCCTTGCGCCCCCCTGTACGATGCGAAATGTCAACCATACCTTCCATCCACTCAACGCCGAATGTGTTTATATCTATGTATGCCGTCGATGCCTCTTTCGCTTAACGTATGGTATTTAATAAGCGTGAGTGGCTTTGTCAGAGACTCGTGTGTTTTACTATGCTTGCGTGCATGGAGATACATCTGCGATGGGTATCTTATAATCACGGTGATTTTGCTTCTTTTTTTTTTTTTTTTCTCTTTTTAATTTCGATACAATAATAACGTCGATTGCAAAATATTTATCAGACTTATTAAAAAACAAACTTACATTTATAAAGGTTGTTTAATATATAAAATTACACTTTTTATGCATTACATAGTATTAAAAAATATTTTTAAAAAAAAGTATATATGACTGAATAAATTTTCCTCCAACATTTCTCAACTTTTACGTGAGCTAATTGCAACGGCGTAACATGACTCCGATATGAACATATCCTTTTCAATCATCGTATTCCGAATCGATCTTGTCATTCAGGCACCGCGTCCATACACGCGTCGGTCTCTCGTTCGACGAGCGACAACGAGAGTACCCAGAGTATGCGAAAAATCAAGCGAGCAAGAGAGAGAGAGAGAGAGAGTGAGAGAGATAACGAGAGAGAGAAAGAGAGTGAGAGAGAGCGCGAGAGAGAGAGTTGAGCTTAAAAAAAAAAGCGCGAGCGCGTGTGCGCGTCGAGCTGATAAGGCGAAACGAATCGAGCGGACTAACAAGCCGCGTGCAGGACCGATAAGCAGTCGATGGGACAATGGGGCAGCATTTATTAAAACAATGCCGCGTGCGCCACGGTAGAAACAATGATTGCCGCCCGCCTTGTGTGTGCGAGATACACACACACACACACGGAGCGAGAGAGGAGGAGAAGAGCGGAAGAAGTTGGAAGAGAGGAGAGAGCAAGAGAAAGAGAGAGAGAGAGAGCGAAAAGAGTAGAAAAGGCGAGAGAGAGAGAGGGGGAGAGGGTATAGGCACGGGGAACAATACGTCCTAGCAAACAATACGGCCGATATCTTTCTCTTCGATTCGGAATCGTGATCAGCCTCCGCATCGCAATTGTTCGGGACGAGTGCGCGCACCCGACGTAGCCCCTCTCTCTCTCTCTCTCTCTCTCTCTCTCTCCCTCCCTCCTTTGTGTGCACGCGTGCACACGGATGTACGCGAACGCGTCGAACTGTTTCTCCTTCCTATTTTTTTCCCTTCTCTCTCTCTCTCTCTCTCTCTTACTCGCTCCTCTCGACTCATCAAATGCGGAACGGATCATTACGGGATTGATGTGGGATGACAAAGCCTCATCGCGATTGCATAATTGCGAGCCCTCCGTATTGCGCGCGAGCGCAAGCATAGCTGTGCGTTACCGCGTCGTGGGGATTGTTAAAAGAAAGCGCGATAGTGGACTTCGTGCGAGGGTCCTTTCCTGCTCCCAGTCTCTCCTCCTCGAGGCCGGGACGCTACTCTTCGTTTTCTCGGGGAGACATTTTTTTCCTTCTGTTTCATATTTTTCTTGTTTTATACGATGTCGAGAATAAAAAGTAAAAAAAAGTTACGTTAAAGTATAGCTCTTTGGCGTATATACACGCGTATGCATAGATTGTATGAATGAAGAGAGGCTCGAACGCTTGTTTGAATGGCTCGCACGAGGTGGTTGTATTCGTTGAAGTACGCGCGTTCCTTTTTTTAATTCTTGTTTCTATTTATTTATTGATTTATTTTTTTTTTAATTCTGTAAAATATTTATTAATACAACTCTACTTTTTTCAACAAAGCCGTTGCGGACGCGTATAATTGCTTTAAATAAAAAAGAAAGAATATGTTTATAATCGGCAGCTGACAATTCTATATATTCAAGGATGAATTGATTGAAATTGAATCATAATTTTACTTTATTTCTTTTTAATTTCAAAAACGAGATGTTTTAACATTAGTCACACGAGTACTGTGCGCCTTTGGATTTTGTAGAGCATAAATTTTTAAGGATTAAAAAAAGCTTCTATTTTTAAAAAATATGGCGTTATTTTATAATGTATAGCACTAACCTCGTAATGAACAACACTTTTTTGTAACCGACATTAAAATTAACTTAAAGAAAGTGTGTCAGCTTCTTTATTTAATCCTTAAAGTCTTCGTTAATTTTAGAACGTTCTGAATAAGTCGTGTAGACTGGTGTGTTCTACTTAAAAATACTTCAAGAAATCGTGGAGTTCTTTTTAAAATTAATGTTCATATTTTTTTGTCTTAATTATATAAAGAGAAAAAAAAAAAAAAAAAGAAAAAATGAGACATCGTAAAGAATTCATTGTAAAAAGTACCTCGAGTATAATTGATTCATTGATGCATTATATTTTGACGAAATGAGTTAAATAACATTCTCAAAATACTAGATACAAGAATCGGCTCGTTGAGTCCTCCTTTATCAAAGAATACGTCAATTATGTTATTCTCATGCGCATTACCTCTTTACAGTTGCATATCGATTACCATCTCTCCATTGACATCAACTCATAAAGTACAATAAGTTCTCGCAAGCGTAACCGCAAATTCCCTTTCGATAATCCGGCACAAAAGAATCCACGTTATATATACAGAACGCAGTCGACAATCGACGCCGATCATTGTCTTATTTTCCAATAACCGAAAGCTCAATCGTTACAATCTCGAACGCGCTTTAATTAGAAACGTCGCCGTCGTCGCCGCCTTTGCCTCTTCTATACACCGGTATATAATAAAAAATAAAGTACAAAAAAAAAAAGAAGAAGAAGAAGAAGACAGAAGCATAGTCTCTCGCGCGTAGAGAAGCGAATCGCGTGGAAAAGTTCAAAGGCGGCTCGCCTCTCCTTCTTTTTTTTTTTTTTTTTGCTCCGTTTCGAGTGGAGCCGGAAAGAAAAAGCAGGCGGCTAGAATAGTCAGAAAGCGAAAGAAGAAGAGGAAGTAAAAGTGGAAGAAGTAGAAAAGTCGCGAGCAGTGAGAAAAGGACGGATGAAGCGTTTCCTCATAAACGATCCAAAGGCCAGTCAAATATTTGCCGGGAGCGAGCGAGAGAGAGAGAGAGAGAGAGAGAGAGAGAGAGAGTGAGCGAATCCACGCGATGCGCGCAGGCCGCGACCGTCGGTAATAAGTTTTTTATTGCAGCCGTTTCCTCCTTTTCTGCCTACTCCTCTTTCCGTCCTTTTGTTTTTCATCGTCGAATGGAAGGACGCGTCGTAGGCGCCGTATACATATATATATATATATATATGTACACAACCATCGGGCTTTCAGCCTAACGCGGTATTTACACAGCGCGCGAGCGCCGCCGCATTTTTTCGTTCGTACTACCTCGCGAAGCGTAAGAAAGGCGCTCAATCGTCCTTCAACCGTCTTTTAAACACACGCGAACGAGCTCGACTGGCTTGAATAAATATTTTTACCGGATATAAGCGAGCGCATACACGCGAGCTTTTTTCCCCTTTTCATAACCGGGTGATACCTACTGCTGGCGTAGTGCGCAGGGGTAGATTTAAGCGTGCTATGCGATCGCGTTTAATTTGTCGACTCACTCTGTCTCTCTCTCTCTCTCTTTCTCTTTCTCTCACTATTTAACTTTATGAAGAAGAGATTAATAGAGAGAAGGAAAAAGAATGGGAATTTTTTTTTTTTTTAGTCGGACTAGAAAATTAAAACGTGCGTAACTGAAGATTTGGAAAATTTTCGAGAGCTTCACGAGAGCTTTTATGTAAAAGCTTATTATGCGCTGAACGGAAAGAGTTTAATTTCTTAATAGACACTTAACGGCTCTGTTGATGCCACTATGAATAGTGAGCTTATGTATAGAGAATTTTTAGTTTACATTTATAGCAGCGATGTGCTTATATTTATTTAGAAAATGAATACCGCGAATAGATATGTGTTTGAAAAATAAACGCATACGCATACAATATTTTCATTATTATTTTAATTTTTGTAAAAAATGAAAATAAATTCCAATCCTATCAATTAAAATCGAATCAAAACAGAGTGGTAAAAGAAAATTTTCAAAAATTACATCAGGTGTAACGTTTTTGCGCAATTCGAGCAATCTTGAGTCGAAAAAAAAAACTGTACCAGCTCGCAACGCGATTACGGTTAATCCGTAAGACATCGTTTGCTACCGAGTTTTCTCCCCTCTATCTTTACCGATTTCAACGCGGTCGGAAATCTCGCTAACGAGATCGCGAAAAAAAGGAATGGGAGAAGCCGACAGGGAAGGGAAACAAGATAGGCAACGACGACGAGATAGAGATGTGCTGTCGGAGATAGAGAGGATGATAGAAGAGAGAGAGAGAGAGAGAGAGAGAGAGAGAGAGAGAGAGAGAGAGAGAGAGAGAGAGAGAGAGAGAGAGAGAGAGAGAGAGAGAGAGAGAGAGAGAGAGAGAGAGAGAGAGAGAGAGAGAGGGTGAGTGGCCAAGCGCGTAAGCCATCCTCGAGTCATTAGACGTCATTAGGAGGTAAGCGTCGCCCCGCGCGCCGGAGCGCATCCCTTGATTATACGGTGGCGCGCGCATCGCTCGAATTTCTCGCGCGGCCTGCGCGTGTAATACTGCGCCCGAGAGCTCCAACGCGAATACTCATCGAGATTGGCCGAGTTGTCGCTCGGATTTTAAACGTGTTTATGATTTTACTCAACTTTTTCCCTTTTTCCCTTTTTCCTTTCAGCTGTTTCTTATTCTTCATTTTCTTCTTTTTTAAAATCTTAAGTTTAAAATTTTTAACGTTTTTAAATAAACTTTATATTTTTTTAATGATGAAAAGTTGTAATTTGTCGAATTTTTAGAATAACTAGTTAATTAAAATTACTTTAATTAATGTAAAACGATATAGAATTGTAATAGTAAAAAATTGAATTGTGCAAATTAAAAAAACAAAAAAAAACAAAAAAAACAAAAAAATTACAAAAATTTATCTATTGCGTTTTTATTTTCATTTCTATTTTAAAACAAAATCAAAAACTTGATAAGATGAACAAACTATGGAAGCCTAATAAGTTACTTGTTTTTATTTACCTGCATAAATATCTCATGAAAATTTTAACTCATCAGCCGACTTATTCTAGACAAAAGTCGTTTTCTATTAAAATGCAAAACATTGAAGAATCACTTCATCGAAAGTTTATTTTAAAGTAAAGTTTATGTCACTGAATACATCATGATATTATACATAAATTGAAACTATAAGTATTTGAATATTATAATTAATGTGTATAGCGGAAACTAAATCACAATAAAATGATTTACATAGAAGTTTTTTGAAGATAAATTTTTTATTGAAGTTTAAATGTTGTCTTCAGTTTTAACTCTTAATGAATCTTCTATACACATTTTCTATAATTATTTCTTTTACTATGTACAAGTATGTAATTAAAAAATTATTCAAATTTATCTCTCTTACTTCTAACGCCAAAAGATAATTATAAATTACATGATAATTTATTCAAAAGAAATTTCGCTTTATAGATTTAGTAAATATTTTATCAAGATAAATGAAAATTTCGTTTGCTCAAGTTAGATTTTCAAGGTTTAAATTTTCACTCAAAGAATTTGAATTAAGTAATTAATTACAAAACATCAAATTGAAAAGGGATTCATCTTCCCCCCTTGAGTAGCTCGTAAAATAAAAGAAAATCTATATCAAAAACTCGAGATAATTTTAATCGCATAAGATACGGAAAAGTAAATAATTGTTCGTAAACGAATTATCAAGCCAGCTTATCAATTACTGATTAAACTTGCTCGAAAAGTGAAGTTCTGAGTCAGGGCCAAACGAAAGAAATGTAATTCGACAATGTACAAATGAAAAAATCTCTTAACCGAGCCGCGAACGGTTTTTCCTTCCTTCTCTCTTTCTCTCCCTCTCTCTCGCAGCGACATAACGAGAATAATACCACTTCTCATCTTTCGTTCCCTCGTTCGTCAAAATCTGCTTTAAGTACGTAACTGAAGAACGACAATCCGCGAAAGAGACTGTATACACCCGAGTGCCGTCGTCGTTTTTCTCTACCACACGATGAGAAATCGGCTTTGTACGTTTCGTTTGATATGCAACACGTGCATATATATGCGTGGTCCGCAACTCACCGGGTAGCAGTCAATGACTCGAGCACACATTTAAACACACACAAGCGTACGCGAGTGCACTTGTGCGCGGATAAACGCGGGCGTGGCAAAAGCGAAAATCTAAGCGCGCATAAGCGAACTAGATTTGTAAATAAATATACGCGATAACGCGCGGTGAACGTACACTCTGCATTTTGTTATTACAGCTTCGATGTGTACCTATGCGACAAAATTTTATTAAGGAAGAGCGAAAATGGTGGGGAAAAAAGAGAGAGAGAGAGAGAGAGAGAGAGAAAAGAAGGGTCTTCGAGCTCTCGACAACTCGCTAATTAAATAAAAAACGAAGTCTCTGCTTTAGCCAACCGACTCTTTCTCTCTCTATGTCTACCGGAAGAGAGTTTCTTCTATTTCATCGCATCTCGGCATCGTCACCCATTCTTCCACAGCCGGGTGTGTCGGCCCGCGGGCTAGTCATTCATTTTCTCCTCGTCGCGTTTCTTTCCTTTGTCACTGGCTCTTTCGCTCTCTCTCTCTCTCTTGCGTTTTTATGTATACCATATCTACAACTTCACTCTCACGGAGTGAGCTTCATTGCACTCGGCCTTTTCTCAAGATGACTTCTTTACGAATTTTTGCGCGTTTGTTAGACCGTTGTTTTTTTTCCGCGCGCAATTGCAGAGATGCGCTACAGGAATGAATTGTGAGGGGTGGCCAGTTTTCGAATGACCTTTTTCTCTTTTTTTTTTTTATCTCTCGCCTTTTCCCTTTCAGGTTCATTGATATTAACGAGGTGCGGTGAGGTTCGTGATTGCAATGTCTTACCGTGTGGATATTAAAGTTGTTTTAATCTTTATTAATGTAAAGATGAGAAGCGTCGACAAAAGTGATTTATTATTATTAAAAATGCTCTCATTGTGTGATAAAAAATCTTAATAATGATCTCTTTAAACACAGAGAATTATACGAGCTGTTTAACCGTATAAAAGGAAAAAATTCGAGAAGATAAATAATTATCAAAGTGTATATAAATCTAACGCGCATACGAATTAATCACAAGTAGTACTAGCAAAACATTTCGCGTGCAATTGATAGACGACGTGTTTATCCGCGTGCAAACACGGCACGCAACACACAGTATCACCGCACAATTTGTTTAACTCGCGTACACACACGTACGTATACACAAACGCGCATAAATTCGGAAACTCAGATCCACTGGCCTCTATTATTAATTCCGTATCCTCCACGTTAAACCATGCTCGCGGCGTTAATCTCTCCCCTCTCCCTACACTCCAAAAACGTCAAAATCAAGCATCGCTTGAATTTTTTAATCGAGCCCATGACGACGAATAGCCGAGCGCCTCTCCATCTCCCAATGGATGGAGAGTAAGGTCAGTTTCTCTCTCTCTTACTCTCTCTCTCTCTGCATACACTATTCCCCTCGGTAGCCGGAGGATGCAACCTCCGCGCGTTAGATATCGGAGGCCTGCAGTTACGTAGGATGAGAGGAGTGAGAGACGAGGGAAGGGATGGAGGGCTCTCAGGATCAAGTCCGTCAGTCCAAGGCTCTAAGCCGATTATATCGGGGAGTGGAGAGCGAGAGAGAGAGAGAGAGAGAGAGAGAAAGCTGTCCGAATAGGGAAACGAACCATTCGGACGAGGCGAAAACACCGGCACACTACCGCTACTCCGGCATCGAGGTCATCGCCGGCGAATTCGATGTGGAAATGCCCACCTCTCCATCCTCCGCCGCGATAGTAAAGCTCGCTGCAGTACTCTATCTTCTCTCTCTCTCTCTCTCTCTTTTTCTCTCTTTCTCTCGTGCTCCCCTTCTATCTCTTTCGCTAAAGAGGAATATCAAGCATTAGGTCGATTTTTCAAGTGGCGGAACGTCGGATCCCTTGGACAAACTTGCGGCGCTGCGCAGAGATCCCCATTCCATCGCTCTCTCTCTCTCTCTCTTTTACTACTTCGATGCTTCTTGTTTTATCAGCCTACTCTCTTTGTTTTCCCGTCTCTTTCGCGACCGTTTGATAAGTAGTACACGGAAAAACACTCGGATTGTTTAAAGTATATTTTTTCTCCCTTTTTGGTTCCGGTTGATGGAATTAATTGTTCAAAGAGGTTACGTATGGTATACACTATTCCTCACTTTAAAATTAAAGCGAGGATAAAATTAACTTTTTTTAATTAGCCACTTTTACATTAACGTTTCACTCAACATTATCACGTTAAGCATATACATTGCGTTAAATTTATAGTTTAAGTGTATAATTCATAGTTTTGGCATTGTACAGAGTATATGAATTTCCTTTGACGGCCAAGACTCTTACTTTGGTCATTATTTTAAAACCTCGAACCGCTAAAGTGTGTCACTTATGTATTGCACTGGTCTATAAAGCGATGCTGGAACGTTTCGATTTTCATACATCGGATGCTTACATATTGAACGTATACATTTTACTTAAAGTTACACGTTTATATAAATATAATTAAAGTATAACTTTTCGACAATATTTCTGTATTATATTGAACTTCATAAAATATATATTAAAGTACTCGTTAACTAATTTATAAAGTGTACGCTGTCACGTATTCAGAAGCATGTTTTGACATTACACCGGAAAGCTTTAAACGATATTTCTTTGATGCGCGAGTAATAAAATTCATCTTATCGACCAAATACGATGATCGATTATAATTCATCTTAACGATTGTCGCTACATCTAATTGTGAACGACTTATGTTACAGCCGTAAATAGATCCGCATGAATTAATCTAAAGCTAAGCCCTGACACCTTGATCAGTGTTCGAATGCTAATGTAATACCTTATCCGAAAAGCATTGATCCCTCGCAATCTATAGCGAGCGTATTTTCATTACGCTAATGCACATAATTTTCTATTGGCTGCTAATTTTCTAAACGACAATGTAGCTGCCGTTTCAATAATGAGTTTAACTCTTGAAAAATTGATTTCTATCTAATCTTACATAAACGCGATTTTATAAAAAATTAGAAAAAAAAAAAGGATTAGGTATCGCATCTTCGAAAAACTCATTTGCGTAAACGAACCAATCCCTAAAAATTATCTTAATGCACCGGGAGCTCCGAAGAGTAAACTAGTGCACGAAGCGAAAAAGCCGCAAACACGATACCACAGCTAGAACGGCTACTTCTCCTCGCTTATACCTTACTCCCTTCCGTCCTTTCGTTAACCTAAGAATACATGAATTATTGCAGCTGTACCGTTGGAAAATAATTTGCAGAAATTTTGGCTTGACTTCTTGCGCGTGTTCGGAAGGTCGAGGAGATACCGAAAGAGCGACGGAAGCACATTGAGAGAGACAGAAAGAGAGAGAAAGAGAGGAGAGAAGGAGGAAAGGAGAGTGGGAGCTCGAAATACGCGCCGAAGCTTTGATATACGAGCTCGCGGTACCGCAACCGTGACTACCAATAATCGAACGTTATTGCGTTACCACACTGGAGACACTCTCTCTCTCTCTCTTTCTCTCTCTCTCTCTATCTCTCTCCCCCCCCCCCCCTTTCCCTTCTTCTCTTCTTCGCTCTTTCCCTTCTCATAGACGTAACGACGACGATGGCAACATATGAATTCGGGATTCGTAAAAGAGAGAGAGAGAGAGAGAGAGAGAGAAAACAGATGCGAGAGTTCGCGCATCTGTGCGGGCTTTGCGTTCCCGCATGCAAAAGCGTCAAGGCTCGTAAACTATATACAGAGAGAGAGAGAGAGAGAGAGAGAAAGAGAGAGAGGGAACGAGAAGAGGCGGTCGAAAGCTTACTCGAACGGAGGCCAGCATCGGACAGCGATATCCCATCCTTCTCTAGTTTCGGCCCCGTTAATTCTTTTATCATTTTATGATCGCGATTCTGCGTTAGCGACGTCGATGTTGAATCCCTCTTCCTACCTCCTCCCACTCATCTACGCTTTACTGCTCCGGATGTTCACCTACTATCGGGTTATCGCGCAGCTCGTACGTACGTACGTACGAGCTTCTGAATGATATGTATATGGATGAATATTAACGGCGTGTGTTTAGTCACGAGCTCCGTGACGATATGAAAATTCGATAGGTTATGGGTAAACTTTTAAGTCGTAGATAAAAATGATGGTAGATGTTTAGTAATACTAGTACTGTTATTAAACAAATTTTACCAAGTTTAAAAAATAAATTTTGTTTCGTAAATATTTTTTTATTGAAAAATTCAATCTAAAGGATGCAATCAATTTTATTGAGGAATAATTTTTGCTTCGGTTCATGTTCCATTAGTCAGTTCATCATATTAAGAGATTAGATTATCGATGCATAATGCTGCTCGACCTTAATCACTTTACTTAGTGGCAGTAATCATTAGAATTAGCAAAGTAAGACGATTAAATGATAAAAATAAAGTGAAAATATTTGAAAATCAAAAAAAATTTTATTAAATTATTGTTAAGATTTATTTAGAAATAAAAATTGTATGAATCCATCGATTAAGAAACCAGATTTAAATAACGAATTTTTTTTCTAATCAATTGTCGAATTCATTACGACATATAAATGATTCTATTGTTATGGTTTGCACACGTTTGTAAATAATACCTCAAGAAGAAAGCAATGTTGATTGACTTTTAGTGCTCAAAGTACATATCGAACCTCAATCTAAATATGCTAATGACGTTTGCTTTCAATACCAAGCTAATTTCAAATCATAATATTCAAAATGTTGGAATCTCATTTTATTTAATAATAAAATACTTCATAAACGAAATTAAATGTAATAGATTTCTAATATTCGTTAAAGTATAATAGTCACAAAGGAATTATAATTTATATGTAATATATAATTTTACTTATGGTTGCAAGCAATAATTAATTAAATTATTTTCAATATCAGTATACTAATAATCAGTACAATTAATATATAAGTAAATTTTATTTTGAATATTATTGAATATTAATTTGAAAAAATAATAACTTTAACGCAAATGGGTAAACATTTAGTTTTATGTTTTATTGTAATCCGGTGGGTAATTAATGCAGCTAGTTTCGGACGATTTATTGATTTTTTTATTTATAGCCAAATGCATTTCTCTTCTCTTAAATAATTTGGCGCGGAGCATTGATTTTGTTTTATACTCCGCGTTAAGTTTAAAATTATTTTATATACTCTTCTGAAACATTTATGACGAAATGAAACATTTAAAATTGTTGTATAAAGTTTAAGCTTTCAATTAATAAAAATAGAATAATTATCTATCGATATAAAAAAAAAAAAAGTTTAAAACAAGCTCAACATTAAGATCAATATTGTTAAAGTATAGAAATTTTTTATAAAATTCCATGAAGAATTCAACGAAATCTATACAACTAGCTATTTTTAACAAGTAGTAATATCACTATTTGATCAGCTATCTCTCCCTTTGAACGAAGTTGGCCGACGCATATGTGTCGACTGTATCGCGCGACTTTCCGCCTTAACTCATTCATAAAACTCTTTCACACATTTTAACGACAGTCGTCTTCGATGGTATATCAATTTAATTTATTTAAAAAATCAATATGGAAAACAAAGAAAGTAATAAAAATGATGAGTTGCTCAAAACTATCGATCGTTCCGGAAATAAAAGGTTAACGAACAAACGAAAAACGCCAGCGTGTTCGCTGCGCAAAATTCGATCTAAACGCAGCAATTTATTCAATACGAGAATATCTAACACCGTAGCCATTTTTTTCTATTCCCATAAGCCAGCGCGTCGTTCTATCTAAATTTAATAGAATTTTTACTGCGTGATCGAAGCTCGTTCACCCTTGCGCTGTAAAGATGAAATGGGAAGTCAAGGCGACGCTTACGAAGGAGATACACGGCGATCTCGTTTTTTGTCCGCGGATATGATCGCTCGCGCGAGCGTTTCCAAACGTGTATTTGCGCTCGGAATAGAGATGCGAGCGCGCGTGCGTGTAGACGTATATATGTACCATATATATATAAGCGATATAGAAGACGGTGTGTATATAAAGGATCGTTAGAGCACGTAATTCTTGACACAATCTATTACTAACGCGCGCGTTAGTGTGTACCCGTATGTATACCTGCATAAGCTATCACATTTATACACGGAAAAAATAGAGAGAGAGAGAGAGAGAGAGAGTCAGGTATTCGCGAGCGCGCTTTTTGATGAGTTCGTTTCGCTGGATAATATCCAAGATGTATATGTATATACGAAACGATGCCGAACGATGGACGGTTTACGTTCTCGCTCGTTTACTTTTTCTCGACGTCACGTTTTTCGTTGCGCTGTGGCGCCATACGTGACGTGCGCGTCCTTTTCTTTTCTTTGTTATCGGTTCTTATTAACTTATTTTAGTTTACTGCCGCTCTTTTGCTATCGCCATCGATGTTGAGATTTTTTATTATTATTTTCTTTTATTAGTTTGCGCTCGCACGATTCGAGTTTAACAAGTATACGTGAAATATTCGTCCGGTAATGGTACGATTAACTTTATCAACCTGTGCTCGTTAATAATATTTTTGATTATAATGTGCGATGTAAAGATTGTTTTGTAAAAATTTTGCAGTTATGAAAATAAAATATTGTTTCATTTGTATAATATTGCAAATATACGTAATATTAATTAATAACCGAGTTCATTTTATTTTATTTTGTAAAATTAGAATAAATCATGCTGCAATTAATATTTTAACAAATGAATACTGTTAACATAAATTCTACAATTTAATATTTATCAGCATATATATATATATTGGAATTCAGTATAAATAAACAAGTAAACTTTATTTCATTGACCTATGTTACATAATACCGTCAACAATGAATGCAATATAGTATCGCATTTTCAGAAGATTAAAAACTTTCCCTTTTATTTATCCACTTTATATTTACTATTGATTTTTTTATATTTTGTTTTATAAAATATAAAAAATCTAATAAACTTGCAAATAATGCAATTAAAAACATTAACAACTATGTTTATGAAATCACCGATTTTATATATAAATATAAAAACCAAGCTATGAAATAAAAAAGCTTTATCTCACCTACATCCAGCAAACGTTCGACTTTACTCAAAATCCCAATCACGCCCATGTTTTAATTCCGCTCGTCCATCTCTTGCACCTCACCTCGTAGGTACGATCCAGCCGCGCATACGTTCCAGGAAATATCAATCAGCTACGCTAATAAATCAATTTTAATTTTCAATCCCGCGCTACATCCCTCGCTTTATATCTTTCCATCGCCGTTGCTCGACGGAGAATAAATCTACGGTCGATGCATTAACGCGCGCGCGCGCAAATATACCACATCACGAGACGAGGGAGACAGTAGTTTTATCCTCGATACTCTATCTCTCTCTCTCTCTCTCTTTCTCTCTCGCTCTCTTTGCCTTAACAGTTTTTACCGCGGAATTTTCATTTCGTCCGTTTCCGCTTACGCGAGTTGTCTGCCATCTTCTTACTTTTTATTTTCGCTTTTTTTCCTTTCCTTCGCGGAGCGGCTCTTTGTTCGCCGTGCTTTACCTTTCCTTTTGAACTTCTTTTCTCTCTCGCTCTATCTCTCTATTTCTCTCACTCTCTAGCTGTGCGTTCGCGCGCTTTTAATTTGTCAAAGATGCGACGCGACGTCGTTTACCGATCCCGAGAACGAAAGAGAGAAACGAATATGAAATCTACTTTCTTTTTTGTAAATTGCGATGGTCGGTATATTTTTGGTTTTGGAATAACGACTATATGTGAGTTTCATGTATTTTGTATAGTTAATGTTATGTATTTGAAACGGAAAATTTTTTATAATTTCAATGGAATGCTTTTATTTGAAAGTATTTTTTTTTTTTTTTTTCAATCGTTAATACTTTAATTATTCGCGATGTTCCAATGTTTTTATTTAACGAAGAATAATTTTTAAATTTTTTGTCGCACATTTTTTTCTCTTTTTTCCTATTTGTTATTTCACTAAAAACGAATTTGCAAATAAAAATTTGAAATAACATTCAATATTTTTTTACGATCTTAAATGTTATTATTTTCAAATTTAATTAAAACGAATACACATATATTTTTTATTTAAAAGAAAAAAAAAGGCATTCGGATTGATTGAAAGCTGACACTTCTACTTTACCTGACTGATATTATCATCGATTTTATGTCGACGCTATAATACTAAATCTACGCTACTTATTTGAATTACTGATAGCAACTGACATAAATCTCTTTATTAATGGCAGTAACGATAAATTAATTCAATATTTTTATTATCTTTTTCTATTAATCTAGATTATTGAAATCCATTCTTTTTTTTTTTTTTTTTTTTTTTTTTTTACAATACGTAAGGAATGAGTACGACGATTTAATTATTATTAATAAAATAGTGCTTTATTCGAATACCATAATAAAATTTGCAAACGATACGATCAAAAATAATCAAAGTGCCATAGTTAAAAATATAAAAACAAAAAACGCGAATCACGCGCGATCATTCGATTTCTGCGGATATCCGTACACGCGCACGCACAAATACTCAGGCATGTATACGCGACAACAACAACTCAAAGAAAGGCCACTTTTTCCCTCCCTTCCTTCGTTTTCATCCATCTTTCCTCGATCGTCCATCTGGTGTGCGTCCGGCAAATAAAAATACGAAAGAGCGAACGCGAGCGCGCGTGGGATTCGGGCTCTTTACCGAGGTATAACGATTCCGTTGCGAAACGAGCCTGCGCTCCGTGGATGAGGAATCGTTCTGTGGCGTTATTCTCGATGCGCAATATCTCTTTCTCTCTTTCTCTCAATAAACCGGAAATCAAGGGAAAGAGAGAGAGAGAGAGAGAGAGAGAGAGAGAGAGAGAGAGATAGAGAGCAAACGGGAGGGAAAAAATCAACACGTCAGTGTGCAGAATGTGCATTCCGTAGCGATGAGCGGAATCCTCTTTCTCTTCTCCCTCCCCTTATAACCTCCCGGACAGACACACATACATACACATGGGGAATCGTATCGCGTACACCTACATATCGTGGCGCGTAAAAGAGAAGAGACAGGGAGAGTGGGAGGATGGGGTTGCGAGGACACCTACACAGAAAAAAAGGAAAAAGAATGAGACAGAGAATGAGAGGGAGAGAGAGACATCAAAAAGAGCGAGAGAGAAAGAGAAAGAGAAAGAGAGAGAAAGAGAGGGGGGATTGAGCGAGGAGAGTAGGGGGAGAGGAGAAGTATCGCGATACTCCATCGGACAGAAATCGATAGAGGGACACACAGAGGTGGTCAGAGGGGTCGATGCTACTGCTGCTACTCCTATTCCCTTTCTTTTTCTCTATCTCTTTCTCCCTCTTTCTCTCTTTATATGTATCGCAACGTTTCGAGAAAGCGTCGTCCGTTCACCGTTGACTTTCCTTCTTCTTTTCTTTTCTTTCTCTTTCGCTCTCTCTCCCTTTCTCTCTCTCTCTCTCTCTCTCTCTCTCTCTCTCTCTCTCTCTCTCTCTCTCGTATTTTTCCGCGAAAGAGTTCCGCTTTAGTCCGGACGCGGATATCAGTCTCGAAGTACTCCGAAAGGAAGAAAGCTTCTCTTGGTTTGTTCCAATAGTTCTTCGCGATTGATTTCCTGTAGCATTTTTCGTATATACGGCTTACTATACGATGCACTATTTCACTTATGTACTTGTGATCCTCTGTCTCTATCTTTTTTTTTATACCTTATTTAACGCGCTTTTCGTTTGTTATTTTAAGTTAAAACAAAACAGTTGAAAAGAGCGCACTCGAATATCTAATTATTACATTTGTGCTATTAAATTAAATTTCATCTGTTTTTTATGCGACTCTATATGGATATTTTTAGTGACTTTTAATTTTAAAGTCAGATATTTTTTGACTGATATTTTATTTTGTTATTTGCATGAAATTAAAAGTTTCTATTTGTTTATTTGTAGAACACTGAATAATATTTATTTGTATTTGAATTTGAAATTGGATTTAGGATACTCTTCGCATTTGAAATACGTATTTTATTCAAATATTTGTTATTAATAATGCTCAATACTCTTAAAGTATTGTATTTATATTCTCGTTTCTCAAAATTAAATATCTAAATTCAAAAAATAATATCGAGTGCATATTTTAAATACTTTTAAACTTTCATGAACTTCAATTCGATAATAAAAAAAAAAAAAAGAAAGAAAAAAAAGAAAGAAAGAAACAAAAGAATGTTCTCGTACGTTTGAAATTTGTTTCGCATTTATCGTGAGGGACTGTTTACCCAACCGCTACGCTATTTTTCCGAATAGCAAATTCGAAAAGGGATTTCGTATTCACGAGCCGCCTCTATACCGCTAGCGTCAAGTAGTACCGAGCGACAGTACTTACCTAGCCGGGTACACACTTTGCGTACTCATACCAAATGAAATAGCGAGAGAGAGAGAGAGAGAGCGAGATAGAGAGAGTGAGAGAAAGAGAGAAAGAAATGGAAGCAAATCATCATGCTTTTTCCTTTCTCTCTTTCTCGCTATCTCTCTCTCTCTCTCTCTCTTCGGTGTTAAATCGAAGTTTTTTGAGGCACGCGATGGTCGAGCACCGGGAGATGGAAGAGAAAAAAAACATCGAAACTGGAAGCTCCCGCGCACACCTCTCGCGCGGACTCGGCTTCCACCGGCGAGTGTTTGCGGGGATAAACAAGGATTTTTTGCTGCAGCGCGAGTAGTGTGCGAAAAAGACAGAATGGAAAGCAAAAGAGAAAAAGACACGCGCACATGCACATGTCGAGCGTACATAGGAAAACGAGAGGGAAAACGAACGGACTCGCTGATTGGAAACGAGAGTACGAGGCGAGAAGCTTCGATCTATCTAT
Organism: Chalcis sispes; assembly: GCA_949987625.1. Lineage (NCBI taxonomy): Eukaryota > Metazoa > Arthropoda > Insecta > Hymenoptera > Chalcididae > Chalcis > Chalcis sispes. The sequence continues at coordinate 8,165,608 of OX465096.1, forward strand.
CTCTCTTTCTTTCTCTCTCTCTCTCTCTCTCTCTCTCTCATTCGCTCTTTGGGTTTCGCACTGGTAGTAGTAGGAGTAGTAATAGTAATAGTAGTAGTAGTGGCAGCAGCATTGGAGGAGTGTTGGCAGAGTGCTCGTGATCGATTACTCGTCGTCCCGATGTCCCGAGCCACCCCTCGATCTACCCTCCCCCTGCCTTCTCTTTTTCCCTCCTCGCCACTTTTCCTCTACCTGCCAAACCAAACGTATATTTTTTTTGCTGCCTCTATCGCGCTTTTACGCCTTCGTGTGTGTACCTTATCTTTGTCTTTCTCTCTCTCTCTCTCTCTCTCTCTAGCACGCTCAAATTTTATCTCCGTTTTCGGTTCGAATTTCTTTGTCGCGCGCACGCGTGATTTTGATGAAAAAAAAAAAAAAAAAATAGAAAAAAAGAGCGCACGCGTTATACCTCGATCTTATCGTCTGTTCGTGATGCGAGTAGAGGAAATGCAAACAAGTATTTTTAAGGAAGTGTGGTTCTTTTTTTTCACCACGAATCGAATCGCGGTTTTCGATCACCGGAGATGATACGGGTCGTACTGATATACTATTATGTCCAAGAGTATATTTGAAGAAAGAGGAAGCTTGGCTTTCATGATTTTATTTATTTATTTATTTATTTTTTTTTCTGTTTTCTTTTTGAAAGAACGAAAACGGAAATAAACGAAAGGACGGTTGAGTGATGCGTCTCTGGATACAGAAAGCCGTTTGTTTGTCGGTTGCGATAAAAAAAATTTTCGCCGCGTTTTTCGGAACTTTTGGCGTTGAGCCTTAGCCTGCATAAATTTTACGCTGGATTATGCGAATTCTAAATATGCGAGATAAATTAGATGTTTTTGCGTTGCGGTGTAACCCGAGAGTTTTTACGTGCCGAATTAAACGAGCGTCCACGCGCTTGAAATTAGAGCAACGCATCGCTTTGATATATTTATAATTATCATTTCCTCAATGAAAATTTCTAATTACAAATATTTGCGAAACATAAATTGGATTTGTTTTCAGTCAATTCGGAACGAATGCAAGTTTTATTGAACGAACGGGAGAAAGAAAAAATCAATTAAAAGCTTTATTTTATTGTAGAATATAGTGAATCATTATTAAAATCGACGCGTGTAAAATTCAATATAATTCAACTGCAATTGATATTTTCGAATATTACGATAAATATGAGCGTTTGATATGTGACCTAATTATGACATAGTTTGCGTAATATTAAGTGTACTTACTACATTATTTGATTCGGCGTGAATTAATTAATATTTGCGATTGCAGAATATTAAAACAACGATGTAATTTGATAAATTTACCTTTATATTAACATTTTTCTTTTATATTCGCATTTCCGATCATCGTCCGAGATAAATTCCCTTATGTAAATAATGTATTCATTTGTATTTACTGATGATATGTATCGTTTTCGAAATAAAGATAAGAGCTTTTGAAATTTCAAAAAAAAAAAAAAAATAATGTTTACGATGACAAAAGAATCGATAAAAATTCATTAATACGTGCATTTTAATAATACAAAGAAAAACTGTCATGAAAATACGTTTTTTATTACACAAACCAACAAATATTTTATTTATACGGTCCCTAGTTGCGAGAATAGCCTAAACCTTTCATTACAAGTCGCGTTCACATGTACACCTAACTCCTGGCGCCATACAACGGGTCCATAAATTTAATATTTATATACATCTATATGAAGAAGCACACGCGACACGGCACATGATCCTGTAATACTCGAGGAGTGTATAGCTCGTGGCTTATCGAGACTGCTTTTTGATGAATTAGATACGGGCATCAATCGCCTCGAATATTACACGTATCGCCTTGGCGTACGCGTTAATGAATACAGTCGGATCGAAACATGACCATATTGAATTTCGGCGACATACGGCCAATGAGACGAACGTCTACTCGATATTACATGCATATAATATATATATGTGTATGTACAACACATCCATGCGGATGCAAACGGGCTTGCACGCTTACATATACATATGCATATACGGGTTATTCCGTTCACGTTTGATTTGCCTCCTATCTTTACGATTGTTTGATGTTTATACGCTCGAAATTACTTGTAACATATAGAATTTCAAGATTATCCGTGAACTAATACAACGATTGACATAAACCTATTGAAAGTTTATTAGCGTTAGAAAAATAATAATAATATTAAATAATAATAAATAATAATAATAATAATAATGAAAAGAATAATAAACTTTTATAAATTTTAAAAAATTTTAAAAATGCTTTCTTTTCTTGCCACCGATTTATCTTTATAGTGAAAATAACTGAAATTTGCTTGAATTTCTTTAAAAATTCACAAATTCGAAAAAATTGAAAACAGTAGGAAGTCGCGCGATATGACGCGGAACTACCCATAGACATTCGCGAGGTAAACCACATGCAGCGGAAGAGAACACACGTACATACGCACATAGATCCGCACACGAGCATCAAAGACTGGCAGCTCGATTGCTGCCAATTCCCCATTGTTGTTGGCAGCTTTCCACGTCGCTCTCGCTTTGCCCCGTGCGCAAACGCATAGCCATTATACTGTTACTACTGCTGCTACTACTACTACTCTTACCGAATTATATACATATATACAAGTGTACATGTATAAATATGTGTGCGTGAGTGTGTACGAGGTACCGTTAAAGCAGGACGGTGCAATACTAGCTGGAATTCGTTTTCCGTTAATGCCTCCGCTGTCTTTCTCTTTTTCTCACTTTCTCTCTCTCTCTCTCTCTCTCCCTCTCGTCCCAAGAGTTGGAGAGAAAAAGAGTAGCGAGATGCGAGGGAATTTCATTTGACGACGGACCGGCCAACCAACTCCCTCGCATGTATTCTCCATCTCTTTCTACATGTTTACACACAAACACGCCGATGAATCGAAAAGCTCCTCTCTCTCTTTTTCCACACCTGCCGACGACTATGTTCCGGATACGAAAGAGCGAGAAAGAAAGAGAAAGCAAGGCGATGGATGTAAGGAGATTCGATTCTCTGCGATGCGCGCCACTCGTGGGCTTCGTATACATGGGGTCTCTCTCTCTCTTTTTTTCTCTCTCTCTCTCTTTCTCTGTACACACACACATACGCAAACACATACGGGCGTTTCACTTCTAAACCTTATACTCCAAAAGCTTCGCTTTTTCGCTTTTCTTTAACGCGGTGGTGTGCTCTTGGCAAAGGTAAACTTTACAATTTTACGTGGTGAGCAAATTTTTTCTAACTTTTCTCTCTCTCTCTCTCTCTCTCTCTTTCTTTGGGTTGTGTGTTGCTGCCGAGTGACGCGCAAACTCTCGAAAAAGTCTCGCGCCTTCTTACCTTTTTACCCTATACAAACTCACGGTATATATTAGGTTGGAAACTAAGAGACAGGTGTTTTTTGTTTAGTAAAAGACTTTGAATTGTTTATTAACTCTAAAAACAAAGATTTTTTTCAAAAAGGCATATATGATTTGCCCAATCGTTGGCAAAAAGTCGTAGATGCCAATGGAAATTATTTCAATTGAATATAATAAATAATGTGAAAAATTGCGCTTTTCGTTTTTTATTTTCATTCAACGCCCGTTTCATAGATTCCAACCTAATATATATACCATCGATGATTTATTCTTATTTGCGCCCTCCCTTCTTTTTCGACGACGCTTTCTCGGTTTATTTTTCGAGCTCTTATTAATAAACGACAGGTTGAAATTGTTTTCATTGCTTTTCATTTTCTTTTTGTAATTAGTTGGACAAAGCGAGAATTATAGAAAAGCCCGGTATAAATTATTGAACAAACCTTTTTTGTTCGTGTTTTTGTCATGCAAATAATGCGTATAATTGATATTTATTTTATAACGGATTTCGAAAATTTATGTTTTGTGTAAAAATGTATCGCTCGATAACGATTGTCAAGTTTTTAAAAATTTTAATTTAAATTAAAGCAACAGAACGACGGAAATTTATTATTATAGCCGCAAAAGTTTCTCAAATTATTGCAAGTGTTTATTAATTTAATCAATAATCAATTACGTGTACGGTGAAAATTTTAAAACGTTACTTTATTTACTTTAATTTTTGCAATTATTAAGAATTTTTTTAATTTATATATTATAAAATTACTGTATCAATTATTTTCGTGATTAACGAATTTTATTTACGAAGACTTTTAAAAATTCACATTTGAAAATATGGATCACAGCATGAAAAGTTTTTAATTTTCATCCGATAAAGATTCTTCATCAATATAAACTAATTCGGGTAATTAACAAGATATTTTGGTAAAAAGTTCGCCTTGAAAATCCGCAAAATAAAATATACAAGCTTATCATCGAATCTACAAGTAAAGTCACCGAGCTGGCAAACAGTTTTAAACCTAAGATTAAAAGCCAGCCGAAAGAGCGAAAGAGAGATAGGAAGAATAAAAGGGAAAAAGTCAAACCCCTCAAATAATCGGCTCAGCTCAACAAACATCTCTCTCTCTCTCTCTCTCTCTCTCTCTCTCTTTCTCTCCGTTTACGACTTTCTTTTTTCCATTGCATCTAAGACGTATAATAAAAAATAACTTACCGATCAGTAGGATCAGCGGCAGCAGGGAGCTCGGATCCATCCTCTAGTGTCTCTCTCTCTTTCTCTCTCTCTCTCTCTCGTTCAAGTTCGACGGCGACGGCAAGGTCGCGACAACGGCTCAGCGCATCCTCTCGAAACTTTGGCCCCTGAAAGACGAAAGATGTAGAACGTTAGACCGCTGCAAAACGTTACGTAGACGCGCGTTCGCGAATCCATATACAAAGGCGATGGGGAAAAGGAAATCACCATCCCCCCCCTTTAACCCTTCGATTTTCCTTACCGAACACAAAGGTCGAACTATCGTTATATCCTTCCTCGAAGCGCTCATCTCTCTATACTTTATAAGGATTTCTCTGAAACTTTTTGGTTGTGTATATGCGTAAGGTATATACAAAACTCTCATACTGAGCAAAGTCAACCGAGGAAGTGATTCTTTTGTATCATTCGTACAGTTAGTCGGAGTAATATATATATATATATATATCTTCTTTTTGCCGTTATTACTCTTTAGAAAGTTTGTAATTCGCCGGAACGTATAGAACGAAGGACGGCTGAGGAGAAAAGAGTCACCTGTTCAAATGCATTATTTATGCGGCTTTGTGCTCTCTTTTTCATCTCGTCGTTTCATTTCCCTCTCCCCCTCCCTCTCTCTCTCTCTCCCACCCTCCTTCTATCCACTACTATTTTTCTTAATGAGATGTTAAGATTTTTCCAGCAAGAGCAAACGAGTCGGAGTAGAAACGTAAAGAGGGGTCAGCGGAGGTAGAGGTTTGTTTTAAACGGCGTTGGAGCTTTGCGTTGGAAAAGTAGGAAAGAAGAAAGCAGGAAACAGAGAGAAGGAGAAAGAGAGAGAGAGAGAGATGCTGTTTAACTTGCGCTCATTATTGCTGCATTTTAAATATCTCTTCAAGCTGGTTTTCGACACCAGTGTGCTTTAATGACGCGAGGAGTGTTGCTGCTGCGCTGCTAGGCGATGCTTTGGTCGGATCGATGACCCGACTTTGAATGTTGTCTGAAGCGAAGCGATTACGCTGTTTAATATTTTATGTTATGATTTAACGGGACCTTATTAAATTTACGTAAAGTGAGGTAATGGAAGAAGAGAATGTTTCGACCGATCAATTTATAAAGTTAATAACTTAATTGAAATGACCATTATTCGAACAGTTATTTTTTTGACTTTATAATTTATTGAATAAGTAAACTAATACTTTTTCATAATAATTTGTTTAACAAGAACTCGAAAAAAATTTATTTGCTTGTCGCGTATAAATTAAACAAATATTCGACTTTTATATACTTGATCATATAGAATTGTATATACATATATACTATATATATATATATTTTTTTTTTTTTTCAAATATTTGACATACGCGTTTATTGGTTAATGAAATTATTGCAAATAATAAAACAATAGCTTTTTTAGAACACTCTTTCAAATATGATAGATCATACGAATCAACAAAAAAAAAAAAAAAAAAAAAAAAAAAAAAAAAAAAAGTTGTCCGTACTAACATTATTTTCTTTTTGATATCTAACCAATCAATAATCATTTTAATATCTTTTTCAATTATCAAGTCAAACGGTTGAAATCGGATTGTATTAAATTTTTTTGGATAAAGGTAATACGAAAATTTTAATTGTATAACCGATTATGTAACAATATCGGCTGTAGTAATAACTTTGTTTATATAACGCGCCATTATTGTAATCGGTGGCGGGTATTATTCAAATAATAATTGATTATCCATTGTTCAACCAGAATGCAGGTTAATGATATAATTAATAATTATTCTACAATACAATTTTGCATACAATTAATTGTAACTGTAAAGAAAGTTCCGATAACGGCTTAATAATAATATTTTACAACAATGCGCGATCGGTGACAATTTAAAGAATTTGAATACTCTTTCATCTTTTCATCGAATCTTAAATAAGCGCGCAATATTTAAATACTATAAATCGTATTTGCTCTCGATTACAATTAACGTACTACTATACATTGAATTTATGTTTCTGATAGTATAAATAAAACAATTAATAAAAGATATGAATACAAATGTAATTCAATTAATAACGTTCCACATTTACAAATTGAAATTTGCTGTAAATATTTTCCGAAACATAAAAATAATTTCATTAAATGATTTCACATTACCAAACTCGATTATTATCAGTCGGCATAATTAAAATGTATTTAATTTATTTAACGATCGCGAATTTGTATTAAAAAACGATAACTTTATCATAAACGACGGTGTGAGATTTGCATAGCACGAATCCGTAAAATTCTTCCGTTCCGGAATCAAAGCCAACTATTAATAAAGTTCTCGCTAATTATCACTCGGACACACGCGTGTATACTTTTATTCATCTAAAAAAACGTCTCGCATACGCAGGTCCAGCGCATCGGTTAATATCCTAGTAACATTATATTCATGTCACCTCTTTTCTTTCCCTTTACGAGCGCGAAAGAGAAGGTAGGATGGAAGAAGAGGATGAGAGTAAAGGGTGCAGTAGGATACGCCGTTAGGGAAGACACGGACACGGGGAGAGAGTCGGAAACGCAACGGCGGCCATTTTTCACAACACGGACGTCCGTTTCCGGTTCGCGATCATCGCGAAATACAAACGTAAAAATGGAACGCCGAGGGAATATACGCTAGGCGCTGGCGTTGGAAAAATATGAAAGAAGGTAGAGGCGAAAAGAGAGAGAGAGAGAGAGAGAGAGAGAGAGATGCCACCCGTAGAGAGAAGCGATAGCGTTGCAATGCCGCGCTTTGCTTGCTCGTCGTCCGCGTTTTTGGTGCCGGTTTCCGACAACGATCGTGGTAATTGTGTGTGTTTGTGTGCGCGCGCGCGCTCGAGTACTAAATAATAAGCTGCGATTTCACCGGTGCTGCCAATACGATGCTTTACGAGGCCTAAGATATTTATTTTTGCTAGGACGGCTCTCGCGCTCTTTTTTTTTTCCTTTTTTTTTCGTGCATTATATGCCAACGATTTTATAGGTTGTTGCGAACAACGTTTTATACGGGCCAATCGCAATGTCGCGATTTAAATAAAAATGAATTTTTTATCGCGGTTGTTTATTGCGCGTTCGAGTTGAAAACAATGATTTCGCGAAGTAAAATGTACTTTTTATAGGACAATCGTTGAATCAATTTCAATTATAAATATTCTAACCACGGCGACTGTTGAATATAATGTCATTCGCTCTTGTATAAGGAATAAAAAATATTAAATTAAGTAATAGGCTTATTAATATATTAAATGATTGAATAAAAAACTTTAGTGAATCAAATATCAAATAAAATTTAATCGAAAACTTATAAATTTTAATTAAAATCATAGGACTAACTTACTATGTGTTCTAGAAATAGTACATAATAGATTGTACAAGACATTTTCAGAGAAACATAAAAAATACATTATAAGTAAATTAAATATCATTGATTATAACATATTATATAGAAGTCGTAATTTTATTTACGAAAAATAAATTGTATCAACTTTTTATCATAGAAAAATTTCATTAGATATCCAAAACTTTTTAAATTAGCTTTATTAGATGATACACTTCAATTCGAAGATATTAAACAAGTTTTTTTCAAAAAGTAGAGCAAACTTCAAAACTACAATCAATCAATCAATCAACCAATCTACATAACTAACATCGAAATTTATCGAAACTCAACTCGTCAAAAACTCGCTCGAAATCCAAGGCAAAGCCCCTTTCCTTTCGATACGAAAATTTCCATCGTCGCATATATGAAGACGAATTACCCTCGCGCGCTCTCCGTCTCCTCTCTCATGGAAAATCAGTAGCCACGGGTATAGCAACGTTAATCGTCGAGTTAAGGAGATCGTATTCAGGTATCTCTATCTCTCTCTCTCTCTCTCTCTCTCTCTCTCTCTCTCTCTCTCTCTCTCTTTCTTTCTCCATCTCCATTCGCCTCGAAATTCTATCCGCGGTATATGTAATAAAATTGGTTACTCGCTGGTATAACAAGGTCGCCCAAAGGATGGCGGCTCGTTCGCCGCGGAACGACGACTTCGAAATCGCGAAACTTTCGACGCGCCGCGCCGAGCTTACCAACGCGATCCGCGCCTTCTCTCCCGTACACCACCTTTACCGTCGAATTATATAATAAATTGATGCTATGAACGCGCGCGCGTAGTAGCGACGCTAGAAACGAGGAGCATACCGCACCGTACCGTTATATTCGCCAATTTTGGATAAAGTCTAACGAGCTTAAAACGGTCTCTCTCACTCTCTCTCTCTCTGCATGTATCTATCTATCTATCTTTCGCTCTCGTATATTTGCAGGCAAGCGCGCATGCGCTCTTGTATAATCGCCGTCGGGAATGTCGCGCTCTAGGAACGATAAGCTCCGCGCGGCGCGCTAGCTAGCGCGTCTCGTCTATACGAGCGAGAGTCGCGTTGCGCGCGTGCACAGTCATAAAACATCCTTGTTGTTTTGCATAAGAGGATCAAGTATCTTTGGGTTGGACGTGAAATTTTGCACGCCCTTTCGCACACATTCTCTTCTCATTATAGAATTGGCCGGCCGTACAGGGGTTGATAAAAATTGAGGAAGATGGGGAATAGAGGAAAAAGTGCGAAAAGGTGGCTGCGTTCCATTAACAATTCGGCACTTTTTCTTTTTTTTACTTTTCGTTATTTTTTGTTTTCTTTTATAACGCCGTCGAAGCATTTTATGTATAGCTTGCAAAATCCACGCGAGCTCATAACGCGTATGATGCGTTTAATGGGAATATTCTCCGATGGATATACCGCTCTTTTTTAATTAACAGTATAACTGGAATTATATATGTTAATTTGCTTTATAACTGGATCAGCATTTTTATCGTTACATTTTTTTTTTATTTATGCATGAAATAATTTTTAATGCGTTAACAAATTTTACCGAGATTTTTGATGCGCGCAAATTTGCAAAAACGATTGCAATTATCATAATTAATCATAATTGATATAAATTTTGTAATAAACGTTTTTATTTATCATTATTTTTCAAGTAACAAATATTCGATTTCAATAATGTGAGCGTAATAAAATTAATTTTTCATCTTATTATGAAAACTTATAAATAATTTTATTTTACTATAAAAAATAATTTCGATATTAAAGAATGTACGTAAAATAAGCAATAAATCTTTATTAATACACATATCAAACCAATTTATTTTTCGAGTTAAATATTTATTGACTGTTTATTCAATTTCGAAATTTCAATTCAAATTAGTTATAAATAATAAAGTTTTGACACACTTAAAATCCTTGCCTTAAAAAATATTGAAGCTCATATTATAAATTTATTTTAAAATTAAATATCGCCTACTCAAATGAATTAAGTACCGGCGCAAAACAGTCTATCGATCTTTCGCGTCAAAACGTCCGACTCGCGCGTTGCTATATGCATATATATAATATATATATGTATATATATACAGATGAATAATCCAAACGAAAGCTCGGAGAGTATAAAATCTTCATTTAATCACTGAGGTGATACTATCTCTTCATCTCTCCTAACAAATTGATTTTCTAGCGTTCGTTCGTACGTTTGCGCGTCGCACTTCAAAATAGGTGGGGGGGGGGGCGACAGAGAGGAAGAGAGAGCGAGCCAGAGAGTGCATTGTCCTCTCTCGCGGTGAAGTACCGCGTCGCCGTGACTGCTACCGACGCGCAGGAAGAAGAAAAATTCGGAAAGGTCAAGCACCTTTCGTGCAATCGAACGCATGCATGCTGAGTTATTCTCGGGATCGGGAAAGTGGAGCACTTCGAATGGAAAGTGCATACACACTCTCGCGCACATATATGCTTGCGTTCGTCGCACACCAGTATTTTCTCTCTCTTTCTCTCTCTCTCTCTCTCTCTCTCTCTCACTCAGTCAGTAAGTCAGTCACTCACTCACTCACTCACTCACTCACTCACTCACTCACTCACTCACTCACTCTATCCGTCTGTCCGACGAGTTCAAAATGCGGTGAAAAATAAAGAAGAAAGAGAGACGGTTGTATAGGATGAGAAGATCCGATGTCAAAGTCGTTCCAGTTTACGGTTGACACGTGCGTGTATGCGCAACGTTTTCCAAATCCGTGGAATTTTCGCGGTTGAAGCTTTTGACGCTTCGAAGATATAAAAAGGAATTAAGCGCCGTTAAAGAGAAGAAAAAAAAAAGAAATAAATAAAACAGATAGACGGAAGGGGTTACGGTGCACCGGAGAAACGCTTCGTATTGAAAGAGCGTAAAGAGCGTATGAGGCGCGACGTCGTCATTTCTTGGAAAATTGGAACGACATTCTTAATGGAATCATTTGTCACTCGAAATTTTTAGCTATCAACCCATTACCATTAGGTATTATTTAATTTCAAAGTGAAAAGTATAAATTTTAAATTTCACAAATTTACCGAGGTAAATTAACGAATCGTTTCTTTTTCTCTCTCTCTCTCCGTTTCTTCTCTCACCTTTAAAAAAAAAAAAATGATTTTACTTTTAAAGTCACAGCTGTCTACGAAACGGTATTCATCGACGTTCGTTTACTCTTAGTTTAGGAAGAAAGAAAATCCTTTTCAAATTTACTCCTCAAATATATATAAGATTCCCTATTTTCAATTTCCTAAGTCAGTTCGGATAAAAACAAATTTAAATTCCATAAAGTTATAAAAAAAAGAAAAAATATATATAACCTAATATTTTTCACTTTTAAAATAGCGCGCTTTATACATATATAAACTGAATAAACGTAAAAGCGTGCTTGAAACGGTTAAGGCTGAAGATCATTGAAATCACTTATTAAATTGATAGAGAGGAAGGAAGAGAGAAAAAGAGAGAAAGGGAAGGAGTGAGTCAGAGAGAAAGAGAGAGAGAGTGAAGAGGCCCCTCGAAAAAAGGCACGTAAAAGACCAAACTCTCGGTGAGAGAAAGCGAGAGAGCAAGAAAAATGAAAGAGAGAGAGAGAGAGAGAATGAGAAAAATGGAATGAAAAAAAAAAAGTTCTGCCGAAAAGTAAGCTCCGCGCGGAATCGATATAAAAGAGGGAAAACACGAGAAAAGGGGAGAAGAATTCCTATGAAATTGTTCTAAGCGCGATGTTGGAAGAAATAAGAAAGAAAAAGGGAGGAAAGAAAGGTTAGTATATATACATAGTGAATATGCACTGAGAAGAGAGTGGCACCTAAATTGGAAAAAAGAGAGTAAAAGGAAAAATAGCAGCGTCTTTACTCTCTCTTACCCTCTCTCTCTCTCTCTCTCTCTCTCTCTCTCTCTCTCTCTCTTTCTCTCTCTCTTTGTCTTCCTTATCATTTATTTTTCCTTTTCCGCGCATCCTTCTTCTCAGTGTGATCGCGTCAGAGCAACAGTCGTCGCACGATGAAAAGAAATCTCGGGCGATAAAATGAAATTGAAAAAAGAGCTCTTATGATATCTCTTGGCGGACCGTCATTTTTTGTACGCGTATATTTATCGTGTGTATACATATATATGCATAAATATATAAGGGCGTATAAGCATGATGTTTATACATCTATCGTCTATATCTGTAGAAAATGAAGAGCAGCAAGTTGGCGGCCTTCTCCAATACGTCCGAGAAGTTTATATGTATCTGACGTGCTGAGCCGAGGGAAAAATGTTATTGAAACAGCTCCCGCGAGATTTTTCGATTTTCATATTACGCTTCATGTACCTTTTTATGACATTTATTTTCTTGACCTTCCTCCAACTCTCTCTCTCCTTCTCTCTCTCTCTCTCCTTCTCTCTCTCTCTCTCTCTTTTTCTCTCTCTCTATCCCCCTTTGAATGATATGTTCGCCTAGACCCCATCATTTCTTTTACATCCTTCACACTTGCTTTTTCTCTGAAATTGGATTTTTTCCTCCCTTTCTGTATTCTTTTTTCTTCATGGTGCTGCCTTTGGATGAAATAATTATTGGAAATTTGTAGCTTGATCGCGAGAAAAATGTTATGCTTGAATTTATCGTATTCGAAATTTCTGACTTTAATGTGGTTGCCAAAAATAATTTATAAACTCGAATAAATGGGCATTATCTTTAATTAAAATGTTAAAGATTTTAATTAAGTAGAATACTTCACGTAAAAGGAAAATGTCTGTTAAATAATAGACACTTTTGACGCTTGATAATTGAAAAGAAATTAACAGCGTAACTGTAATACAAAATGCTTTTATAAGAACCGTTCAACGATCATTTTTTGATACTTCAATAGACCTCATAAAGCCACTAAAGCAAACAAAAATCGATAGTCGTATATTTAAAAGCTCAGGTAGAACGAAGAAAAACCGTAGAGATCTGAGAAACCAAAGAAAATCGGGAACGAGCAAAAGAGAGAAAGAGAATGAGTGGAAGAAAAAGAAAAGTAAAGTTAAGTTTAAAGCTAGCAAGTTCAAGAAGGAATCATCATAAATCGAGAGCTTTCCAAGGAGCTTTCACGCGCTCTCTATCTCCAACCTCTCTCTCCTGTTCACTGGCCCTTCTTCTCGTTTCTCCTTGCCCCCCCCCATCCTCCCGAATGTATATATATTCTTTCTACGTTCATTCCTTCCCACTCAATGCGTTGGTTCAATTTCCAGCGTCCGTACGCATAATAAACCGGCTTTGTTCTCCGTTACACCAAGAGAGAGAGAGAGAGAGAGAGAGAGAGAGAGAGAGAGAGAGAGAGAGAGAAATAGAGAGAGAGAGAAAGAGAGAGAGAGAAAGAGAGAAAGAGAGAGAGTGAGAAAGAAAGAAAGAGAGAAAGAGAGAGAAATAGAGAGAGAGAGTCTCGTTTTCTTGCGTTTCCCGCAGTAGAAATGAAAATTTCTGTAGTGGGACTCATCTGTGATTCCACCGCAAAATTATCATATCAAGCAAGTCTGCGCGCAGCTTGCCCTCTTTCTCGCTTTCTCTTTCTCAACGAAATCTCGAAGGATTAGAGAAAGATAACGAGAGGGGATGAATAAGGATTTGGGCTCTAAGTGCGCCTTAAGATGACGCTCCATTAACCCTCCCCCTCCTCTCTTTCTCTGTCTTCCTCTCCTCTTCCTGCTCGTTGCGTCTCGTGAAAGGCAAGAATCACCGACGACGCTCTTTTCCTTTCTCTGTTTCTCTCTCTCTCTCTCTCTCTCTCTCGTCTATTCGCTTATTGTATACGTTGATATATGTATACACAAGATATTAAACTAACCGTGAGAGAAAGAACCGTTGGGGCAACGGGGATGTTCGTTAAGCGCCTAATGTGTCGAGAGAGCTGTATGGAATGTATGTCGCGTAGATAAAAAGGCTTTCGGATAAATTTATTTCGCTTGAAACGAAATTCTCGGATCAGCTGTTTCAAAATTTCTTTAACGCTTAATATTATATAACATTTACATTTTTATCATTTAGGAAAATGTAAGATTTAATTTTTCTTTTAATTATTTTGTAACAAAATTAAATTTTTAAAAGTCTCAATGTGATACAATCAATTTGAAAATTCTATCGCGTACTTAATATTTGCGTATATTTTATGAAGAGAGAATGAAAATCCAAATTAACTGCTAACGAACGAAAATTTAGTTATTTAACCAAGAAGTTTTGAACAAAAAAATCCTCTTATTAAAGGCGCTTTATTACAATTTTTTTTAACGTCTCAAGAACAAAGTAAATTTCGAAGAAAGAAAAGGAGTTATTAACATCGTTGTAAGGATCTTATATAGCCGAAAAAAACTCGCGGAAAAGGGCGCTTCGCTTTATCGCTTCGAAAACATTTTATCACGCGCCATGAAATGAAAAAATGTTAATAGACGCGGTAGTCAGCGAAAAAAAAAGATAGACCAAAGAACGAATAAGAAAAAGAAGGAAAGAAATAAGAGAAGAAAGAATCCTGCAAAAAAATAAGGTAGATATCCCCGTCCGAGAATCGTACGAGTTCCGATAAAAAGCAAAAGGAAAAAAAAACAAACAAAAAAGAAAAAAGACAGCTCGTTCTATGCGACACCACCTTTGCGCGCGCGCGCGCGCGAACGCGTTAAAAGATAGACTAAAGACCGTCGTGTAAAAGAAAAAGATGACGAGAAAAGTTGAAAAAAAAAAAAAAAAACAGACGACCGTAAAAAAATATTATTGCTCGTAAAAATGGATTTGACGAAGTGGGAGGAGCAGAAGAATATCGTCCAGAGGGAAGGAGGGAGGAAGAGAGGTAGAGCGAAAAAAGGGGTGAAAAGAAATTTTTAAAAACGAGCGCGCAGCGTTCGAGCATAGAAATGAAAACGATGCAAGTTCGAAAGACTAAGAGTGACGTCAAGAAGCGACGGAGAAGCTTGAGGAGTGAAGAAGGAAAGCGTGGAAGAAATGAGACGGAGATATACAAGTATATATATACATATAGAGGAGAAAAAGGAAACCGGGTAGCGCGTGCGAGACAAGGAAACTCGCTGGGAGTTATGCATTATGATTCGCCGTTCGCCCCCGCCTACCTAATAATATCACTTGTTGCGCGTCCCGGCTACGAGGACCCTCCCGCTCGTGTTATATATGTATATATACGAACGTATATAAATGTGCATATATATATATATATATGCACATATATATAGCCGTGGCAAAACTATTGCCCTCAGCAGCCGCTACACAGACCGCAAGAAAGACGTTGGATTCATGGTATATCTTCCTCGTTTGCCGGCACGTTGCTCTCTCTCTCTCTCTCTCTCTCTCTCGCTTTCTTTATTTCCTCGTCTCTCCGCATACGCTACTTTAGCCACGAGCTAGTCGTCTTCGTCCGTAGATTTGTCTGTCTCTTTCGGTTGTTCGCGCGGAATGCCCGCAGCGAAATAACTTGATGAAACGAAACGCAATTGCACGAGGGAGTTTTCTTCCCGAGCTGCTGTTGCTTTTTCTTCTTCTTCTTCTTCTTCTTTCCCAACTTGATGCGTCTTATTATTTTTTCTATTTTTTTCTTTCTTTTTGTTCTCCTTATCAGGAGATCACGCAAATGTCTTTTCATTTTGCGCGTCTCGATTTGTTTTGCTTACGGTACGGAATTTTCATGCCGCGGGAATTTTCAACGTATGAATTCGTTATGAGGCTTTGGAAGTTCAAGTATGCCATATTTTTACCAAAATGGTTTATGAAAATCGTTGGTAAAGTATATAATCGAATTTTACTATTATTTATAGAAATCTTTCATTATATTTTAAAAAAATCTAATCTATACACTTTTCTAGAATAAATAACTATTCACACGAAAAAAAAAAATTAACATAAAAAAAAAATCCCATCACCGAGAATGTAGTTTCCCGCTAATACGACACCGGTTACTTTCATTAAATCAACGCTTAACAAGTGGTGCATTTAATTTCATCTAATCAAAATCAGCGGGCATAAACGCGTGTAATTACGTAAGTAAAGTTGACAATGCCGAGCACCGGTCCATTGTCGAGTGGGTGGAGAAAGCCACGTCGACGTTGTACATAAAGCCTCGGCGAAGGGTGGAGTTGTGTTGCGTCCCGCGGAGTGTGACAAATGAAATAGTCTCTCGTTTCCTCTCCTCCCCCCCCCCTCTCTCTCTCTCTCTCTCTTTTTCGTTCTCTGTTTAAAGCGTTTCACTCGTATACAAACGGACCGTGCGCGTCGAAAATCTCAACGGGCGCGCGCCGCGTACTTTCCTCGATTGGCTCGTGCTAATGTTATACGACTACAATTATATGGGACTAAGTACCGCTTGAAGAGAGAGAGAGAGAGAGAGAGTTAGCGTGTATATCGTAACCGCGCGATTCACGCACACTTTAACGATACCGTCTGTTAGTGGCGAGAGGAAAGGGGAAGGAAAGAGAGAGAGAGAGATAATGTGTGTAGAGCGAGCATATATGTATAGAGACTCGACGGGGTGTAGTTGATGTTTCGAGGTTTTCGAGCCGCGGTGATTAATCTTCCGAGTCAACACCGTTCTCTAACGCATCGATTCATGTTTAAATAAAAGGTGACGAAAAAAAATATTGTCGTTGAATCAATATTTTCTTCTTCTTGTATTCGATTATTTTACATTCGCGCTGAATTTTTTATGTTAATTTATGTTGATAGCATGCATTGTTTATGCGCGAGTACGATTTATTTTGAAAATGAATTTTAATGCAAAAAAATAAATATTAAAAATAAGATTATTTTATAAAATTGTTTAAGATTCATGATTATGTTAAAAATTAATACTTATAATAATTAAAATATTGATTTTCGTAATTTTAATTATATTAAAACACGTATTTAAAATTATAAAAATATCTAATATCATTAATTTTCTTTTACAAAAAGAATAAATAATAAAAGTCTACATTTTGAAATAAGCTAATAACTATTAGTTTGAGCAATTCAAATTATATTTTTTCAAATTTGTTTTAAAACATACCAAAAAACGAATGCATTTAAATATTCTCAAAACATTACGATCTCATCGAGCTAAGAAGTCCATCCATAACTAAGAAGTCCATCCACCCCTCGTAAAGATATGACCACGTGTGTACGAAGGAAGAAATACGAAAGAATACGGATAAGTTAAATTGACCAAAAGACGAGAATTTCAACTTCTTACGGGGAGCGATGTACTAAAGCGTCGGCTTCCTAAAATACGAAGGAAATCCATGAACTCCATCCTCACCGCGATCCGGTATTAAACGTGATAGAGTCGACCAGAGTAGAAACCTGTACCCTCGGCTTCATCCTCCGAACTCGCACATTCTCACACATATACACATACGGTGTGTGTATGTATATATATATATATATAAATACATGTCATCGTAAGTTAGCGGTTTAGGAGCGAAGAATTAGTGCCCGAGTGTTATATACTACAGTCGACATTTCGCGACTGCTTCTCTTTTTCACCGATCTCTATATACCCGCGCTTATACTCGTTGAAAGAGTCTTCATTTTCTATCTCTCTCTTTTTCTTCTTGGCAGAATCACGAAGCCATTCGCCTTTCCACTCTCTCTCTCTTTCTTTCTCTCTCCCTCTTTCTCTCTTTCTTCCTCACTTCCAGCTCTAATGCGGAAATATGAGTTCGTATTTTCTTTGCGAGCCGTCGTGAAGAACGAGAAAGAAAGAGATGGAAAAAAAGTCCACCTGGGAAAGATGAATCTTTCTTCCAATCCGGCAAAATCCGCGCTCGCGCGCGCGCGCGCGTGTGGGCTTCCCGCGGAGTGATGCACTGCCGCGGTACATTCTTACGGACTGGCGTCGAACTTTTTTCACGGCTAGCCAGTCACAGGACATCACCGTCAACGTATACAGCTATATCTAGTTTTATTTTTATTTAAAAAAAAAAAAAAAAAAAACCAAAAGGATAAAGCGCGCGCTCTCGGTTTTCGTGGCGTTTTTTTTTTCGGGCGCCGAGGTGAAAGAAAAATTAAGCGGCTTGATGGCGTCGGCTCCACGGAAGAAATTTTTACTCTCGCGGAAAAGTGGAAGTAGGTTAGTGCCGGGTGGAGGTACGTTACTGCTACGCTACGCCGCGCGGATAGAGTTTGAATTTATGAAGAATCTCGACTCTTTATCCTTTGCAAATAAAGTTTAAAGGATAAAGAACGGAGGAAGTGAATCAAATGTTATCTAAGGTATTCAAGTATATTAGCGGACGTGATTGCTCAAATTTCAGCGGTGAGGCTTTCGTTAATGTGTATCGATAGTCGAGAGTTTCAGTTTCGTCTCCGAACTCAATTTGTTTGCATTATATATCATATATATATATATATATACATAAATTTTTTTTTTAATTAAGTATTATAAACAGCAACTTTTTATAGAATTTATGTATTAAATAATTAAACATTTTCTCGAACGAAACACAAAAATATATTTGAAATGTTTAAATATTTAACAAAGGAAAAAATAAATGTTTCTTTTTTTGTATTAAAATCCGATAAAAAAAAGTTAAATTTTCTTTAAAATTCCTCATTTATCTGCAATTTTTCTTTCATATATTCGATCTAAATATAACTTCGAAACAAATCTAACAGTTAAATTTCACGAACACGCTATAAATTAAATGTTATCCTTAATACTTTTATTATTGCAATATAAAAAAGTTTTTTCAAACACCTATGCTCATTGATTTTTCAATATTATTAATCGACATTTTAAATTGGCTATCAAAATCAAGTTTAATTGTAAGATTAATGCAAATCTCTGTGTTCGGTGTATTATTTTAATAAATGAATTTAATATGGAAAATTGATTGAATAAAATTGATACCTTAAGTTCATGCACGATAAATTTTAAATAAAAATATAATAAATATGGATTTAAAACTTACTTAATTCGGAGCTTAAACAAACCACAAAATTCTGTGACTCACCTGTAACATAAAAAATTATTTACCGTTACTTAGAGTATACCACAAATGTAACACAGTAAAAATTAGCAATCTACTTGGAATTTTTATATAAGCCTTTTTTACGCTCGACTAATTAAACTACTTAATTAGCTGAATTTTATTTTATTTGAAGTTATTAGAAATAAACATTTATTTAAATAGATTATCGATAGCACAAGAAAACTTTTAACGCAAATTTTATGTATCAATAAAATAGAATATTAAGGATTAAGAGAAATTTATAACGCCGGTAGAGAAGCATATCTGCTGGATATATTTTTATGGGACAAAATGAAATTCCCTTATAAAACTTTTCAAATGCACGAACGATAAAACATTTAAACCCAACGTATTGCAAAAAAAAAATATCACTCGCGTGAAATATGTCAGTGCAATATTATTAATTTCACCATCGTAAAATATACATTAAAAAAAAAATACACGCAAGACTACTTTGCGAGCTTGTAAATCAAAAAATACAACGAGATCGAACGTTGCGTGCGTCATTGATCGCGCGACGTAAAAACACACGTTCTCGCATCATCCGTCGGTGCATCATTCCGCAATAATGTACACCGTCGCAAAATTCCCCGGTTATAAGAGACACGCCAAGAATTACGCGAGGGGTGAAGGACTGGGATGTGTAGCCAAAGCGCGATCAGCGAGCGCTAGAACGTGCGAATGAACTGATTAAAAGAGCGTATATATACTACATATTTGTTAATATGAGTTCGTGTTTGTTTCCGTGTATATCTGCGTAAATTCGCGCGCAACGCGGATTATTCGAATCTCGCGCATTCGCGCGGCGCAGCATGCGAGACAAATAGCGAGAGAGAGAGAGAGAGAGAGAGAGAGAGAGAGAAGGGAAAAAAGGATAACGAAAGGAGCGAAAGAGAGAGAACTCGCGGCTCGGTGAATCGATGGGTGCGCATTTATCGGCGACAGGTCATCTGAATTTAGTATCATCCAGTGCCGTATTTTCGGAGGCTTGAAAATAACATGAGCTCGAGCGATCGATAAGCCAGCAAGCTCCGACGAGTCGAGAGTGAGAGAGGAAAAGAGAGGCAGACGGACAGCTTTTCGTTCTGCAAACTGCAGCCAATGTGTGTGTGTGTGTGTATGTGTATATATATATATATATATATATATATATATATATGTTCATGGAGAAAGAGAGATAGAAAAGCGTACGTGAGCGTTTCGCTGGCTGTGCAAGCTAACCGTTGTTACGCCGAAAACGTTAGAGTGGAAGAAAGAAAGTTAAGCGGATTTACTCGATCGCTTGTCTCCTTATTCTTCTTCTTCTTCTCCTTTTTCTTTTACTTCTTTTTTCTTTTCTTCTTAGGTTGGAAAAATGAGGATGTTTTTAAGCAAGGTGTAATGGAGAACGATTGCTACTATTTCTTTTAAGAGCACAAAAATATTTTTTCCCATTTGTACTATAATTTTTTTATTTTCTTTATTCATCGATTTTATCTTTTTTTCACAATAATTTAAAATAAATGTAAAAGCGATAAAAAATACTTTATTATAAGTGATGTAAGAAACCATTTTACATTCGAGTTTTTTCTTACGAATGAGACGAAAGTAGTTTAAATCAATTGAATGCTAAAAATATACAAAATCGATAGAGATAATTAAAGCTTCGTCTGGCTCGACGGGAGTTATACTACTGAAAATCCAAATATCTAATTATTTTTACTTTACTATTCAATTTTTATTATCTTATTCACTTATTTTTCATTACAAATTATAATATCTTTCATGTACATAGAAAAAATATATTAAAAATGTGATAATAACAAATTTAATTAAAAAAAAAAAAAAAAAACAAAATAAATTTAAAATAAAATTTAATTCAAAAGCGTTCAATTTATAAAAAGGATGCGAGTGTTAAAAAATGTATTTTAATTTTAATTACAACGAGAAATAAGCGTGAAATAATCAATAGTAGCCAGAGCGAGTACTCCACAGAGTATTTAGAGAAAAGATATCTATAGATAATCGTCGATAGAAACTGGTTAGTGCGCGGCAGCGCAATCGAACGGTAAAAGCAGCTCGAGTAAGAGAAAAGAAGTTAAGCGGGTTTTCCTATCATTCTCCAATCGCTTATCTTTTTGCTTTCCTTATTCTACTCTATCGAACGGAAAAAATCTTTTAAAGGGTGAGAGAGAATCGAAAAAATAATGAAACTGTAGATAAGCGATATAGTTGTATACCGAGAAATGAAACACTTACACAATTCTCGCGCGTGTCACAGTAAGGTGTTACGATACTTAATCCGACGGTTATGGATTACGACACAACGGAAATATCAATGAAATTGATAGAAAACGAGACGCGTAGCGTGGCTGCACGTCAATCGTAAAGTAGATTTAAGTCAAGAGAATACTTGGAAATTTTCATTTTTCTTTTTCGTGTATATAAATATACACACACCTTATTCTTTATAGTTTATGAAAAGGTAAAAAGTTTTATTACGCCGCGTACTTTTTTTTTAATTAAGATTTTAACAAAGACGTTGATGTGATTTCGAAAGCGCGGAAACATTTGCTTTAAATACCTACTTTTAATATACGAAAATCAAAAAGTTGTACTTTATTTAAAGTATTATAAAGGGTTTAATATTTATAGTACACTTTAAATATTGACCGATCGGTAGGTGTTTGTTTTGCAACAAGCTTTTTCAAAATACAAAATATCAATAATATTGCTTACATCAAATTAAATGTATTTTGAATAAACATATTTTTATATAAAAATTATTTTCAAACAATCAACAAAAAAAAATGTTTAAATTATTAAAAACAAAATTCAAACAAGCTAAATACTTTCGTAAAACAATGTAAACCCGTAAATCCGTATCTCTCGCATTTTTTCGAACATTAAAAAAAAAAAAAAAAAAAAAAAAAAAACTCATCGTAAAACGCGGTGTGAATCGCCATGAGGTTCCGTTTTCACCCAGTATTGGCAGCACAATGCCAAAAGAGGAGTAGAGAGAATTCATTCGAAATAAAGATATAAAAAAAAAAAAAAAAAAAAAAAAGACAAGGTAGCGGATACACCAGAAAAGGCCCGAGGCTAAGAAGCGAATTAGTCGGTTCTCTCCGAGACATACACGCATACGTATAACAACGCCGCGCCGGCAGCGACACACATTTATACGAACTCGTGTACACGAGTCGCGCGACGTACAAAGAGCCGACACGTCTGTCTGACGTGCCATGGAGAAGGAAAAAAAGTCTTTTGCTTTCACTCTCTCTCGTTCTCACTCTCTCTCTCTCTCTCTCTCTCTCTCTCGCTTTTTCCTTGGGCGTGAAGATTGATTTCGCGACAAAGGCGCGCGACGCGAAATATAAAGGAAACCACGACGTTTCTTTCTCTCGCACATATGAATGCGTGCGAGATAGCTTAAAGAATCTGTAAAAAAAAAAAAAAGTAATACAGAAACCACGCGTCCATTGGCGTCGTTGTTTTTACGATTATAAACGCGTCGATACATACATGCATATATATACACACACGAGGAATCGTGTGTACAAGAAAATTGATGGCTTTTCGCGCGGTGATAAAAGGGCTGTAAGAAATAAAGACGAAGAGAAAAAAAAAGTGGCGCGCGCGAAGTCATAGGAAATCATTGCCGATCGCGCGGCTATAGAAAAATGTACGGGGGCAAAGGGTGGGAGGGTATGACAGTGAGAAACGAGCGTTCGAACCGTATTCCATTATTCATTAGCGGAACCGCGGCTAAGCGCGCGAACGATCGGCGTATATACGTCGAAAGATGTATTTTTGAAATGCTTTTCCCGTGAGCCCGGATGTGGTGTATTTATATATATATATAGAAATTTCTCCGTGCAATAGAAATACAAATCCGTCTTACAGCTTCGGTCGTCCGCTTTTATGTCCTCTTTTATTCCGACTTTGTTATTCCTTGATTAATCGTTGTCCTTTCCAGTTGGAATAAAACTTGAGAGAATTCTTAATTTGCAAATCGTGCAAAGTTTTTCCGCGGATAATCTTTATTTATGTACATAATATTTTTCAATGCGGTACGAAGAGAATAATTTTTATTTTTTTAATGTAAAGTTAATGGCGCGTGTGTATCTACATCATTTAAAGAAGAATAAGTGGGATTAAAATTTGTCGCATTGGCATGAAGAGGGAAAGTTTTTTCCCCGTAATATTTATGTATAATCCGGAGCGGTTCTTTCTTTTTTTTTTTTTTTTTTCGAAAAATGTTAAAACGCAGAACATTATTCATACGTTAATTTTTTTATATTTTAAGACGATTATACGGAGAGGGGGGGGGGGAATACAGAGCGCGGAAAATTTGAATCTAAATATTCAACCCGCTGATACGTAAATGAAATATTACCGGGCGTAAGCGCGCGCGCGCGCACGCATGCGTCCGATTCCCGTAAACCTTTAGTCGGATTATACGGAGAATACAAACAAAGCTTCGATACGCCGCGTTTATAAAATATATCTTTTCGAGATAGTGCAATTTTTTTATCGAAAAAAAAAATTTTTTTTTTTTTTTTGTTACTTTTTGTTGTCTTTCTCGCGTAAAAATTATAATGATTTATAACTGCGCGCGTTATATAATGCAAGAATAAATTTGAAATAAAAATAGAATTTTAAATTTATTCAATACCGTGTGTACACTTCTCTCTTGTTTTATCCTCGTTCGTCCTATAAATATAATCTTCAAAGAAATTTCAATGAGCACTGCGGCTCGATAAGAAAGCGCACAAAGAGAGCTTCTTCACGAGGATCGTTTACGAAAGCGAGTAAAACAAACCTTTCCTCCATATTCGTCTTTATCTTTCCCCTTATTTTCACGCGATGTACAATTACATAAAAGGAGACACGAAGAAAAACCTGAATCCTTTGGATTTCCCCATAGAAACGCGACGAGAGAAGAGGCACGAGGGAGCGAACCGAGCTTTTTCACGTCGTATCCATCTTCTTTTTCTTCCTTCTTGCGCGCGGCCGCTAATTCCGTTATTCAAGCTCGAGCGACTACGATAACGACGACACGAGTCGCACGCGTGCCGTGAGAAATTAACGCCAGCGTGTCAACCAAGACGGATAACGCGAGGACGCGATGCAACGAGCCATGTGTGTGTGTGTGTGTGTGTGTGCGTGTGTGTGTTTTCCAAAGATGTTAAGGAGCGAACAAGAGGAAGAAAGGAAGGAGTGGTTTGTTTTCAGCGAGAAAAAAAACTTTACGACGTGTCTTTACGGTCTTTTATAGAACGAGACTGAGAGATAATGTCGCTTTGGTTTAGTGTGGGAAATATATGTACTCGATAAGTGTATGCATTATGTAAAATCTAACATTTGAAGCGATAAAAGAATAATAAAATACTGTGTTAAATATAATTTATTTCAAAGATACTACGTAATGTATTCAATTTTTTTTTTTTTTTTTTTTTTTTTCCAAAGCGATGACGTTGCTTTTTACATGTGAAGCAAATGAAAAATAAATTTTTTTATTTTGGATTTTTTCAGCAACAGTATATTCTGTTATTCTCATCCGAATTATTTCGTCTTTCTTTTATTAATTTTGTTCAGCAATCGTTTGCGTTTTATACCTATAATTATTAGAAGATAATTGATAAATGCCTTATGCATATCAATAAAAACTTAACAAAGTATACGCTAATTATTATTATATATATTTTTAAATTATTTACAAGTCTTGAATGCATCGAAATTTCTTGTTCGAATCAACAGAACTCCATAATTTCCCTTGTGAATTCAAAACTACGGCAACGAGGAAAGAATCGAAAGTGTTTCCGTTGTCACAGGTAGAGAGCGCAGACTTTTGATTAGCCGACTGCATTCAGGCAAGGGTGACGTCCTCCTCGCTACGTCTGCGATTTCTCCGTTCTAACAACTGTACATCGTCGAATTGAGTAGCGCGGGACTACACTACGCGCATACCGAGCGACAAAAATAGATAGAGATGAAGAGAAAGAGAGAGAGAGAGAGAAAAAATATAAAATAGCAGACGAAACGAAAGGACGACGAGAGCGAGAGTAAAGGGAAAAGAGAGAAGCTCGACGATGTCGGAATTGTGGCTACTGTCGCGTCTATACCGCGTGCGCGCGGTGCGCTCCCTTTTGAAAATGAGGAGAAGGGAGGTACTGGATGATTGTTAAGCCAAGAACGACTGAATGGGCACGTCGTCCTTCTCATCTTGCTCGACGTCGTCACAATCTATTCCTTTTTACAACCACGCTTTTACACTTGCAAGAGACCGAGAGAATATACGTCGAAGTAGTAGAAGAAGACGAAGAAGAAGACGGTCTTCTTATTCTTTCCTGGCGACTTTTCGATTTTCTACGTCGTCGCCGAAGAAAGGATATTGTTCCTTGAAGGACGCGCGAGCGCGCGTCGACCGAAATACGAGAAGAACTTGCAGAGTGACGGTGCTTTATACATATCTATGTTCTATATACTATATACATATACACAAACGAAGCCCGAAGAAATTTTTTTCATCAGAGTTGCATCGGAGTGCTGATTAGCGTACAGAGAGAGAGAGAGAGAAAGAGAGTTGGGATTCGCTCCTTCTGCTCGTTCTTTTTTATCCCGGGAATTTTTTTTTTTTGCCTTTTGAGGGCATACCGTAGGCTACACAGCCATGCCAATTTGCCAAAATCCACTTCGCGTCGTAAGAGTAGAGTAAAAAAATGAGCGAGGGACAAGGGAGAGAAAAGAAATCGCGAACGTCGATCGTGTATAGAGCCGTGTATTTTTTTTTTTTCCTACTGTTTCCCGACGATGGCGACGAGGACGACTACGGAATATGTATTGATTACGGGCAAATATATATATATACACATACACACATATATACGAATACGTGCAAGTTGTGTATCGAGAGTGAAGAGAGAAAGAGAGATAAGAGAGTGTATATCTCGATTTTTCGCGGCGGACAGACGTTCCTTGACGCTCGTTAAAATCGAGTGACGTCGTAACCCTGCGAACGCGTCGGAAATTTGTCAAAGAAATATTTGATGTTGAGAACGACGATTCTATTCTTTTATTTTTTTTTTATTCCTTTTTTTTTTTTTTTTTTTTTCTTTCATGAGTGTTTTTTGAGCAAGAATATGTTTGTCGTGTCGAGTATCCAAAAGTGTTTTCTATTTGATATGTGTAGGTACGTTGCATATTTTATTTTAAGCGGGTACATATGCGCTGAGAATGATGGGTGAAATGTTTGCGACTCTCGAGCATATTTTTGCACATGTTAAATGTCGTTGAAATACCGTTTTATAACGTTGAGTTGGAAAGGTTTGAATGTTTGTTTATTAAATTGAAGGATATAAATGAATATAAATGAAATTAAAAGGAAATATTTTTGCACATATATCTGAAATAAAATTATATTAATTCAATTTATTAACGCATTTTTATAATCTTTAAAAATTATTAAAAATTCAATTCTGATAAATACGGAATAATAAAACTATTCTTTATTCACGTAAAACACATTAAGCGCAAATTTATAATCACCCAATCTTTATAAAGTTCAACCGCTACGTGACGATCGTCACCTCGCGAAAAAATATACGCGTGCGTTTAACAAAGAAAATAAATCGTTCGAAAGAAGGAAAAAAAAAGGAAAAAAAGAAAGAGCGATAAAAAGTTACGAAAAAAAAAAAGAGATAGAGAGAGAGAGAATTAGCAAGATACATCGAGTCAGCAAAGCAACGCGCGCGCAGGCGAAAGAACTACACGTTGGCCGGACACGCACGTGCGGGAAAAGAGAAAAAGAAACGGATATATGGTACGTAGCTGGGCTAGGAAAGTACGCGTACACACGTTCCTGCATCGACGCGTACACAGCCGTGCGGCAGAATTTGCAGTAGTAGCCGGTGTACATTTCTCTCTCTCTCTCTCTCTCTCTCTCTCTCTCTCTCTCTCTCTCTCTCTCTCTCTCTCTCTCCTCTCGTTGAGAGAGCCTCCGGAGATTTATGTCCTATTCATTACGTAGGAGAGCGAGGTAGCAGCGGCAGCGTGCAGGCGTCACGCCACAAATGCACAAACCCGACTGTGTTTACCGTGCACCGGCGATACCTATGCGCGCGCGCACACACACACACACGCGCATGCACGCACACATACAGAAAGATGTGTGCGCGTAGATCTAAACTGCGGTGTTTGGCGATGTCGGGGTATACGGTTACTACCAACACGAGCAGCTCCGAGAAGGAGAGGGGTATACGGCCGAGAGTTCAGCGCTGGGCTATCGGTGCCACCGCTGCTGCTACTGCTACTACCGCTGCTTGGCGATGTCGGTAGGATACATTGGCCAACGCGTTAGTGGACTCGGTGGTGGGTGTATACGGCTACGTGTGGACCGGTATACAAGCGCACATGTACGTGCGTAACGGCTACTACGTAAACGTTATGCGCCAGCAGCTAGCGAACGCGCTCTACGTGGCGATACATTAATGACAGGATCACAGAACGCGCGCGCGTGCTACCGACTCTGGCGTACTCGCGCGCGCGCGCGTGTATATGTTTATATATATATATATATATATATATATACATGTATACGCGTTGAAGAGAGAGCCGAGCACACAAGCTCTCTACGTGCGCGTACATCCACGTGCTGCGCGCACACACATACACACACAATTGCGTCTTCGGTCGCTCGGTCGCGCGTTTGATGGCGCGCCGGCCATTCTCCCCCTGAATTACGAGGTATGGTGCCGGTGCCGTCGCCGATGCCGCTCTATGCCTTCGTCGCTGTGCCGTGCAACGATCGGGGCTATTCCGCTTCGCCGATTTCTCAGGCATGGCCGACGAATTATCCCGACGCGGCTCTCGGGGATCGTTCCGAGCGAATTACCGCGACGCATTGAATCTCTACTCCCCGTTACTCTCTCTCTCTCTCTCTCTCTACCTCGCTTTCTGCTAACCCGAGGCTATGTGTTTGTGCGTGTGTGCGCGTGTGTGTGTGTGTGCGCGTGTGTCTGTGAACTGCTACTCTGTCTCCCGTTCGTTTTATTAACGTCCCTTTCGTTTAATGCAGATGCACGCGCCTGCACGTTTCAAGGTGGAACCGAGACCCCCTGAGAGAATGCCGGATAAAAATTTCTCTAATATCCGTGATATATTTTTTACGAACTATACGAAGACAATGACGATTTAAAGTCTGAATAAAACAATACATATCTATGAGGGATTATTATATTGACGCATCAAATGAAGTCGTTAGTTTTATGATAATAAATCTACGCAATTAGCATAAAAAAATTGCGTTTGGAATATCCTTTTATTATTTAGATAGTGAACACACAAAGAAAATGAAAATCATATTTTCCTATTTGTAATCGTATTTTAATGATATGAATACTTAATATATCAAATATTCAAAATTATCCATTTAATATTCAATGAGATACAATCGTTTCAATGACACACCATATTATCAAAGGTCATGAAATTAATGAAATTTCATACGAGACGAATAAATTGAAGTCAGATTCGCGCAAGGTTCCGCGGCGCAGAAATAAATGCTTCTATAAATTAACCGCAACAATGGCGCAACATTTTTAACGGCAGCTATTTTTGCCTTGCAGAAAACTAAAGCGAGCGGCAACTTAATAAGCTTTAAGTCGAAACGAGTCCATAAAAATGAAAAACGAAAGCGCGAGCGACGCTTACATGAAATAAATAAGCGGATTCGTTTAATTTCCCGCGAGTATAAACGCAAAGTTCGGCAAAACGATTCGTTGAAATTTTACGCCACGATTATTTTCAGCTCCGGTATCCGCAGTAAATTTTTTCATCGTATAATTATGTTATAATTTTTACGCCGGCAAATGAGCCTGCAAATTTTACAATTATCGCTGTGGTCGTCCTTTCGCCGACGTCTATTTCATTAACTATCACCACGCGCTTGAGCTTTCTGCTCTCCAATATACGAGAGTTAGAGAGAGAGAGAGAGAGAGAGAGAGAGAAAGAGAACATTTGATCCTAAATGTGACCTGTTTGATGAGTAATCATATTTTGTCAGTGCGAGCTAAACGTTGACTCGCTTGTGTACACGCGGAGAAGGGCGCGAGCGAGAGGCAAACTTTACTCTTCCCGAAGTATTGGCTCGACCGAATGCGTAATTTAATGAAACTGCTGCTATTGCTGTATGCATACGTACGTATATTATATAGATATACCATCGAACAATTTCACATACCCTCGACGACGATGTCAATTTACAAAAATTGCGAGCGCGCTTGCGCAGGATTTTCACGACGACGTACATCGTTTATGTCGTCCTACCCGCGTTGATCACTGATTCATAAGCGACGAGCGTTAAAGTATGCCGAACACGGAGGGAATCATTCGCGAGCGCGATATCGTTTGGAATTGTATTAGGTGATTACATATCGCGCGCTGCGAAGATTGAATTTTATCGATGTACAAAGTGAGATATAAACTTATTATTTGTGTCACTTCGCGCGATTATAATCAATGAATTCGCCATAATAATTATTTAATCAGAATTTTAATAAAATTATATAAATGATTAAATTATTGAAAAATAAATTATTTAAAATATTAAAAGTTCGGAAAATATTTATGTACAAAGTCTAATAAAATAAGGTTCCTCCATCAAATTTATTGGCCTGTACAAGCAAATAAACTTTCAACACTTTTCTCAAACGCTACCAATTGTATTTACAATCCTATCAAACATCAACGTATCGTAAAACATTAACCTCGTAACCAGCCGCCCTCCTCCCCCCCACGGAACAATTTTCCCTAAAACAGCTGCCGCCGATAAAATAAGCCTAATCCTCGTGAATAATTTTCAAAACGATCTCAACAACGTTGTCTCGTCTTGTCCCAAGGTACGTTGGCATCCCATAACAACGGCACGCTCGTGTGCCTCGTGCGTATTGTTTCACGACGGCTTGAAATATTTCGCTCGAGCATCGCCCGGGGAATCGAATGAGAAGCGGCCTAGATACCGCGTATAAATATACATGTACTAGGTTGTTCAAAAAGTTTTGAAAGCAGGAATGAAGATACTTCTTTTTGTTAGTGAAATCACTTCTATTGCTCAGTATAATCTCCCATAAGTTCAATACACTTAGTCCAACGGTCTTCCAACTTGTTTATCCCATTATGGAAGTGACTTTCTGCAAGGCCTGCAAAATACTCCTCTACGACGGCTATAACTTCTTCGTTTGATAAAAAATGCTTCTCACGAAGGAATTTCTTGAGGTGTGGAAACAGCCAGAAGTTAGAGGAAGCTAAATCAGGCGAATAAGGTGAATGCTGCAACAATTCGTACTTTAATTCGGTTATTTTAGTGATGGTTTTTTGAGTTGTGTGAGCGGGTGCATTGTCTTGATGAAAAATGATTTTTTTCTTGTGCAAACCGGGTCTTTTTTCACTAATTTTTTCATCCAATTGGTCCAAAAGGTTACAATAATATTCAGAATTTATTGTTTTGCCAGTTTGGAGATAATCCACCAACAAAATCCCTTTTGCATCCCAAAAAACTGACGCTAACACCTTCTTCGCCGATTTCTGGACACGAACTCGCTTCGGTGCCGAAGTGCCTGGTTGACACCACTCTTTAGCCTCTTGTTTTGATTCAGGGTCATGATTGTAGACCCAAATCTCATCCATAGTGATGAATCGACGCAAAAAATCCTTTTTATCCTTTCGAAAACGCTCCGAATGTTGCTCAGAAAGTCGCATTCGAACGTGTTTTTGTTCCATTGTGAGCAAATGCGGCACCTATTGCGCACAGAGCTTTCTGAAACCCAAAACTTCATTTAAGATATGACTCACACTGCCTAATGAAATGTCTAGGGCCTCTGCTAAATCTCTCTTGGTCAATCGACGATTTTCCAAAACCATATCCTGTACTTTTGCTATGAATGCTGGTGTTGATGCACTTTTTGGACGTCCTGAGCGTGGATCGTCTTCAACGCTTTTTCGACCACGTCTAAACTCTAAAACCCATCGATGCACAGTTGGAAATGAAGGAGCAGATTCCTTTAACACTTTCACCATTTTTGTATAAATTTCTGTTGCTGATAAACCTTCCAAAACAAAGAATTTTATCACTGCACGATATTCGGTTTTTTTCATTGTAAAAGAAATACACTGACACGTCAACTTCAAATGGCTTGTAAACAAACAATGAATTGACTGAGTGGAATGAAACTTTGGGTATGTTTATATGAAAAATAAAATATTAAAATGGCGTAAAAATTTTGGTTCTTCTACTGCTCTATAGATGTCGCTTTCAAAACTTTTTAAACAACCTTTACAAAGAAATTGGCTCGCAGTCCGGTTCTCCCACAAAGGCGTTAAAAGCTGCAGCAACATTGCGCGCGCGAACGTTTCCTTCTCTTTCTCACTCTAGCGCAAAAATACACCTCGCGTCCCTTTTTTTACTTTCTCTTTCTTTCACTCTTTTTTTATTTTCCACTTTTCGACTGACCAAACGAATGAAACATTCAAGCCTCGAGCGATCGTTGGGTCGCACTCAATTCGTTTCACATCTGCAGTTCTCTTTGTCGGTGTTGATTTCTCCGTTCCCTTCTCTCTCTCTCTCTTTCTCCCTCTCTCCCATGTTTTGGCACGACTTGCAGCCCCTCGCGCAAACACATGGCCGATGCGTTAAAAGTTTGATGATGCAGCCGCGATGCTTTCGTCGACCGCTCTGACACGTATATGTATATATGTATAAATTCGCGTATATACGTACACGCGAGATAAACAGAGAGCGAGGATCATAAAAAATGTTTGTACTGCGCGCCTGCCTATGCGTACGGTGAGTACGAATGAAAATGCATTTTACGGAAAAAGAGAAATAGAGGGAGGGCGAAAGGGAGCTTATCAAAGGGTTCGCGCGAAATTTGATCGTTGAAACAGAGTAAGAGGAAAAAAGAGGTGAATAAAACTTTTGAAGGAACACTTAAACAACAACAACTTTGATTTCCCTATATTATATTTTTTGTGGGATTATTATTTGCTCTGTACACATACACTTGAAAGAATATTTATTCACCTACATATGGATAAGCTTTTTAAAACTATAAAGTTTTTTTCTATATGTAAAGAAATCGATTTTACAGTTGAATCGGCCAATATTTTTCGATTTTTCCATGAAATAAAAATGATCGTAATAAAATTACTTTTTCGGTGATGAAAAAAAAAAAAAAAAAAAAAAAAAAAAAAAAAAAAAAAAAAAAAAAAAAAAAATAGGTCACGGATGCACTTTTTACTCCAACAATGCATCGCTAAATTTGGAAATTGTATTCGCATTTGTATAATGTAAGTTTTTTGAGGTAAAGGAAATTACTGGATAACTTAATTTGGCATATTAAGTTGCATTGCTACGTTGAATTTACATTTTTATCTCATTAAAACGTCTTATTTCGCTTCAACTTATGTTTAATTTCGCTACTTTTGGATATTTATAAAAATAAAGTATTTAAAATAGTACTCGTAGCAAACATTGAAGAAAATTTTAAAATCATACAAATGCAAAATCGTGAACATTTCAAAATAATGTTAAAAACAATTTTTTTAATATTTTAGTTTTTACTTTTTATAAGAAAAAAAGAGAAAAACAAAAATAATCCATTAAAACTTCAGTACATCTCGTGTAAGCAACCGTATAAAAACTTTGCATCCGGCACGACAAAGCTAACGAACAGATGTATACATTGATATACGTTACATTCGCGCGAATCACAACGAGACATATGCAAGCGAAGCCGCGCAAAAATGCACGGCTGCGCAAAGATACGAGTATATCCTCATAAATACGCTCTAACCATCGCTTATTTCACTATTTCTCTCTTTCTCTTTCTCTCTGTTCTCTCCAACTATTTTTCTGAGTCAAGCATCAAGAGGGAGAGTGAGAGAAAGAGAGAAAGAGAGAGAGAGAATTAAGCACGAAGATGACGTGTGCGTACGCATACACGCGTCAGTCGCAGGCTTCGTTGTCGTTCAACTACAGCAGCTACCTATGTAGCTATCATGAATAATTTACGGATTGAAAGCTTTTCGGACAAACATCGCCGCCGGGAGATTTAAAATTCCGATTGACCCAGCCAGACCTATGAAAGAGATAGAGATAGATAGAGAGAGAGAGAGAGAGAGAGAGAGAGAGAGAGAGAGGAAAATGTAAAATTTCTGCGGTTGTACCGCGTGCGTCTGTGTGCGTGTATGTGTGTATGTGTGTGAGTGGGTTTGCAGGTGGTATATGTACGGCAGCAGACGTCGACGTCGTTAGCTGCCGATATCGAGATATCCGGCGCTCTCGAATG
Source organism: Chalcis sispes (assembly GCA_949987625.1). Taxonomy (NCBI): domain Eukaryota; kingdom Metazoa; phylum Arthropoda; class Insecta; order Hymenoptera; family Chalcididae; genus Chalcis; species Chalcis sispes. The sequence goes on from OX465096.1 coordinate 8,198,918, forward strand.
CACTGCCGCGAACGAAAGAGCCAAACGCTCCTCCGATACCCTTTTTACCATCGCTTTTTCTCCGATCCGACGTGAAACGTGTGTGTGTGTGTATAGGTTTTTCCATGGATATCGCGAAAGGGTGCGCTTTTCTTAAAGAGGGTTTGCGCGACTTTTGTTGCGTTTGAAAACGCGAACGTAACAAGTTTGTCGTTTGTTGTATCGTCGTTTCAATCGCGAATCTGCATTCGATTTGTAATTCACGTGGACTTTATATATTTTTGTACAAAAAAATTTAAAATATAAAATATAAATTTATCGATTTCAAAAATATTTACTATTTTTTTAATTATTTGATTTAATTTAAGTCGTCATGTAGAATGTAAAATTATCGATAATAGCAATTGGTTTAATTTTCTAATTTAGCATCTTATAGCTATTAAAATATTTAGGAAAACGTATGTGAAAATATTTACGATAATTACAAAGCAGAAGCAAGAAGAAAAATACTATCAAACTTGATAACATAAAATATGGCGCGAACGTGTCGAAACATCTATAAAGTAGATATGATCAATGTCCGATCAGACCCGCGTTGCCAACCCATCCGTAAGGCTCCATCGATTTATTTATATTTTATGAAAAACCTTATTCACCTAGAAAATTGTTGATATTAATCAATAATCTTACATATTTTTCACCGGCATATTTTTCTAATTAAACGTCATAGGGATCTTAACGGCTCTCCGTTTATTGCGCTCATAAATTGCGAATCCCCTTCCATTCCCGTCTTTATTGCTTTATATACAATACCGGGAAAAGCAGCCAAGCTATATATACGTTAAAATTTCGACAGGAAGCACGTAACACAAAATCCTCAAATCAAATAAAATAAGCGGAATTCCCAATGCCAACGGCTACTCGTTTCGACCTAATAACATAGAACTATCCTTTCTCGATGGAAAGGGAAAAAGATAATCCAAAAAGAAAGTGCGTGCCGCTTACGGAATACAAAGGATCGGTATATTTTTCAAAAAACTTTCTCCCTTTTATTTTCGTACGTGCGTGTACGTGTATCCAGATTCATACGTCATTGCGACCTTCCTTTAACGATAGCATGTAACATAACAACAACGGACACAGCCAATGAAAGCCCGTTTAGTCCGAAAGTTGCCAACTGGTCATTAAAGCGCAAATCACGCGCGTTTTCCCGCTCGTGCCGATGTCGTAAATACGCCAATATGAGAGAAAGAGAGATAGAGAGAGAGAGAGAGAAAGGATGGAATTCCCTAAGGGCGATTTTGTGCGATTGCATTTACGGCGCGACGCGCTTTCTCTCTCCTTCCCTCGCTTTAACATGCGCTTGTTCGTTCGGGCGCGCTTTATAGTCGTTATTCTCTAGCTTGAAACTTGTGTATAATGGCGTTGAGTCGAAAATCGAAAGCGAAAACGAGAATATTTCAAGCCCGACTATGAAAACGCAGATATATATATATGTATGTTTATATATTTATTGTTTATATATGGCTATTTGTGTGTACGCAAGGTGATAATGTTATTTATTAATTGGAAAATTGAAATTTTTCGTTTATTTTAAGGAATCAAAGAGGTTAAAATTTTTTTAATTTTAATTTGTTTTACTTATTCAAAAAAACTATATTTTTTACTGGAGCTTACAAATGATTAGTTTTTAGTGCGCCTTAAAATTTATGAAAAATTATAAATGGTTACTTTGCGAAACTAAAAACGCTTTATAATTTGCGAAAAAATATTCCCAATCATCGACAACGTTGGAAGAAAATGAACTTTGTCAACATGAAATCACGAGATATTTCGCGTTCGCGAAAAGTTAAAATAATTATAGTTAGACATAAAAAGAAAAAGAGGGAGATTCAATTACTACAGAAATCTAAATACTAAAAAAATCTCCCACAAATATATTTTTTTTAACTTCTACCAGCCGCGATTTCCGCGTGTTAGGCTTGCATAACACATAATATTCATAAAAAAGAAGAAGTAGCAGGGAAGCAAAGAAAAACAAAAAAAAAAAAAAGTAAAACACTTGCCAAGTAGTAGTAGCAAGTTCCTTAAAAAAGACCAGTTCCTCGTCTCTTCTCAGTGTTTCGGCGACACCTCGTTTCGGTCGAGAGCGTAGGAAAAAAAGCGAGCAAACGCGCGAGTCTCCGGCAAAAGAGAAAAGTGTACATAAATACATACACATATACATACATTATATATATATATATATTTATGAATGTATATATACACGTAAGAAAGCAGGCTTCGGCCGCGGAAAACGTCGTTATTTAAAGATTTGAGAGAAGAAGAAGAAAAAGGAGGAGAAAGGAGAGTTAGAGAGGTGAAGCGCGCGTGCTCGTGAGGCGTCTTGCAGAATCTCAAAGCTAACAGAGCGTATCAGCCGAGGGCGAGGAGAAAAAAAAAGAGAAAGAGAGAGAGGGGGGGGGGGATAGAAGGTAAGTTCTCTCTCTCCCTCGGCCCTTTGCTCTTTCCACGCGAATCCCTCGACACACGCCACACCGGCTGCGACAGTCTTTTGCCTTTCACTCGCACGCTCGCCCGCCTCTCTCTTTCTCTTTATCTCTCTCTCTCTCTCTCTCTCTCTCTCTCTCTCTCTCTCTCTCTCTCTCTCTCTCTCTCTCTCTCTCGCTTCTTACGCACGGTCTGCGCGCTTTGCTTTCTCTCGCTACCCCCCCCCCTCTCTCTCCCCTTCCCACTTTGTTTTTATTTTACTTTTTCTTCTTTTACCTCTTTTTTTAATCTTGCTTTGCTCCGCTTTTCTTCGCCGATTTTCTCCCTCTCTCTCCCTCTTTTTTCACCTTCGTAATTATATTTACTCGCGGAGTATTATAAATCGCGCCCCGACGCGCGTCGATTCGCTAAGCGTGTCGGGTTCTTCGTTCACTCGACGCTCTCGCTATATTCGTTATATAATGTGAAAAATAAGAACTCCGCGATAAGCGGCATTGTGCGTTGGATTTTTATGAGCGCGGGCCGCGGGTTGTTCAACTCGAGTGGCACGTGCTCTTCTCGCTTTATAAATTATGTTCGAATTATTTTACGAAATTATGAGTATTCAATTATTAGATTTACATACACCGTTACGAGAGATTTGGAAAATTATTCAATTTGAATAGTTTCAAGTGCACTTTACATAAATATTGCATTACAACGTTCGTTTTGATCTTATTTTTCAAATGTCTATTGAAATCCGATAATTCTACTGTTACAATAAATTTTAATAAGTTGTCACGGAAATTGTTTGATTTATTCTTCAAATTATTAAATTTAAATTATCACACGGCTATTTAAAATTATTAATAATGTTATATTTTATGAACAATTTAAATGAAGTACTCGTATATCTCATTACGTTTAACCTAATCTGTTTACCTCTTGGTATCAAAATATACCGTATTATCTTTTTATATATGAACAATATTATACAAACAAATAAAAAAATATAATTACGCCGATGTAAATCGATAATTCGTGAATAAACGTTAATTATATTGATAAAGTTAACACAATTTGGATTATTTCACGTATTAAATAATTTTATATAAATCAGACTCGTCATCTGATGAATTTTTTCTTTTAAAAATAATAAATTTCCCTTAATTTTCACTCATCGAATATCGCGAGGTCGTACAATCCTTGCTGCTCTATTTTTCCCAGCCGTCATCGACCGCTGTAATTGAATCACGCGTAAAATGACGTAAGCACCGAAGATTATTATCGCGACGACGCCCTCGATTGTATACGCGTCTCGTACATACGCGCAAACGTGTATATAAACATATATTTGTGATGTGTACTTGGCGTGAAAGTGACGAAGGGAAACAGAGAAAGAGAAGCAGGCGCCAAGTAAAGTTTGCGATTGAATTTAATGAAGCATCGATAACGGAAAAAGTTTCGCTTCTTGCGTGGCATTCGTAATGTCGTGTAGTAGTCGGAGTTCATGATTCGTAATAAGCCATGTAAATGGAATATTTGTTTAATTTATTAAAAGTTTACGCGTCGGACTGAAGTTACACGTAATAACGCGGATTCTTTTCTGGCCCACGAACGTGATTTTTAAACAGACATGAAATAGACTTTTTTTTATTTATTTAAACATTGTCGATTTTATCGTTATTTATTTATTTATTTATTTTTTTTTTAATTTCATCAACAGATGTTACAAAAAACAATGGTAATAAATACTTTTCCAAATAATTAATTAAACAATTGTTCGTTTTTTAAAATTTTTGTAATTAAATTGGAAAAGTTATTATTGAAACATGACAATATGAAATGTAGAATATAACCACGTTTGTATTATACGCGTATCGCGAATACGATGAAACAATAACGTCAAATATTTAAAGCTATTGTTAAAATTACAATCAAAGTAAGTAAATATTTATAATGTATACACGCGTTATGAATATTTTTCATTAAATTATGATAAAAACGAACACCGCCCCGAAAGATTAAACGAAAAATTTTGTTGAATTGTTATTATTTGACAACGTGAGTTTTGCATTTGTTGAATTAGTGAAGCTCGAAACTTTTAAGCATAATCCCATCGACTACAAAAAGTACTCTATGTACTTTATGAATTCTATCACTTTATTAGATAAATAACATTTTGGAATTTAAATGTGAATTGTCCAAACTAGTTCGTATGTTATTTACTTAAATATGCGAATTACAAATTAGTATTCTCTCATTATAGCCATGCATAAGTATTTCTGTAAACAATTTGATTTTTATGCACATATAGCCATACATATAAATTTAATTAAATTAAACAATTAAAAACAAAAAAAGGCTTGTATTCAAAAATAAATGCAAGAAAAGAACATTTCCGAAAAAGTTTTCACATTTTTTTCACCAGTCAAAAATCTTATCGACAATAATAATGAACTCCGATGACTTTTAAAATTTTATTCAAACAGATTCCGGCAGTCGTCGGGGCGTTAAATTTCAAAACTGCTTTATATTTTCTGCGGCGTTAACGATGCGAAAGCTCAACAAAATTAATTATCACTTTTTTCCTTGGAGCAATTTTTCAACGTAACGAGAATTTTATGTTTTGAATTTTCGAACCGGAAAAAACTTTTTTAACATTTAATGCTTTTGCAAAAAAAAAAAAAAAAAAAAAAGAAGGTAGAAAGTTTTCAAACTTCAAAGCTTCATCATTGTCATCCATCATTATTATAAGGTTATGTACATTTTCATAGCGATATAATTTTCGATACGTATAGCAACTGTATTTTTTTATTTTATTTTATTTTTCCAAGTTATACGAGCGGCAATCGCTATAGGATTCCGCTAAAATCGAGCTGTTACTGCCGTCAAATTAACCGAAAAGAAAAGGGGGAAAAGCGCAGATGGATTCTTGTACTATCAAAAAGCAATATATCGCTTCTAACGACACCCAACCCATCTTTCTGGAAAACAATAAAGAATATCCCACCTCCATTTCACCAGATCACCGGTAATCTTTCTCTCCCTCTCCTCTACTCTCTCTCTTTTTTTCTCTCTTCAGCAATAACGAAATCGGCTCTAATAAACTCCCCTGAAAAATCACTTCCGATCGCCAAGTTAATTTCTCTCTTTCGTTGCTCGTCGTCTACAACGCAATCTTTTTCCTCCGCTCTTTCTCCTCTCCTCAGTGAAAGTAAAGTCGCATTTGCCTCCGACCGGAGGCTCTCTTGTACAGATAGGTACTCTGCGCGTCCATCTATCCGTCCATTATCCATCGGCTCTTTCTCTCCTCTCTCTCTTTCTCTCTTTCTCTCTTTCTCTGCCAACGTGAAACGTGCGCGCGATTCGTAAACAGTCTACTCCCTTACTCTATTCCTCTCTCTATCTTTCTCTTTCTCTCTCTTATGCTCACACTCGGTTCTAATTAGACACGATTCGGAAAGCACTTTTTATTTCTTTCTCTCTTACCCTCTCGTAACGTTCGCGCTCGATCGATCGGCTCCGGTGCTCACAAGTTGAAAAGGCGTGTTTCGCGTTTCAGGCCTCGAAACACATACACATCTATATTATACCTCCGTGCACACGTAGCCTCAAAGAGAGATGAAAAACTCTTTCTCTTCATTTTCCAGTTTCGTACCTTCTTTTCGCGACCACGCGGCGTCGATCGATATAAAAGCGCTTTGCCGTTTGCTTTTCATCTCTTCGAACCTCATGGCCGCACACAACGCAAACCTCGATTCTTTCTTTCTTTCTCTCTCTCTCTCTCTTTCTCTCTCTCTGTCTCTCTCTTTTTTGACGGAGATCGTCCAGACGTGTACATGTATACATAGATAGGTCCAGCCACCTACCACGCGATTGCCTGTCATTGTTGTTAATACTACTACTACTACTACTACTAACAGTACAACTACTACTACTAGTGGTATTATACTACTATATTGCTACGGCACAATCACCTTTTCTCTTTCCCGCGCTCCTCCAACGGTTAATGTTTCCAATTGAACTGGCGCTTCGCTTGTGTACAACTATTCTGTGCCTTTTATACTCTCTGTCTCTCCCTCCGTCCCACGCTCCATCTCTCATTTCTTTTCTCTTTTCTTTTTTCTCTTTTTTTTTCTCCCTGTCGCTTTGTTTTGTCTCGTTCCATTAGCTAACGTAGCATGCCATTGCGCCATCCGCAAAAATTAGCCTAATCGCTACTGTACTACAATTTCTCGATACTATCTCTCTCTCTCTCTCTTTCTCTCTCTCTTCTCACTACGTGTTCTCGCTATATCTCACTCACTTGTGTACTACAATTCACCGAGGTACTCTACGCTAGAAAAAGTCAGCTCGATTGGTTCGATGGCATCGATGGACCGGCTATTTTTCTCTCACGGGCACGTACACTTAATCAGGTGAACATTTACATTCGCCGCTGGTCAGCCGGCGCAATATCGAATCGTTGATGTTTTTTTCAAAACAGCCACTAACGCGTTCTACGTTTCGTCGTTAATTTATGTACGTTGTTATTTAGGAAAAAAATTTTTTATTCAACAAAAAAGTTAAATTTTTTTTTAATTGTTTTTTCTTTTTTCAGTATTTTATTTTATTTATTATTATTATTTTTTTTTTTTTTTGTTTAATTTATGTCAAAGACATTAACCTTATTGAAAAATACTTTTGTTGACTTTTTTTTTAAAGCTAACTATGTTGTCAATTATTACTACAATATATTTTTGTTTCAATGCTATTTCATTTACGTACTCGCGCACTTTATTATTCCCGCGTTAGAGTTGCAACAGCTAAACTGGGTCCTACATTTAGTGTCATTAAAAATTCAAATTTAAAAGTGAATCAAAATTTCCACTTCGAAAGATTTGTCGCACAGAGAGAGGGAGGAAGAAAGGGAGGGAGGGAGAGAGAAAAACAGAGTACTTCACGCTTGGTCGCAACATTTCGCGAGTCATCGGTATAGTGTAGTGAGTGCAGTGCATCCGCGTGATATTCCGTAACGTATAAAAGAAAAAAGAAAGAAGAAGAAGAAAGATGAGAGAGGGAACCGTTGACAGGGCAAAAAAATTGACGTTTACCCGCAACGCGCGTAACTCTTTGCTCGCGTCTCTTTCTTTTATTTTCTCCGTTTTTCGTTTCTGTCTTCTTCAATGGGTTCACAGGTATACTTGCATGAACATACGTAAAGTAAAACGTTAATTATCGAAACATTTGTCGACGTTCTTTGTCTCTCTCTCTCTCTCTCTCTGCGTCCTCAATATCTCCGATATGTAGATGACAAGAGAGAAAGAGGAGAGAGACAGAGAGCGAGAGAGAGAGAGAGAGAGAGAGAGAAAATCAGAGTGCACAAGAAAGATAGAGAAAAAGAACCGCGGCACACGAGGCGACGACACGAGCGAGTGCTTCATCTAATTAAAAAGTGCTGTCGCTCCTCCGAACGGTTCTCTTTCTCTCTCTCTCCGCGGCAGAATTTCATCAGCCATTTTTCAATCAGACGTCATTCGCCGGGGCATTGCACACTATCCCCTCCCTTCCTCTCTTACATATACATGCACGTATTTGTATGCAAGCGCGCGCGTAAGCGTGTGTACGTATCGGTGGTATATACATACGTAAGCGCGTGACAGTGCTGTCGCAGCCAACGCAACTCGACGCTCGTCAAAGCGCCAGCTCGCGTTCGTGCGTTGCAACAGGAGAGTAAGAGAAAGGGTGGGAGCGAACGAGAGAGAGAGAGAGAGAGAGAGAAAGAGAGAGAGAGAGATGGAGCGAGCTGGCGCTGCGACATAGATCAAACGTCGTCGCACTGAGAGCTCTATGACGGACGGAATCAACTTCTCCATCTCTCTCTCTCTCTCTTTCTCTCTCGGTTGGCAGGGATCACGCGAGAGCTCAAAGGGATGGAAAGAGAGGGAGATGATATTGCCGCAGCTACTGACCCTGCGGCGGCTCCTCTTCCTTCGCTTGTTTTTTTCCGCACCTTCTACGTATGCGTACGCTAGTTTTTTTTGCTCCCATCAGCCTCTCGAATCTCGTACGTATATACGTACGGTATTAAAGCGCGGCTCGCTCCCGATCTTCTTTTTGTACGAATCTTTCTAGCCTTTTTATTTCCTTCTTCTCTTTTTTTACCTTTTCTTCATTCTTTTGAAGAGGGACATACGCACTAGCGTCAGTGTGCCGTACACGGCGGTCTGTGTACGCGGAAAAATGTCGAGTTCGATGTCGAGTGAAATGATACGACGCGCGTTCGCGGCACTACCGGAGAGTATATGATTTAAGTTTATAATGGCTTTAACGCTGTAATTAACTTGAATTTTTTTATTAACGGAAAATTATATACATGGTGCTTCTCTATTGTTTTTTGAAATCTAACAAGTTGATAAAAATTTTGCAAAAATCATAAAAACTTTTATTCCAAACATATTTTTGGCGATTAAAGTTTTTAATTTTCAATTTCTTTTTAAATAAATCTTTAAAATTATAAAGCTCAAATTCTCACAATTTTTATAATATTATAGAAACAAAGTTAAAAAAAAAAATTACAAATTTTATTATTAATATATCAATGTGTTAATAAAGAGTTTACTCATTTGATGAGCAAGCTTGCATTTTAAGAATTATGTATTACATTTTATTTACCAAAAGTATGATGACAATTCATAAAATTAAAATGTTTTACTTTTAATCGTAAGAGAATTTTACAAAATTTTACAAATTTTACGAAACTCCTTTAATTAAACATAACGGAAATTAAATTGATGTCTGCATGTGTGCTCGGTAAATTTCATTATTCCTTTTTTCTTTTTCTTCTTTTTTTTTTTTTTTTTTTTTAACTTTAGGTATATTTGTAAAAGAATTATCTTTAATTTTAATTAAAAAGTTAATTAAAAATATCAGAATTTTTAAGCTGTAAATGAAAATCGCTTTTTACTTCGTAATATTATTAATAAGAACAATCAATTTTAATCAAATTTTTGTAATAATTTTAATAAAATTTACTTAATGATTTAACGAATTTTTGTTTTAGAGTTTACTGTAATTTCAACGAACATTTTGTAAACAAATTGTTACGAATAATTAAATAAGACCCTTTCTTAATTGTTGCTCTTAAATCAGAATAAAATTAATCGGATACAAATTTCTAAATTCAAAATTAATAAATATAGAATAATTTTTCATTCTGTTATTAATTTATTGGAAATATGTATAGTTTTAATTACTAAATATTTCTTAATCAACATTAGGTAGCACATAAATTTGAAAATTTATAATTGTTATTAAAAATTATTAATTTCATATAAAACGAAACAAATTCATTTTGGTGTCTATATAACGTAACCAATGGAATTAATCAATTGTTTAATGGCGAGAAGACGTTCGCGTTAAAACGATAAAATCAAAACGCAGCATCGGGCACTCCGCGCTTTAGTTATTCGTAATTCTTATCACAGTAAGAGAAAGACGTATTCTTTCTAAATTTCCGTAACGTCGAGTCGCTGACGACGTGCGTTTCGTACGAAGCGTCGAGCGCTGCGTCAAGCGAGCGCATAAACCCGACCGAAAGAGAGTGTGAGAGAGAGAGAGAGAGAGAAAATGGTACAGGTAGATATTTGTATGCGAGTGTATATGGGAGGAGAGCAGCAGTAGCAGAAGCTCCATCACGGACCACGAATGGCCGATGGCCAAATACACGCTAGACCGAGCGTGAAGGCGGCAGAACGTTGGTTACGCTTTCTGTCTGTCCGTCTCTCTCTCTCTCTTTCTTTCTCTCTCACTCTCTCGCTCCCTATAGTTTCCCTCGGTTAGCCGTGCCGTGTCATTACTCCGTCACGCGAGCCACCCGACAAACAACGAGGCACGCGTGACGTTCCTCGCTATATGACTGCCTACGTTTATGCGTCTGTATGTGTGTATGCTTGTGTGCCGTTTGCGTTGCGTTATAGGCCACGCATTGCGTATAATACACGTATGCGCGATTGCCTGCGTAAAAAAGCTTCAAGTTGCGGATGACAGATGCTAATTTAGCGTCCAACGACGCTGGGCTTTCGAAGTTTGTTTGGGACGTATATCTTTAATTTTTTGTTGTTTTTATGTATCACGGAAAAATAACTCTTGTCATATTTCAAGGCTATTGGTATTTGTATAATTTTAATTTTTTTTTAAACTTCAAATTACTGCATTAAGCAATATCCGTTTGGATTCAAGTAAGCTTACAATGATTTAAAATTGAATTTGAAATTTTAATATATTCCAATTTAGAGTTAAAGTTTTTCTTAATTAAATCGTTATATTTTTTCGGAATATTTATCAATTCTATAAATTAAATTAAAAAGAAGAATATTGAAATTCAATACAATACAAGAAACACTTTAAAATAGTTAGAAAAAGTTTTGTTCTTTTACTCCCTTAAAGTTTCAAAGTCTTTTAAAGCGAGCAGTCTTTTGATAAATCTTTTTCCGCGAATTCCCAAATGAGAATTTCCAAATGATTCGATTATCGTTAACCTTAAGAAAATTTACTCGTAGATACAAAAAAAATTCAAAGTGTTTAATGAAGCATTGTTGCGGCATTCACAGTCAATGAAGCAATAACCATGGAGAACAATAGGAAAAGAAACTCCGCGGCACCGAAATCAAATTTCTCTTCTATTACCATTCATCGGTTCGAGTTTAATTAGTAACGCGTATACCAATGTCTTATTTTGCCGGGGGCATATAATGCTACGTTTTCTCAGAATTGGGATCTTGAACTCGTGTACACATTCGTATACGTTAACATCGACACTATACAGCGGAAACAGGAAGAGAAAGAGAGAGAGAGAAAGATAGAATCACGGCAAAGTTGTCAAGTTGGAGGTGATGCGAGTCTTAGACTAGTCGTAATCGTCTTTGCGGCGCCCCAACGGAAAGAGAAAGAGAGTATGATTCTCTCTCTCTCTCTTTCTCTCTCTCTCTCTCAAAATGCAATCTCTTTGAAGCAACGACACTTCGGCAAGAAATCGCTGCTGTATACCCTTATACACACGCGATTCCGTCGCAAGCTTTTACATCGCTCTCTTATATACACCATTATCCAGCACGACGCTTTATACCTGTACAAGAATCGTATGCACACATACACACTCACACACATACACAAACACACGAGCAGGACGGCGCGTAATCGTAATCCGCTTAAAGACTTAACGAAGACTCCCTCGATGAAAATTCTACGAGCGAGCGCTCTATATCGCTTTTGGCGCTCTCATTGCTTTCCACGCGCGCCGCCCCTTATGCTACAACCGCGTCGCTGAATTTTCCACGACAAGCGAACGGCCGCGAAAAATTCAAGTCCTTCTTCTTCCTACCTTGTCTCCACCTCTTTTACTTGTATAAAAGTAACATACATGTATGTATGAACGTGTAAGTACAGATCGGTGTGAGTTGTGTGTGTGTGTACGTGTGTAGACGAATGCGTCACCAAGCAAAAGAGAGCGGGAGAGCGGAAGAGGAGAAAGAGAAAGAGAAAGAGAAAGAGAAAGAGAGACACCGCGAAACTTCATAATCCCCTTTCGTTCCACTTCGGCTGCTATTGCATTTTTCAACCAGATAAAGCCAAAGCGTATTAACCGACGCATTTGAAACGGAGATATGCACGACGAATTAGAGAAGGAAAGAGAGTGAGAGAAAGAGAAAGAGAGAGAGAGGGATACAAAGTGGAACACGGCCGAACGTAAAGTCGGATTTTGCATTATTAGCGCGGCTGTCCCAATTTTCCAAAGCACGCGCGACACATCTATATTTCGCGTACACGTATATTTTATATATACATACATACAGTTTCTAGCGAAATTGTTGTTTTTTTCCCATTAAGTTTTATGTGGCAAAACTCTCTCTCTCTCTCTCTTTCTCTCTCTATCTTTCTCTCTGGCTATCTCTCACTATCTCTCGTTTGCGCGCGTTCGCTCAGGATAACGCATATACCGGGCGTTGTGGTGCTAGCCCACGCCAAAATGCAAATGGATTTTTGAATTTTTAACGATATAGAGAGAGGGAGAGAGAGAGAGAGAGAGAGAGAGAGAGAGAGAAAGCCACGTCGCGAAATTTCACCTGCACGCGCGTGTACATATATACACACACTGCTGCTGTCTGTTTCTCTCTACCCTCATTCCACATATATACGCGCGTGTCCATACATATACAAGTGGCTATATAGATGCATTAGTCAACGATCTACAAGAGGGAATATATGACATCGGCGTACACTTTGATTTCTGCTCGAAAACGCAATTCCCCGATTAATGCGCTCTGCGCGGGTTACATGTTTCACGCCGTGCAATGCAGCCAGGAACAAGCTCGAGCTCGTACGTGAAATAACGTTATTACGTTATATAAAAAAAAAAAAAAAAAAACAGAAAGAGATAAAACGCAAAATAATTATAGAATAAAAAAAAAAAAAAACTGCCAAAAATATGTAATTAATGACTATGTAACAATGTACGCAGTATGCAAGTAACAGTACAACGTCGCATTACGCGAGAGACGAACGCGCACAGATAAACGCGTACATATACTATGTACGTATAAAGTAAGTATAAAGTAACGGCGACCGGTTAAATCACGAGTCAGAGACCCGTAAGCGCGAAAAGCACGTAGACGGATAATGGTGAGGTAGCATAATGTATCCTCTCCTCTCCTCCCTCCACGCTCCGTATGAGCAAAGTGGAGAACGAAATGTGTATATCCATACACACATATATGCGAATATGGAGAATAATGGTATGCGCGTTATCGACTACTACTGTCGAGTGCAAGTATCGATGCGACTCTCTCTCTCTCTCTCGGTGAGGTTTCCGCAATTTTCGCGTACCGGAAATCCGTAAGTAGACCCGAATATTTTCCTCGATCCACTCTATCTCTCTTACTCTCTCTTTTACATCGAGTCCATCGACGCGCAAATACATAACGTCGCGCAGTGGTTGACGTCGTCTTCGTCGTCGTGCTTTGTCATCCACAAAGAAAGCCGAGCTTCTGGTGGTGGGAAAATTTTTCTCCGCGTTAGCATTTACGTGTATTTGCTGCTGCTGGTAGAATTCATCGATGAGAGATTCGCGTAGTGACAAAATGACAAGGAGAATGAAATTTTCTTTTTTTTTTTTTGAAACGTTTCGAGTTATTTAAGCGATTATTTAGTTGATTTAATGTTATTTTATTTTTTTTTTTTTTTTTGTAAGAAAAAAGCAAATTGAATTTGTATGTTTTTTTGTTGTTGTTATCGTCGTAAAGTAGAAAAATTAACATGAAAATTTAAGCTAAACGGGAAAAATTCATTTGAATAGAATTAACGAGCAAAATTGTTTACGTTCATGTAAATTTAAGAATAAAAAGCATACAACGAAACGATGCATCATGGTGATGAATTTACAAAGTAAAAAACAAACAAGAGCTATTTAATATAAAACGTACGATACGACCTAGTTTAAATTACGCGTGAAGTATAAAATATCATATAATTAATCAACTTTGTTGCACTTTATAAAACTATTACGTTATACTTAACTAAGGTTATGACACACACGTCTCGTAGTTTATTTTCGAATTAGTTTGCGTTAATACGAATCAATCTATAAAATCAAAAAGTCGGTTGAATATCATGAAATGGAAATACGAGCGATTCAAAGCAGAAATTTATTTGATGTACTTTTTTAATTTTTTTTTTTTTATTATTATTATTATTATTATTTATTTTACGCCTCGAGGTGACCTAAATTTTATGAGAAATTCTCGGTAAATTTCTTTCATTTAGCAATTGTAGAAAAGGTTCGTTTCTTGAACAAAAGTCAAAGCGTTTGAAATTTTATGAAATTTCCGAGTATTGTTTATGATATTCAGTAAGCTTTTTGCCGTCGGCTATTTGAGGCATTACATAATTTATAGAAAAATAAAAGCAAAAACACGAAAAGCAGCTTACATTGCTTTAAAAACGTTTTACGTAAACGTTTAATGCATTAACAATAATGAAGTATTAGGGTCAAGTATTAGTTGCAATGTATTTCACAATGTATTTAACTGGTGCAAGTGTTACTTAGTACGAATACATTATTCAAACGAGATCGCGTATATACATATTTATATATACATGTATATTGATTCAAATATAATAAATATTCAAAATGGCGCAGTCATACGTGTGAAGCGTGCAACGCTACAATTTTAGCAGACCATTTGCGACGCATTATTTACTATGCACTCATCATCCATTTCTGTACTATAAATATTTAACATTAACTCGAATTAAAAGGCTACCGCTCATATTAAAAAAAAAAAAAAAAAAAAAAAAAAAATTTATTTAATTACACGTATGTAGATAAAAAAATGGATTATCGCGTAATTACGAATAAAGTAAATAAATACAATAAATATTATATAATTAAAATGTTTCATAATTTGCTTAGCATTGCATACGGAAAAAGTAACGTTTAAAGTAAAAAAAAAACGAATAATCGATACAGCGTTAAAACGATTGCATTACGTAAAATTCTCATTTTTCTGTAAAAGTCGAGGGCCTAGCATTGAAAAAATAAAAATGAAAAAAAAAAAAAAAAAAAAAAAAAATGAAAAACGCGTACACGTGTACACAAATATTTAGAGAAAAAATAAGCTTTCATTTCTCCCATTAACTCGAATACATAATTGGTGTCAGTGGCTAATGAAAAATCTAGCTAGTTAAACAAAATTTTAAATGGAAATACATAAAGCGTCCGGGCTTTTACATTTTGCTTCAGAAATTACTCAAGCGCTTGGGCGAGCAATGATATTGCCTAATGATAAACCGATAATGCTTCGAAACAGGCTATCTGCCTCCCTCTCTCTATCTTTCTCTCTCTCTCTCTGTCTCTTTCTCTTACACAGGTTCATGCGTGTATAAGCCTAACGTGGCTGGTTGCATGTACCGGAAAAGCATCATCGAGCACGTTTTACACGCGGCTTAGCGGTCTTGGACAGTTCAACCAAATTACAAATTGCTTACGTAAACTCTTCCCCTTCCTACCTCCCTCCCTCTCCACTCCTCTCCCTTCCTCTTTACCGGGCTCGAGTTAAAAAGGTGGAAAGCGCGGGAGGCGCACACGGAGGTTCGAGGCAGATGCACACACGAGCCCTCCCGTGATTTCGACGATACGGAGAGGGCTACTATACTCTCCACGAGTCTTGGCAATTATGTTAATCGGAAACGATATCTGTTCGGCTCGCGCGAGTTCTCCTCTCTTGGTCCGAACGTATATACGTTTTGTAAATAGATAGGTGTAGGTGAGGGAAAGAGAAAGAGAGAGAGAGAGCGCGAACCTGGTACGTTTCCGCGGTAAAGAGCGTTCGATATCTTGGGTTTCCGGGAAATTGCTCGAGCAATAATCGGTTAATTCGGTACTCGTTTCGATTTTGATGAGATAGGCGTAGAGTGTCTGGTTAGATTTCTCATTCTTTTTTTGTTTTTTCTTTTATTCCAGGTGAAATTTTAATTTAAAAA